>WACJ01000092.1:600000-1121038 GCA_008973525.1 Stenopsyche tienmushanensis | reverse complement strand
ACCAATTTGACATGGTATTTCATGGTGTATGCTTTAAATATGATCACCAGCCACATCTCATGTGGATTTAAATCCAAAATGCTTGAGTTATTCGTCCAACCACTAATTACACGATTATCTTTAGGTTCATGGGAAGTTTCTCTTGGAAGACTTTGAGCTTAACCACCTTCATCTGTTTTGCGGCGCCTCTTATCAGGTTGACTGGAAAAAAAGACCATGTGGGTCTTTAAGAGAGAGAGACATCCTTAAATAGAGCTTCATATTATCTATGCTAAAATTAAATGCCTTAAAAATACAACTTTATCTATATATGTAAAAATGAAAATATGTCGCGAAATGAGGAGTTTGCTAGATATATATTCTTATACCGTTCATCCCATTATAGTGAAACTTTGGTGAGTTATTGAGAATGTATCTGAAAAGGTTTTTATATTAACACGGTCATCATTAGTGTACGGAATTTGTTTTGCCAGACGTTTAACCCAATAGACGGAGCAATGTCATAAATTCTACCAACCTTAAAATATCATGGTGTTAATGATTATTTTACAATATTTCCGAAATGATATTTGAATAATTCGGTTCTAATAAATTCTGTATAGAATCATATTCTACGGAAGTTGTGGCTAGTGACCACATTTTATAAAACGTACATGCACTGCAAAATCCATAGAACGGGCTGTGAAAAACCAATATAATTTATAAAAAATATTTGAAGTCACACAATATCTAAATAACTTTCCTGAGCTATTATTAGAATGATTTCACTATAGAAGCGCCAATTAAAATTAACGACATTTGTTCAAACTCATTATTTAATCCCGACAGTATCATTCATTTTGATTGTCACAATTGAACAGAGAGCTTTCGTTTTGAGCTTTTGCTCGTTGGACGTTTTGCTATTTACCGATTAAATAAAATATATTTCACACGGGAACACGATAGTGGGTCGTATGAATATCAAATTTTCATCATATAAAGTATTTTCAAAAGTTAAAAAATTCGACTAAATAGCAACGTACGTCGTTTCCTTTGCCTATGAATAAGTCGAATTTCTTTATCCATCTTTACCCAATTTGCGTCATATGTCTCGGCCAAGTTTTCTATATCCTCAAATGCTTTTATTTCGGTCATCTTGTGCTTTTTTGTGGCCGCAGAGAATGGCGGAATAAATTTTCATGAGTCCATCTTCTAACTGTCATGGGTGCTATACGGTCTGACCCAAAATATTTTACCCCATATAGGATCCATTGTCTCGCTACAGTAGGAAATTACAAAAGTTTGTAAAATTTTCGGTACGAATACACACACCGCTTATATTAGATTTGCTCCATATATTTGTGCGAAAAAGTGAATATTGTTTCTGGCTATTTCGCATTACAATGACAGATGGGCTAGTGAAAAAAGTTTTCTTTGTGTTATGACATCCGGGACCATAGGCCGTATGTTAATCTTAATATTAGATGGCTTTCATCGATTTAAAGACAAAAAATTAACTGCAAAATACATTATATCAATTTGATACATACAATAAGTTCGTAGGTTTTTTTAATAGATTGCGAAAAGACGATCCCAAATGAAGAACAACAAAGTGAAAAAATATCCTACAAACTTATTGAGTGATATGTTGTGACTATAAAACATATATTAAACATTAAGTCAACATTTTCGTATGTATGATATATAAATTATGCAAAACGCTTGGGTTATGCTAAAACTCAATTTAAATTACCTTAGAATATTAATGAAGATTAGCTGAAGGTAGTTATTAACAAACTATAAGAAGATTATACAAATTTTGCATCAAAACATTATTAAGAGCGATAGCTAATCTCCCATTAATTTCGTCATGAAATTCGCATTAATCTTGTGTTAAGAAAACATAGTAATCTCTACTATATTCTTAATTAAAAAAAAAAACACCTCTTAAATCATGGAAGCATAAATGGGAAACAAACGACGAGAAGTGCATTTAAGTACTATTTAAAAATGATATTTTTATTGCTATAATATTATTATTTTATCTAAATAAAATTCAATTCAATACCTTAATATCATAAGAGTTTGTGACACACGATAACGAATTTGGGCCAAACATATCAAGTTTGTGGTACAAGTGTCACCGATGGCTTTCCATTCTAGTTAAGTATCATTTTTGGCTCTATTCCCACATTTACTTCCTTAAAAATATCACTAGAACCTCTTATATAATGCTATTGAAGAATAATTCTTAATTGGTTCCCAGATACGTTATATATGATTACAAATTATAATACCGGTCTCGTTATTAATTATGATACATGTCACAAAATTTTTAATCATAATATTAACTCATTCCAATCAGCTCACTTGAAAATACGTGATTCGTTTGGCGTTTTCGCGGATCTGTTCATGCAAAAATGGGTGTTGTGTATTTTAAATTTTTAATGCAAAAAAATAACACATAAATGCTGTATGGGCCTTTAAGTTTCGACGAAAAATAGTAAAGGTGTACACTAAGACTTTTTTTGTGCGGTAGATGCGTTCCACAGAAAATCGCACAAAAAAGGTATGACTTGACTGACTAGAAAAAGTGAAGATGCGTTCCATAGAAATCAAAAATCGCACAAAAAAGTGAATGAAAAAAAATCGATCTGACTCAAAATCGCTCTCTTATTCGGAAGAAATAGTATACCCAGTACCAATCATTATTCTGTGTAAATTTTCTCTTTCCAACAATATAATTCATAATTAGTAGAGATGTCACTATAGTCCCTAACTCAAAAAATAAATAAATCACAAAATGGCGACTGTTTAAAAAAAATTCAGTCAAGTCATTTTTTGGCTTTATTTTGTTCAATGTTTACAAAAAGTGTCAAAACCGATATATCGTTATGTCTGTGATCTCACCTTATACTTGAAGGTAATCCCACGATAAGCCGTTGGACTTCTAACTCAATCGTCTTGGGTTAAAACTTCCAGGAGGCGTGGCTGGCGACCACACTTTTAAAAACATATATACGCCATGAAAAAACATATTAAAATGGTTGATAATGGTCCCATAAAAGAGATTTTTCAAAATTACCACAAGTTTGTCGGCCATTTTGATCAGTCACAGTAAATTCTTCAGTTCAGGCCGTACTGATGCTCGCGACCAGGCAAGAAATGGGACGTTGGCATGCAAAAACAACAAAAATGTCTCGATCTCGACGAAGATTACGTTGAAAAATAGTTTATATAAATGTAGTAACTTTAATTTCTGGATGACCCTCGTGTGTAGTGGAGGATCTATAGTTGTAAAAGTATGATTATTTCTTCAGATCAAGAAATCAACCTAAATCTGGATCGAGATTGATATTATATTTTTAAAAAATTGGTCCCCTCTGGAACGCAACCGTATGTTCTATGGATGCTATGAGGCCCAATCGAGAGGTCATGGACATGTACGGTGAAGCGTTAATCAGCCATATTAAATTCGGGACCGAGTGGCAGTAGACTCGATGTCGGTTAGATATAGAGGTGGCATCTCTGAGACTCTGGACAATTGGAGAAGGGAGGCTCAAGATAAGGAGAAATGAACGGAAATTCTTGCATGACTGCGCAGAGTGAACGAAGCTTGTATATCAATAAAAGAACCCCAACACTGTTGAAAGCACACAATATTCGTTAATATCTTTGCGTAAACACAAACAATATACGTGTGTATCTTCAGTTTTGTGTGACTTTCTACTACTTATTATGATTCTAAGAAGATCACCATCGAGACGATTATAATATTTGAGAATATTTAGGCACGTAGGGGTGACTTTACAGCATATATAAAAATATGAAACATTTACTATCTAAATGCTCATCAAAAAATCACGATTGCTTGGTGTTATTAGTAGCATATTTGATTCTTAAGCGAATATCATGATTAAGGAATGTGAAAATTTAAGTTCATATTTACTTCATACATTTGGAAAACCACGAGTCATTTCTCAATTTAAATGGTGGATTTTCGTTTTGATCATCGATCTGCAAAATTTGCGCCCTACTGTGGATTCTAATACAACAACGCCACATTTTTTAATCTAAATATTATGTTTCAATATTTACACAAAGATTATGATGAGAAACGCGCTTTATATTTAATCCTCGAAGCACTGCTTCAAGGGTGATTATTAATATATAAAAAGGTGTTTAGTAACAGGGCTCTAGCCGACAGCAAATAAATTTGAAAGCCTAGACTTCGAAGCTTTTGAGCCCCAAATTATCACAATAATCCGAGGGTCGTTTCTTCTCGCATTTCGGCCAAATAATTGAAAGTCTCAAAATTTTCGCAACATCTTCGTCATGATATGAATAATAAAACTTAATTAGTGAAATAAGCGAACATAAGCGGCAATTTGCTAAGCGTGTTCCGTTTCGGGCCTTTGTGGGCACATTTTAAAGGCTCTTTATGGGCTTCAGTCATTTGGCGAAATTCGCCTAATCTCCTCACGAATTTATTGCAAAAAATCCGTTATAATTTTCTCGTTAGCCGCAAAAGGGGTTTAATTGAATGATACACATTGCTTTTTGGGCGTGAAATTCGCAACAAAAACGATAAGGCTTAACTTATTATGTCTCGTCTGAATTAATGTCTGTCTGTGTCGTGTGCTTGAGATTTAGCTACGGTAATGTCTCCTCCGTGTGTTTTGGTCCTGAGCTTTGGATGCTGGGAACATCAGGCTGGCTAGTCATGTGATATAAAGCAATTTGGAGCCTGCGGCGATATGCGAGCTTCTTGGCGTAGGCAAAAAGTAATTTACTATGAACGTTATTAAATATCACAAGACTTTTCATTTTGAATGTTTGCCATGGTGTATTTTGCAGGCAGCACGTAAACTTTCGCAAAGTTGAAAGCTTTCAAGAGCATATATTATTCGTTTCATATTCTAAAGGGCTTGGATGCCCCAAATATTCTACAGCGTAGCCATGGAAATACTTTGCCCCAAATTATAGGCTTTTGCTATTACCTTTAGTTTTGCGTATCATCCTCGACTGGATTTAATAACATGTAACACAAGTATTTCCATATATTTTTTTAAAACACCATCATATAATAATAAGCCACAAACAAACTACATTTTTATTTAACCAAACCAAACTTAACTTTTAATGAATTTAAAGAGCATTTGTAATGTTATAAATTAACAAGGCTCTATTTATATATTTTGATCATCAGATATATTTTTCAATCATTAATTTTGTAGGGGATCTTTTGTCTAATGCCACTAAAATTTTATATAAAATAATCAGAAATGTGTAATTTTATACATTTCCTTTACATCCCTCATTGAAATACGTACGAGTATTATTTTATAATGGGATTCGCCTTACAAGCACTACGTCAATAATACAATTAGGGTTCCCAATTAAGTACAAAAAATCTCAACCGGTTTTCGGTTACTGACATTTATAGTATGTGTCTAAATATAAAATATAGTTTACAAAGACGAAAATACAACATACGATATGTTAGAAAAATATCAAATCACAAGGGAAATTCGATAGATAATATTATCACACATAATATAACAAACTTATAGTACAATTGTATGAAGGTAGTGAAAATATCTTATTGCAAATATTATCTATTTTTTAATAAATATATGTATATTTTGAAATTATCATTTTTAAAAACGTGAAATCAATTGGAAAATTTAAATTCCAATGATATTTGTGAATTTCCTCAGGAATGATTTCTTGTAAGTACAAAAATTTGCTGTATTGAAAGAATGTGAAACAATACGGCATTGACTTTCATATAACTTAAATCTTCGATTAGGGGTTGAATTATCGGTATACCGATTCACCCATTAATCACCAAACTAATGATCTTTATAATTACCTGTAATTAGCTTATATTACCGGTAATTACTGTAATAAACAACATTTCTCCATTCGAAGATACGTGATTTAAATGTTAATATTTGCCATTAATCTCGGAGCTAACTGCCTCGAAGACAAATCTTTAAGGGACTGTAATAAATTTAAAATCTACATTCAATAAGGTATGTTACCAAAATGATTAAGCAAGCAATATGTTGCCCAAAAGAAATACGACTCCTATTTGTAGACGACGATCTTCTTAATGCTTAAGGCTTCAAGTAAATCTTAAAAAACTCTATTATGTGGTCAAAATATATAAAGGATGTAATCGGATCTCTGAATTTGCATTCATGGAATACATTTGTATTAAATTCAAATAACAGCTTGAAAATGAAAATAAATTATTCATGAATATTTTGTTGCACTATACATAAATGCAACTCATATTATTAACATAGTGAGGGCACAAGTAGCTCGCTGCAAAATTAGAGCACTTCAATATCAATTTGCGAGAAAGGGTCATAACCATATTATCATACATTTACCTCCTCCTATGCTTGATATTGAAAATAACATGATCTCCTGATCTTTTTTTTTTGCGAAAGCTCTCCCAGCAGGTCAACTGGCAGAATATATCATAATATTACAAACAATTATTAGTGAGCAACGATAGTCAATTTCTATGCAGGTCTAATTTCATCTTATACGCATCTTATTATGAGAGAGATCTTATGAGTGACACAAAATTACAAATTCATGGAAATCGCCCTTTTCCCGTGTGGTTCCATTCACTTATTTCGATTATTCGATTATTCCAGCATTGTTCAGAAGATTGACATTGCCATTCTTTTAAGGTCTCGTTGCTTAGGTTTGGGCTGTCATCGACTTTGGAATGTTCGTGCGGAGATCTACCCATAGACGTAGACCATGTTCAGTGGTGCTCTGTGGTGTCACAGGAGGCCACAATTACACACCCTGATCCAGCTCATCATGAGGGTCGTCTCGCGTGGCAGGATAGTCTGAGAGCCGGATTCGCCTTCTTATCTTAGATTGAAGGGCCTCAATGAGAAGCGACGGGACATTCGCCCCTCTGGTCGACAGGGCTCCGCAGCCCCGAGACGGACTTGCAGCATACGCGACAGAAATTCGTATTTTACCTCCGTAGAGGAGGCGATTGTTTATCTCCGACCGTTCATTCGATCACACAGAAAAGGAGGAATTCTCCAACAATTGCCATGATCAGTCCGCAAAGCTCATCAGAAAGAATAACATTACCGTTCATCCTGAAACCCTCAGGATCTCCCCCAGCCAGCGCAAAGTCTGAACAGCATTAAAAACTGTCCACTTTTATGATCAAAAATCGAGAATTAACGGCAGAAATTATTCTCACGCTACAGTAGATACGTTCGGTCAAAGCGTTCGATTGTGAGGCACTCTTTTGATGTGTCAGTGATCCGAAATTCGGACCATTTGGACACGTAATATTGGTGACAGAAGTGACGAATTAAAATAAAACTGAATATATGTTGAAGTTAGATGTGATAAATTAGGTGTAATTCAACCTTGTTGTTTCTATTAATGTTGAGCGACATGAAAGCTTCTAAAAAACTTATTTTTTCCAAATCTTAAAGCATTTCAAATTGCATTTTGGATAATTTAGATAAATATTGTGTGTGACGCTTATTATTATATTTTGTACTTCATTGATGGAAAATAATGAACTACTGGACAAATATACTTGAATATAATGACTGAATCCATTGCAAATAACCGCACTATTTGTAATTACTAGTAGTTGACGACTTAATACGATATTCCAAGATATGCTTTGTCCTAAGAAACAAATAAAATAGCGCTCCTCAGGTCATATATTACAACATTATATGGTGACCGAAAATAAATACCTTCGTTTCGACTAACGAGATAGAAGCTTTCCCAAATTGTGTTGTTAATAAGTGGATAACGGTAGATATATAGAGAAAATATTTTTTCACACTCCTCATTGTTTGCCTCCCTTGGGCTCGTTCCCATTTATATATCCTTGAGGTTCTCAAGCGAATGGTCACGTAGTAGATCCTTCACAAAGGTCACGTATGATATACTCAGTGAGGGTGTTCACCTGATGTACTCATGTGCTGGACACCTTCCTCAGTGATATTTTAGATAATCCTGGCCAGTTCTTGACTGGCCTTAACTGAAATCATTTTGACCCACATTCGTACCATATGAAATGTACTTGTAGACGAGATAAAGGAGCAGGAGTAACATAGGGTTTATATGAGAGAAGGCTCGATTTGACCGTCAGAGAATAGTCCTAAAATGTATATGCAAAATTGAAGAATTTATTCATATTTTTTTCTTCAATATGTTCTTATTGCATTTCTAATTTGATACGAAAATAAATTTAAAAAATGCGAATTATTAACACTAGTAGCAGATCAAAATTAATGATTTGGTTCTATTTTATGATTAATATTTACGATAGGAATGACCATGGAGTTGTGATTGAATCTTAAGGTAGCGTCCAATTATTCGCCGTTAATCTATATGAATCCAGTATCTATAAATGTATCTACATAATCACGTGCTTTATTTGTGAATATTTAAAAAAAATCATCAATAGTCCAAGGAAAAAAGCTCAGTGATATATGATTGAATATTTCAGCAAATTTGTTTTTATACAAAATCAAATATATCAAACTCCGAAAATAATCAGGGCGACCTTAGCTGTCAAAATTTTATTTTTATCCCCTTAAAAAAGGCTCTATTGTTGTGTTTGTCTGGAGGCACGGTGGCCTTCAATTACAGGTCGTAAATTCATAACGATCCCTCATGACATCGATAAAGTCATGCCAATTTCTGCGATGTGAACGGCAATAAATTTTGTGTACTTTTTATACCTGAAATATTCGACGGACCCCTGAACAAGGGCTGCAATAGACTTGGCCAACTTTCATCCCAAAGCGATAGTTTAAAGTCCCATTTTAAGTTTAATGCGGAATAAATCTGAATTACGATCCGGAAAATATGAAATTTATTTATGATAACATAACGATAATTGTAACTTCTTCAGTTCGCTGTTGTGATACTCTTTGTTACCAAAAATTAGCACTGTAACTTTCCTTGAGCCTTTGTTAATTTAGTTTAGGCGTCGTGATCTTATTTGCAAATTAAATTAATTTATTATTTATTCAAATTTGTCCTTCTTGGTTCTTGTATAAATTAAAATTTTAACAACAGGGAAATGCTTCTGAAAATACATATTAATTTTTTTTGGATACCCTTGGATGCAAACCTGTGTAATTGTCGAGAAATCTTTAAGAATATGGTTCTTGTATTAGATTCATCGTCGCAAATATATTACATGGGTTGTAAAAGTCACCCGTGGTTTTGTGAATGGCTATAGCGATTAATCGCTTTGGAAATTACCCTTTTATTTCACCCTTTATAGGAATTTATGATGAGCATATATGAAACTAAATTAATTTATATAGCATTTAAGAAAAAAATAATAAATCCAGGGAATGGATTTAAAATTTTTGTTAGCTTTTAATCTCTCCATAGTACTGTATTTTATTATTAAAACATTTACTTATTTTTAAATAAATCTTACTTGCGTAATCCATTGTCTATATCGCGAAACTGATATGAAAAGCTTTTAAGCTTTATTAAAAAAAAGCGTATTTGAAAAGATAAATATATCATTTTACATTTTAAAAGCTCTCATATTATTTCTGACATTATTTTCTATTTAAAGTATTTGAGCTTCACTTAGTTTTTTTTTAAGATGAAATCTCCTGTCTTTAAAATAATTCGAAAATTATAGCTTTATTATTGTTTTGCTTCGGGGGCTGTAAACATTTTGATGGTATTTAAAATCTTCATTGAGTTCGAAATCCTTTAAAATTGAACTCAAAAACTGGGTTCATGTATGAACCAAATGGTATAATTACAACCCTTGAATGGACGTTGAAGAGGTGCTGCTCTTATACTGGACTGTATGTGGCTGATATATGACGATGATTCTTGTCATTGTAATGCATTTGGACTGACATTATGCTTATAATTATTTTTATAAGTGAAAATTTGTTATAATATTTTATAAAATACATTTGGACAATTCAAATTATACTAATTTCTTCTTATAATACAAATCCAACATCAGATGTAATGGATTTGCACAAGAGTCATTTATTGGAACAATGTGTATGTGGTATTTTCTCAATAATTTCTATATAATTATAGGTTTTTCATAGAATGGAATATACAGTACAATAGCGAAATTATGATTAATTAATAAATTATTATGAAAAATAATTCATACTTGATACTATTTTACCTTTCTGAATTTAAATAGTTTTGCACTGATATGTCAATGAAATATAATTATTGATGTTTGACATTTATTCACAAAAAATTAAACTGGAGGTATACAAATTTGGTAACACTTGACCTGGTGTTCTTTTATTTTATTTTTCTTTAAGTTGCCATTTTCTCATAGAAATCAAGCTTAAATTGGCACGAATAATATATCAATAATTAAAAATTCCTAAATGTGTTAGTGATTCATTGTTCCAAAATCTAGAACTGAACTCGAACTTTTATAATAAGAGTCCAGAAACTAAATAACTTTATCATATTAACATATTTATAATCTTACTTTTAATAATTTATATTCAAGTATTACATTAGAATGTTGATTTTATTAACAGTATTCTGGATGTGCTTTTATTTTGATAGCAATTTCCTGCTGTGTATAATGGTTTTCATGAATAAGTATTTTCATTGCTTAACCCTTAGCATTTTCATCATATTTTTTCCCCTTATATAAAGATAAGGAACGACCATAATTAAAAATAAATAACTAGTTGAAAAAACTAACCATTATAACATAAGGATAATGGTCGTTAGCTTGATAATTTGAATATATCCATATTAACATGTAGCCAAAAATGTCACCATTATTCCCAAAAAGACATTAAGAAACCCCTAAAAAATCAATTAATTCATGAACTATATATTAAGCCATTTTTGTCTTTGGAAAGTTCAAATTATGTTTGTTAGATGGAACTCATCAGATGTTTCTAAATCTTTATAAATCGTCTTGTATGTTCATATTTTAGTGGCATTTTTTAAAGACGAAAACTGTCTTATATTCTTTCAGCTTCATTATGGCGTCATTTACACTAATTACCAGAACCATTTTTAATTAATGGTCTTGAAGATTTTCATTAGTTGAACTGTGATGATAAAACGATGCTCATAAATCTTATTTTGAATAGCCTGTGTAATATTTTCTTAAAAGTTATATCATCAAACCCATGTTGAATTTTATAGTTACTTAATCCCTAAAAAAATTATATCTTTTGTATATTTATGCATACTTAAACAACCAAATTTTCCCGCTTTTAATATTGCTGTTTTTAGCAATGAGTTAATACTCAGTTATATAATACGTTGTAAAGCAATTATTTCACATTGTCTGGCTTAGACAAGTAATAAAATCGGTCAGGTAGATACTCCCCTAGAGGCCTCAGAGTAAACTGCACGTCAAAGCTTTAGTTATTTAAACGGAGAGCTTTAAGTTCTTAGATAGCTTCACGCTGCAAAACATCAATTATATTTAACGACTCAAATTTAAACATGAAACAATACAAATATAGATCAGTGCTATAAGATAAATTCGCAATGATTATCATTGATATTGATGGTTTTTTTCCATAGGGGGTATATAAAAAGCTTCTGAAGAAAAAGCTCCATCTTGATACACAAAGTATAAAATCTACGATTTGAAGCGGTCGCGATCATATAATACTGTTTACGACGGAAACAAGCAGGCAACAGACTCAGA
The DNA here is from genome assembly GCA_008973525.1 of Stenopsyche tienmushanensis. NCBI lineage: Eukaryota > Metazoa > Arthropoda > Insecta > Trichoptera > Stenopsychidae > Stenopsyche > Stenopsyche tienmushanensis. The sequence goes on along the minus strand of WACJ01000092.1, from coordinate 1,109,352 downwards.
CTGATAGAGTCCATAAATATATTTTTTTCGCGGAATGAATCAAAATTTAGCATATTTATTCCCGTTGTGCCGGCAACGTGACAATGATATATTGGCAATGTATGAGAGGACGGTTTGAGTGAAAGTTATGACGAGGGTAAGGGCTCCCGGGCGACAGTTGATATGAACGCCACTCGAGGGTGTGATATCTATCCCCTAAATGAGTCCTGACAGATGGAAAAAGACGTCAGGTCTCGTCCTTATCCCAGATTTCCCAATTGATTAATGCGGTTCCACTACCCTGGCTGCTCAGCTTCCGCATAAATATGTATCAGCTTGTCCCGGGCTCTGTTCATTATTGGAACTGGAAACGTCTGGATTTTTCAATGATGGCAACATGTGTTGATATTTGAACTGAGTACAATGCAATTGGGAATTTATATTATTTTTTATTTGAATCATACATTTTTTATAGAAATCCATAATTATACAGAAAGCTCACTTATCTTAGCGAAAATTTATTAAAGGTACTTAAATAAAATTATTTTTTATATCGTCTACATTAGTGTTCCAAAATCTTAAATAAACCATAATGAGCGAAATTCAAAGAATATAGACGGATTGGTAAAACTTCTTAGCTTGACTTCTAAATTTAATCAGGGTTTACTTTTGCAATGACGTGATGAAGAGTAATTGTTTTCTGGACAAATGAACTAGGCACGTAATTTCAATAATCCAAACCAAATTATACTGCAAATATTTGGACCTTTAGCATTTGAGATGAGAATCTCTACAAGAATGTATTGATAATTTGTTAATTTCAGCAGTAAATAATTTCTTGATCAAGGTTATCTTCTAAATCAGAGTCTATTTAAGAGATATATAATATTATTATGAGCATACGTGTTTCTTTTGTAATGGTATTTACCTAAATGCTTTTTGATATGGTCCATTTTAGCATACACAAACCCACTTTTATATTTCGGCTGCCAAAATTTATGTCGGACATATTCAAAATAGTTTAGATCGATATCGGAAACAGCGGAAATTTATGACAATCCTATCCAAGAAAACTTATACGATGAATAACTTTCCGGTAAAGAAGTACTAAGATCGGTGCCAATTCAAACAACAAAAGATTGAGATCCAAAAACCTATTTTATAAGGTGAAACGTTCGGGATTACTTATGTAATTGATAAAGATTTTCATGAATAACACAACACTCAATAAGTTCGTAGGATTGCTTTTCACTTTAAACTTTTTTGTATTTTATTTGGGGTCGTTTTATTGCAATACCTTAATACCTAAAAAATCCTACGAACTTATTGAGTGATATGTTAAAAGCAGACCATATTGTCCCACAAATATGAATACAAGTATTATTTTCACCATAATCCTCTACACATTCTTATGGTAATATATTACTTTTCTTAGAAACCTGTTGATTCTTTTAATTTGTTATGTCAAACTGATATTTACTATTAATATAGCATTAATATCGATTATTAATATAGTCGAAAATAAGGCATTAAAAATTATTCTGCATTCTGAGTGTTGAATTTGTCTTTTTTTTGCATGCAATTCTTTGCAGTATATATATATTAATTAAAAAGAAAAAGAAAATCAAGAAGAAAAACAAGAGAGATTAAATGGAAGACATTAGAAAATGGAGGATTGGGAACGACAGTCTTATAAATCTGTACAGGATTACATGTATCCTGACTCTAACACTTCATCCACTTAAATTATACTTATTAGCTTGATCCAAAAGATCTGGTATAATTTATGATTTTAAGAAAAACAAACGTTTTGCTAAATATATAAAATATTTGGGTGATTACGAATATATATGTATGATGAAATTTGTTGCAATTTATAAATAAACTAAACGTAATGTACTCTGTATAATCCAATGTTAATGTTATTGCACATTTAAGAAAATATTAAAAATTGCCTTGCCCTGCTGTTCTAATCCAGGCTTACAATGCAGATCACGTCACATATTAATTATGGAACATTTCTGCGGTTTGATTATACTTCGACATCCTGCATAAATATTGTTTCTTTCAGCATTCTCAACACTTCGCAGATTCATCAATCATTCCAGCGTGTTACACAAAAGCTCAACTTTTCCACGCTGTAACGAACGGTACATGAAGTATTACGCTCTGAATCCGAATTGCATTACCAAGTCTCTGCACATATTCCATTTCAGATTTTCTCAAACCATTGAACTTATTGAAGACCCATATATTTCAATTTGTTACGGCTTTGCTTTCGGTTCCTGCTAATGCTACTTTAAAACTTACTTACGGCATACATGTGTAAATAAATAACGTTTCGTATACTCCATTTATGTAATTGAAAACGATGAAAATGTATACTTATTGTTATGAAACTTTGTTTCGGTCTCGTACTTACGGCTTAAGGATTAAGACTTTTGTTCTTTGCATAAAGTTAACATGCTTGAAACAAACAACACATGTTGCTTACTAACAATCGAGCAAAAATTAAATTCAACGATGTCTAGTATTCATTATTGCAAGTGCGTTCATGAAGTTCTCAATCCCACCGCATTGTCTCTGACGGTTAATTTTTAAAATGGCGCCTTAATATCTCAATAAGATGCTGCAAATCGATATAGTTTTATTGTAAAACTAATAAATATAAAATATTGCCCACCATTTTACTTTTTTCCTTATGATATTAAAATATTTGAATCCTCGGGGAAGGTTTATCCGCAGATAAAAAGCATATGAAAGACCTATTCGAATTATTGGACGATCAATATATTAGGGGTTTTTTTTTCCAATTTAATGAATATTTTGACCTCTGATCCTTCCACAAAAACACTCGATGAGAATGGCATTCATAAAAAAGAAGAAAAACGTAATAAATTCTCCTCTTCTTCGGCATAAATTTTATTTCATCCATATTAAAGCTTCGAGATCGTCTCCACGAGCTTGCTAAGCAGAATTCCATTCTTTGTCATTGCAAGTCTATATTTGAAGTTAGATTTGTTTGACTAAGTGGTTGCATAGATTTTAAACTTTACTTTCATACTTAGCTTGGTTCGATTTTAAATACTTGAAATCAATCGTGGTTCTCAACTTTGATTTTAAACACTATGGATAAAATTATTACTTTACGTATTTAATTTAGTGGCGGTTAATTTAGATTTTTCGGAAGTTTCTGGCCGAAACAGGGCCGTAACAAGGGGATGGCAAAGCAGGTACACGCCATGGGCGTAACTGAGCTTGGGGCGCAAAACACAGAATACCGACCCAGCCGAGAGTTGCACATAGCATAAATCAACACTGATTAACTCTGTTCATTTTTATAATGTATACTAAGCGGTCTAATCCCTCATTTTTAAGCTATCGCTTAAGCATTGGGCCGACCAGCCGGCATAAGCCCGCAATAAAATAAAGATAACATTCCCTCATTCGTTGTATCAGCGATCCGAAAAGCGGACCGATGGGACACACAGTTCATCCGTCTTCTTTTATGATTTTTTGCGTCATTTTCTGTCTGTATGATCACGGAAGCACCCTCAGAGACTAATTTACATAGATGGCTCGTACCAAATGAACGAGAATAGACTTCTTCCCCGAACATATATTTTTTAAAAACTGTATATTTTTCTATTTTACTAATTTATGTCGCTATCTCAGTTAGTATTTTAGTTTTAAGTTACAAAATCTAATTAATTTCTCCCCCTCCCCCGCGCTCAGAGTGCAAGTTGACACTCGAAGTTGACAATGAGCATGTCTTTGCGGACATGGATATTAAATTCATGTTTTGCACTTTGCTGTGCACTTTAGTTGAGCAGGCTGACATGCTCTCGAATAGCGGGATTAATAAACAGCTCGGGACAGTTGAGGGTCCCCATGTTCCCTTTGTCTCAGATGTGAAGTGATGGACCCATGTTTCATCCTGAATTGATGCAAAAACTCTATCTTATTGCTTTTATTGAATTTTCCTGGCGCATGTTAGATACTTGCAGGCGCTTTATGCTCTCATTACGGCTCTGGGCCGAAGTAAACATCTTTATCTCATTTTCGAATTCAATTTGTGCATGCTTAAGGAAAAAGGTTCGTCATTAAAGTCTCGCAGTTGGACATCTTTTTTATATGTTGCAATTTTTCATTTACATTCTTGAATATTCAGAGCTTTCATGACGTGCATTATTGTGGTGTAATAATTGAGCAATTCAAAGCAAATAATTAATTACATTTTTTACATATCACATAAATCGACGTTTTTAGGCTGGCCTGGGCTTAGAATTAGGGGGATTAGAATAATTTGCAAAATAGCTTATGCTTTTTACGTCAAAAACTATCACTGGCCATCCTCTTATGGGCTCTAAACGCAGTCTGATGCTAAATTAGATATTTTTTATGTTCATAATCGTTGAAAATTAATTTATCATTCTCAAATATTTATTATGTAAATTTAAAGGTGGTTGAAATTTTTCGAACACTTTTCTTCGGATTATAATATTTTATAAGCTCTTATTCGTATTAACATAAAGGACTCTAAAGGAAAGTTTTTTTTTTTGGGAAAACAAATTTTATTAAATTTCATATGGAAAGTTTGCAAATGGCGCTCCCTACGAGAGCTTTTCGATGTTCTTCAAAAGCTATTATGCATCAGAAATACATCGAAGTGAGTCGTAAATATTTTCGATTCGATATATCATACATGTATGCCATTTTTTCCGACGAGTGCCAAAGTTATTTCTGCCTCTTTTATTCGCATTTTATTCAAATTCATGACCTGAAATATCGTAGCGCAAATGTTACTTTGCAAAGATTTGGAAAATTTGTTTTCAGATCTCCATACGAGTACTTAAGGTGAGCGCTCTTTAAATCGGCGTTGTTCAATCTATAGTTTTTTCATGGTGTTTTTATTTTTTTCGCAGAGCTTATATCGTTAACGTTACAAATGGGCAATTTCGTATTTTTTTCGTACTTCGGAAGAAAAACCGAATGCGTAAAAAAGAGTATATAAATTTGATTTATAAACACCCTTTCAACTGAGATTTTATCTTAATGGGTCCATGTCTTTTCTTATGCTGTTTTTTTATTTATTGTATGTGGACGAAAAAATAACGAACAAGCATACAAATTGAAAACAAATACGATGAAGATTTTCAGTCTTAAAAGACTCTTCAACTACTATATATAAGATTATGGTAATCAACTTCAAAATGTCAAATTTCAGTCGACTTTCTATAATGGCTTTTTCGAGATTTTTTAGGTAACCTTTAAGGTTTCAAAGCGTAAAAAAAGCACATTTTCTATATAAAAAAACGAATTTAGCACTGTTTTATGCTAAAAGTACAATTTTCGGGAAAATCTACACTATGTATTACCTTGCTCATCAAAGAAAATAAAAATTCTTCGTTTAATCATCAGTTAATTCTATAGTTTTTAATGACTCAATGGTGTAGTATATTTACCAATTTAATTTAATTAAAAATACACAAACCATTCCATGATGCTTAAAAGTACTTGGAGATAAAATAAATATACTTTTAACTCAGTCCATCAAAGAAGTTTTCCACTCGAGATTTTTTCTATTTGCAGTTTTTCCCATTGAATGAACTCTTTTACCTGAAAAATTCATTTGAAGCTACTATAGTTTTGGTTGTTAGTGTGGTATATATTGAATGTTGCATAATGTAATTAATTTGTAATTGTTATTAGCTATGATGAACGCTAAATTATCCTATAACATTAACATTTATTTAATGATTAATGGTTTTTATATAGTCTTCCGAATATATTTTTTGAAGGGAGAATTAGGCATTTACTCATAGATCTATTGATCAATTAATATGATGTCCTAGGTTAACTATGATGTATTCATTGTAATTCATTTAAATTAATTCCGATATTTTAAAACTCTGCTCGGAAAAATAAATCAACTCTTATGAAAAATTAAGGTTCACATTGACTGATTGAAATTAATATGCTGCTTTATACGGATATAATTTGTGTATTCTCTTTGCTTTTATCGAAATAATATCAGATATCAAAGCCGTTGATTACTTTACGGACAAAATGATTGATTTACTTGCCTGCAAAGTATTTTTTTCTGAAAATACTATTTCGAAGAAAAACTAATTTCTGATATACAATGCTTTAGATCATAGGTTCCAAATTTATGGGTCGCGATCCCCAAGGGGGTTGCGACGAGTTTTCTGAGGGGTCGCCAACTTTTTGTGCAATTTTTACTTTTAATGGTGTCTTGAAGTTAGAATAATTCCATATACATACAATATAATATTTATTTAAAATTAAAATAAGTGTAATCCCAAGAAGAACTATCCCAAATGTTTGGAATGGAAGAAAGAGTTCGGATATCAGGTGACCTCAATGCCTAATATCCCCATTGGAAATGCCTCCGGGAAAATCAGCAAGGTACGTTCTTGCCATCGTTCTCCCTGCGAAACAACGTCCAAATTCATTTTCCTCAATGTTTAACGCATTATCTCTCTATCAATAGACGTCCGTCTATCCTGGACCTGACGTTGACTAGAAACGTACTGTTCCTGTCTTGGATGAAAGCCTATGAAGCTCTCTCTTCTGATCACCTCCCGGTGGTCTTCACTGAGGATTTGCCGAGAGCCGGTCTGATACACGAACAGGCCGATTGCAATCGTTTCTGATCGATAACAATCATCAACTGACATCCTCCATCCTGAATTCCAACGAGAGTAATGGAAAAAAATGTAAATAATCAGAAGAATATCTAAAATTCGGTTTTACTAACTTGACTAGCAATGGAATAGAGAAGCCACAGTGTCTACTGTGCAAATTTATTCTCAGTCATGAGTCTATGAAATCTTAAAAACTCAAACATCATAGTTCTTTCGTCGATATGAAACTAGTTGCCAACATCAGACACTTGATCGAACAGAAAGTTTTCAGGAAGCGAACACAGCATTAGTGAAAGCATCATATGAAGTCGCATTGGAAATGGCCAAGCAATAAAAAAGCAATTGGAGAAAGGCTCATCAAACCCTACATTCTGAAGGAATTAGTTTTTGGGGATTCTAGTGTACTAAAGATGCAACGAATATCTCTATCTAATAATATAATACTATTCAGCGACGAATATTAGAATAGATTTTGAATGAAATCGAGGTTTTCCCATTGCTTTCTTTCACCAAGTTGATGAACAGACGTAAGCTCGTGTACTCAGTTGTTTGTCTTCTTGAAATATTCATTCAGATAATATCAAAGAAAAGTTCCTATTATGTAGTGGACTTGAAACTACTACAAAAAGTGAGGATATTATGGAGAAGAAAAATAAGTTTTTTGCGACCGGAGGATTACGGGTCACACGACTTTTATAAAAACGGGTCGCCACCCCAAAAAGTGTTGAGAACGTATGTTTTTGATAAAGATAGTGAGTGTAATGACGAATATAGATTTTTTCATAATAATTATTTATTCATACATATTATTGATGTGTATCAGAATTCCAGGAAAATTGTTATTCATATGGAAAAAAACGAATATTTTGATTGAAAGTCAGTGGAATCAAATAGCGGTAACATGGTATAGTTATTCTGGTTAAAAAAAAATCTAGTTAAATACAAATCAATATAAATCTAGAGTAAATTCAAAAGTCATTTGAACTATTTTAATAGGATTTTGGATAATTTCTGCTAATGAAACATTTTTTTTTTCATTATTAAAATAATAGTTTTATCGTTATAAATTCTTCTGCATTTTATATATCCCTGATATCCAACTTTCTTATATTTATACTAAATTATAAGATATTATCCATATTAAAAGCTCTAGATATTGTACTCGTTGAAAAAGATGTTACATTCCCATTCCATATCATTGTTTCGCCTTCAAATGTCATTTTGCTAACAGAAGTTTTTTATTATACCAAACAATGCTATAGTGACATTTTACTTTTCGGATAGAATCAAAATATTCTTTCAATGTTCTTTTTTATTTTTAATAGTATTTATCTCAATACAATTCGTAATAGGCCATCTTCTGTGGATCTGGATTTTATAAAATATAAAATGTGTGAATAACGACTTTAAAATTGCCAGATTAAACGGGTGCAGCAGGGAAACTACCTTATTTTAAAAATCATTGATGGCTTTCATGCATCATTTTGACAGAATAATTATTACCGAATTAAATCATTTGAGCAATCCAATTTTTATTGAAAAAAGCTCATTTTTCCTTTGAAGCAGTGTGTCTACATGAAAACCGCAGTATCTATTTCAGGTCATACCACAAATTAAATTTTTCACAGAGTTATGACTTGATATTTTTTGATATATTCAAATCCTAAGCAGATAAAATTATGAATTTCATGCAAAAATCGTTATTAAAGCATGACATATTGATGGATTAATCGATTCAGATAATTCCATTTGAAGTGGTTCGACAATAAGACTGTCAGCATTCTGGCCGATTTATCGTATTACAAGCAATAGAATATTTCATCCTTAATTGTTCATCGTAAAAGCTAATGCTGAATGATAAGAAAACCTGTGTTATAAATGTTTACTCTGGTCAGGGTCGTCTGTGCCATTTTTAATCCTACATTTTTAATTACATCCTATTCGCAATAATCACACTCGATTAATTAAAACCAATTTGTGCCATCAGGAGCTGCTGAATCGGACGAAATATCCTTGAATCTTGGTCCTAATGTGCTCCCATCACATCCCCTTAAAGCCGAACGCGAGCGAAAAAACCAACATCGCCGCTCATACAAACACTTTATCGACCGACATTAAGTTTTATTCAGACTTGGCAAAAAACACGGAAGAATAATCACGGCGCGTAATTGAGCATGAGAGGCGTATATCCATTACATAAGCCCGGGGCGAAATAGGTTCCACATTTGAGCGGGCATCATTTTAACACAAACGACGCTACAAATCCTTTGCGTTTGCTTCCAAAAAATACATAAAGCGAGTGATGTATTGCGTCGTTATTGTAATTAACAGCAGAAGCTCGCACGCCGGATAAGGACTTTTTCTCCAGCAGCAGGTTCCTGAGGATACGCACTCGTTGTTCTCAATTTAATTAACCCAATCTAATAGACGATGGAAGGCCGTATTACAGCATTTCGACGCTTTACCCCATCAGCTCTTCTTCTTCAAACGGGGGTTCAACTTTTATAGGGCCCACTACCCTCGACGGCATTGTTGATATGAAGATTTAACATTCCACGATACATAAATACATACTCCCTTGATCCTAATAATTTTACAATTCCATCAATAATACAAGCAATCGAAATATATGATCCAATTATATTCATAGATATATTTTTTTAATACTGTATATCAGCTTCATTAATCAATTATTGGCTGCGTGTTTTGCATTAATTAATAGGCGATGTCAAATATTCGTGTTTAATTTTTGGACGCTGTTCAAACTGATGATTGCAATTCATTTTTGATTAATATGTATGAGCTTCACACACAAACTTGATATGCAAATTTGTAGTATTTTTATATTCGTTTTTAATTTTGAGATACACAAGCAGTCAACTATCGTAATTAAATCATGTTCAAAAAGTCTAAAAACGCTTCTTAAATAAGACATATTAAACAAGTCTAGAAAAACAGCATACTAATCGGCAACTTCTTTCAACTACATTGGACAATTTTTTGTATAACACTCTCAAAATGGAATTTTAAATTTTACTTTGCTCAAGGCCGATAATTTGCTCAATGATTAAGAAATTGCGTGTTGCTTTTGTGTTAATACCGATGATCTATTTTAGAAACGATATTGAGTATCATGAGATTATGTAATATTTCTTAAATTTCGTGAGAAGTGAGAAGCAGGGCAGGGCTCAATCGCAATACGTACCCGCAGGAAAAAAATAAGAAATGGGGGAAGGGGAGGAGGGTTGACTGTAGTGAAGTAGTGAGTCTTTCTGCATGCTATTTCACTTTAAAATAGACCAATAAAAATACCAGAATCAATAAGTCAGATTAATAGTTAAGTGGACATACAACGTTTTTTTCTGAAAATTTTACTTATGGTAGCGACCTCTAATTTTTTATTAAAAAAACCTATATTCATTTTTAAGGTCAGAAAATTATATGAAGGGGTGATCGCCCAATTTTTTAAAAGTCGAAAAATAAGTACCACTGTATTGTATATACAAATTAACGTTGTTTCGTAGACAAAATTTCTGCGGACGTGAGCTCACTTCTGACACCAGTGTAATGTGAAACGGGGTAACACATAAGGCAATCAGTGATTTGGCAGTTTCAATGCAGTGAATCAAACAACTCTTCGTCTGGTCCATTTTACTCAATTGCATGAATTAGTTTTAAACATAAAATGTGTGTTTCAATTATTTATTTTTTAAGAAGAAAATTTAGAACTTTTAAATTCCACACGAAAAAATCGTGAATACGCATAGTTTTATTATATTATATAATAGCATTCAAAGCTTTATTTACAAAATCGATAGTATTAAACACTATATTTGCGTTCACGGATTAGACAGACAAATAATTCATGGATCTTTTTTTGCATTTTTTCAATGTAGGATTTGTGAATGTTTTTGGTCATGAAATATTATGTTAAGCTCTACTTACATAGAATTAATTAATATAAGAAAATAGAGTATTCAATCATCCATTTCTTCTATCATGCCGAGGTATATTTAATGTTAAAGTGGAACATGTTTATGATATGGTACAAGAACATTTTTTCATGCACTGTATGAAATAAGGTCAAAACAAAGTACTCACAGGGATAAAATATATATTTTCATTCGTATTTGGAAATGTTCCAATCCAGCAAAGTGCATTTAGCATAGAAAAATGAGCCGCATTAATCAAGATTCGTATGGAAAAAATGTTTTTCGTCAACATGTAATACATTACATTGAATTCAAGGAAGGTAAAACTTTTTATAAATCGTTTGATACTACTTAAGTGATCCAGTTTCTGTATATTTCATTTTATTCGGGGTTGAAAGCTTTGCAAAAAAATTTGTTTAATCGCTGTTTGCGTGTGATTTTTTATAATATATTAACCCTACTTCTTTTATGCTCAGATAAAGGAAAAAAATATAATCGTAAAAGCTCTGTACCGCGAAGCTTATAAATGAAGAGCTTACTCGGGGGCTGTTTTAAGCTCGCTGGTTTTTTTTCCATAAGGGTTTCTTGGCGAATTCATTAGCGAAAATGGATGAATATTTTTTTGAAATACAATTGTATTTTAAAATAAGACTACATTTTCTGAGAATAGGATAATAAAATTTTAATTCTGCAGTATACATCAATAAAATTTAAAACGATGTTTTCTCAGCATAAATTATTCATAAGCGCAACGATGGAGCCACAAAACTATTCCGTCCTCGATTCTTCCATTGCCAAATTTATCATTGCAAATTTTCTTAAATTTAAAAATATAAAATATGCAGAAGGTATAAATTGTGTACATTATTCATGAAAAATATGAAACTCAAAGGAAATGGTGCGAAAGACAATTTCTGCTAAAAATAAGGCTTCTTAAATCAAATTTCTCTCCAAGGAAAAATGATGACATCAGCTGGAGCTGAAATACGTTTGCTTATAAATGAACAATGCAAATCTGCATTGAAAAATTCCACCCTCGTTATAGGGGTAGAACTGAGCCTCAATTTGTCATACCATTTGGCTGAGTCTTAATATATGGCTGTTTACTATGCAAACCTATTTCGTCAAACAAATTATTTTTCCGCATTTTAAAAATGGCCGAATATTACCGCAAAATATGTACCCAAATGCGATCTATATTTATAATATAAATAAATTTGCTCGAGAAATAATATCCTCCATAAATGTTCTTTCCTAGAATCGTGACTTAAGTCTATGTTCACTTCAAAGAAAATAAACTTATTTCTTTGTAAAAGTAACTATTTCGTTTTGCTCTTTGAAAAAATATTGCCTCAAGAGACGACTGTCACAAAAAAGATCGCCGTTTGGTCTCCAATGGGTTATCCGAGTGACATGTCGAAAGACAGAAATGCATATGGTCTTATAAACCGTCATTCAAAGAATAACACAATCGATAATTGACTGGCCATGAAACGTGTGGTTTTAATTGAGGTCCTATAAATATTTTATGGATCGTGGCCATGAAGTGTCAAATAACTGGAAACATCAATCAAACTTATTTGGGTCACAAAATCTCAGCTGAGAGTTGCTGACACCGTGAAAAAATTGCCCCAACGCCGAGGAAAAATTCAATCGAAGGCATTCCTAATGTTGCCTGAAAACCGGATTGTTCAAACAATAACATCATTTCTTTGGTAAATACGTAAGATTTGACCTCAAGCTCTAATTTGCGGCATTTCATTTTCAACCTTGAATGTAATTTCTTAAGATTCCACCCAATAAAATATAATATTTCCCATTAATTCCAAGAAAAATGTTTGTAATATTTGAATTCAATGTACGCTTCAACAGCCATTTATATTTCTGCAATGATATCTTGTAACATATTCCCATATGTGACCATATTATAAAGCTTATAATTAGTTTATGTCTTATTTTGATGATTTTTGAATTAGGATTCCGCTCGATCGTTCCTCTTAGCTGTCATTTTTGCAAGTGGAATTTTTAAAATATTTTCTTATACAATGATAAAATATACACGATCGAGTCTTAAACATTATTTATTATAAATAATGGCACTTTTGAGGCCATCTTCCTATGAAATGTGGGTGTCTTTTAAAAACTTAAAAATTAATGGGAAAACTTCTTTAAATGACTAGTGATGCCTGTTTAAACAATTATATTTTCATTAAATTCGTTGACTCATCTAGATGTTTAAATATGCTGTTATTAATAGCATATTGAACTGCTACAGAACTTGAACACAAGTTACATCAATTGCATTCTGAATGTCTGCAAAATTTGCCCTATGGTCACGTCATTCAAACGAGCTTTTCATTATTCAAGTTCATTAATAATCAATCATACTTCATATTGGTAATATGGTTGAACAGTGAGGCATTATTTGATAAATTCAAGCAGTGGTAATGCGGCTGGTCTGTCGATGCCGTTGACATTTTTGAAAACATCCATTCATATTATTTTCGACCAATTTAACCGGCTTCGCGAAAGTCTCAGCGGCAAAAATAATATTTCCACCCTAATGCGATAAAAATCGAGCCTTTTAATACCCCGAACGGTGGATGCGGCCAGTACCCTGTTATGAATTTGTTAAGCACTTTGTATCGGTGTAAAGTAAGCCCGGTTGAGCTGCGAAAAATATGTTTTTAAAGGGAGATTTACGTGAGATTATAAATAATCGCGAAAAGGCGTAACGAGACGGAAAAGCCAAGAAAACGTCGGCTTTATATGCCATAAGTAGTTTTCATTCAGAAAAAAGTAATGTCTGACAGCGAAATAACTAGACGGATTTTTTATTCAAGGGTCGTTTATTCTGTAAAATATGAGATTATGCTTCACATATTCTGTATAGGCGAATCCTATCAGATTGAATGTATTCCGGCATGTGCCTGTGTTTTAAAATAAGCCCTATTGTGCGCCCTTTTTATGTCTAAAAATCTGTATTTTGAATTACGCAATCACTTCGTTGCGTAATGATAATTGATGATTAAAAGGTTGTCATATGTGCTTTCTCTTTATGCTCTAAATGAACTATTCATGTGCTTATTTCTGAAAGCTTTACTGCCTAAAATATTTATCATCACAGCAACAATTCCACGGTGAAAATTTTCCTTTAAAATGCTCATACTAGTAAAATAGTGGAAATGTCGGTGTTCGGGCATCATCCATCATATGTTATATCGCCATGTTCTCTTTTTGGGAAAACTTTATATCTACGGAGCATTTTCACCTAACAGTCCGCCAGCCATATTTTATGCTTAAAACATAAAATGATCACTGGAAACAAGCACGGAACAAAATTCGTAATGTTTGGAGCAAATTTAGTAGGTGTTTTTTCTTTATCCTAATCCACCTACACAAGAAAACCGGATATGGATTTTGGACTGAAATATCATGATTTATTTTTTGGCAATTGAGGTTTTGGCCTAAGCCTAAAATAATATCAAACTGAGAACAACCCTTTAATTTTTTCGTTCTGCTTTAATGAAGCAAGCAAGTGCTGCTCTGAGATAAAATATTTCATGTTTACATCATCTAGCGAATGGGTTCTTGGCCATTTTTAGCTTCTTTACAGCCAGAGGGTGTTGTAAACATATCACAGATTTATATTTATATCAGCTAAAATAAAACGAAATTTAATAATGTTCACAGATTTATGCCTTTTAGAAGATCAATGATTTTTAAGGGGTTGAAATAAATATCTAACTTGTAGAAAGCTACTGGTTTCATTATTTAGACTGTTGCTTAAAAACAAAACATCCAGTTCATAAGAATGAAACAAATTTATGTTGAAATAATAGAGACCAAAAGATAATAATTTACTGCCTTATAGCTATTAGGTAAAATTCTTGCAGAATCCAAATTCCCACCCCAAATCTTTAAAATTGTGTAATTCAAGCGTTAAAATCAAATATTCTTAAACAACTTAATATAATTAAGTAAATAGACAGATGTAAGCAAATCGATAAAATAATAGAGCATTGAATATTATAAAAAATATTTTAAGGGCGGATCTGTATGTTATATTAATTTAAAAAACAAACCCGTTCGAAACTATTTTAAATTCAGTGTATTTTTAACGTATTATTTAAGCAGAAATTTAAATTTAAGGGAGGATAAGTCTGGTGAGATTTTGAAAATAAAATTTAAATACCAAGCATTGGCATAGCGGGCTAATTTTGGGTCTTATTATATTTATCCAACGTCAAGCCCAGATTGTGAAAATAATTTTCGTCGTGAAAATAAATTTGTGAAATAGTAAGAACGAGTTTCGTCGTTACTATACATATATAATTAAAATGGCGATATTACAAATCTGTCTAAAGAGTTTTAATTAAGTAATTTGTTCATTAGCAAAATCCCATCCAGCCTAATTTATTAACAATGCGCACAAACTGTCATAGGGCTAGAAATTGAGACCTAAAAATACAATAAAATAAAAGCCTATTTTTAAATCGTATTTATATTTATGATGAAAAAAGGATTTGAAACGATAGCAGGAAAATATACCGGCAATGCTTAAATACAGATGAATCTTCAGGATACGTGCTTAAGTTTACAATGCACTCTGGTTTCTTTGTGGTGAATAAATAAGGTCATAATTAATTTTTCTATATTAAAAGCAGAGCAAGCACAGGGTGCGGCAGGGAAATTTCATTATTTGAAACTCGTGCTCTGAAGCAACAATTATTTCGAGAAGAATGAAATAGCACTCATTCAAAAGCACTAAATTTAACGTTTTTTCCATATTTTATAATGAGTCGTAAAATTAAAAATTACTCAGTCAATTTTAAATTCAAGCGTTCAAAGAAACTATTTGTTCTAAAATTTTTTATAAAAATACAACAATTTATTATGTTATAAGTTTATCTGAAATATACTTTTCTGTCTTACAATGATTATGCAATTTTTCAAAATTATATAATAAGTATCTTAAATAAATATTTATGTACGACAATATTGTTTCATCTCAGACAAGGATAATAAGGGTAATCAATTTGAGCTTTTTAATAGTTCCCAGAAAACTCCATGATCACGGCAAAGTGGAAGATGTTCGTCTCAGCAGTCACTATAAAATGTTGAGCTGGTTAATGGGAAACGAAAATGCTTGTATGTGGAGGTTCTTGATTTTCGCCTTCAAGACATTTTGACAGACAAGCGTAATATATGGCGCGTCTGCAGCTTCAATACGGCTCTACTGAGGGATCGTTTTTGGGTTTTCTTCTTCCTTTATTTTATGTGTGTGTGGCAAGACGCGTACAAAAACTATATCTTACTTCCTTTTAGCCTATACGATAGGTTCCGTAATATATTATTTGTTGAAGCTTTTCAGAGTACTCAAATCATTTGTCTTGGTTCGATCCCCCGGTGTTTCGTCCGGACGATAAAGGGGCTCAGGAAAATTTATTTTTCCCACCGTCGCCGATTGTGTTTCAGCTGGTTCAATTTTCACATTTTCTCTTTATTTTTCTTCCGAGAGACCGTGTGACGCTTTATTAAATAGTCATCGAACTGATCCCGAAGATAGACTTCCGAATTGGAATTTATGTCTATTACGAATGGATATGGCATTCATTCTCATCCTACATTTACAAACATATTCGAGATTTTCCAACGATTTGTTTTATTTATTTCACTTACAAAAGACACCCGAATGCGTCATTTATTAAATTGTATCTAGTGTAACATCATATTTAACAAATAGAAAAATATTCTCAATATAAACATTCAATTCAATTATGCTTGGAGACTTATGTTAAAATGATTAAATTACAAAGAGCTTTCATTAATGGATCTAGCTGAATATGCTCAATATCAATCATAATCAAATAAGCAGAAGAGTTGCAAATCAGAATTAAGGGATACAAACAACTTTTCTCAAAAAGATTCAGATATAATTAATATTTTCCGATTAAACCTGATACATATTTTAAACTAAGTAAAATGGTTTTTTTATTAAGAAAAAAATTTAAATCACAGTATCTAAGTATATTTTAGTAAACAAAGTTATCTAAGCGTAACAGTACTTTAAAATAAATAAATATGGCATCTTAATTACTATAAAAACAAACTATACTAATTACTATATACCAAAAACAAAGTAGGATATTATGACTAACATTCAAAATTATTTTATATATTGAATGTGACTATTATTCTAACTATATTGATTTGAAAAGGGTCACAAAATCTTTCCTGAAATACATGAATTTTACAATAAGATAATATATGATATTTTGGCATTGCAGAACAAATGACAAAGCAGCATCAAATTTGGACCGATATAATGACCACATCAAGTATTTTTCAAAATTTTAGTTTCAGCTAGCATAAATATTTCGATCTTATATTAAAAACAGGGGCTGAAATGATATCCATTGCAATATATCATGGAATTTCTTTTGCACAAAAGTGATGAATCGATAAATCTAAAAATATTCTATTATCACATATTTATTATAAGTTTTTTTTGCGTGTCGATAGTTCTAGTGTTAAATTAGTACCTTAGTAAGATCAATCACAATTTATAAAATAATGCTTAAGATTAGTGCTAAATTGACCCCAAAAGTGAGATCAGTGTGATGAAAATACTGTCTAGAGAACTTGGCTTAATCCAGCTTTAATATTCGGTTAAAGGTTTATGAATCTTAAGTTTATTATAGATACTGTGAATCTAAATGTAATAGCTATAATAGGAAAAAAATACTGTATATTTAATAACAAGAATTTCAATATTTGTACATATTTAAAGCTTTCTTACAAAACCTTTTCAAATACAAAAGGCGAAAAAAGCTCCCATAATAAATGACGATTAAATATTTGCTACGTAGGTTAATTATTGAACATAAGTTCTATAAAAAAAATTGAAATAAATCAGCCAATTTTAAGTCATTTATATAGTCAGATTCTATATCAATTGCCATAATTTTTCTTCGAATTTCGAATAATATGTTTTGTGAATTCTTAAAATTTGCAAACCATTCTTTACTAGAAAAATAATCATGGTAAGATCGTGATTCTTCAAATGATATTTTAGTAATATTTCCGTGCAAAAGTATATTTTTGCCATTCCAGCCAAATCACGAAAGCTTTCGCCATCTGTCGTTACTAGTAGTGTACAAGTTACATATTTTGCACTGATAAATCCTGTCAAAATTATGAATTTTATGTTGTTTTCATTAAAGACGAATTTTAAATTTTAAGCAATGTAGTGATTTTTCTAAATTTTCCCATCCAGGCAGGTGTTAAAATCTTATATACAATATTTTATTAAGGCCTTATTTAACAAGTATCTGTAACAATTCATCGACCGTGTAAAATCGAAACCGTACTACATAAGTATCGTGCTATACGAGACCCGAGTGTATACATTACGAAAATCATGTAAATGAGTACAGTTCTATAGAAAGGACTGAATTGATGCATTATCTGTACCATATTTCCTTACTCTGGAACAATAATTTAGTTTATGATCATTTGTAAAACATAAGTTAATAATACATTTGGTGGAGATTTTAATTTAATTTTTCGCAAACAGATATTGAACACAAAATTAACTTTAATATACATTTGACGCAGCAGAGCAAAAGACATAAAATTATACAAATTACCATTAAAACAAAGAACAACTTTTACCTCAAGACTTCATTACTTCTCGTAGTCGAAACAACAACACTTGTAATTCGCAATTAAAGCTGAAACACCCTGTATGCACGCACACGTGTGTAAATAATTGCGGTTGTTTGTGTGTGTTAATTTTGTTCCGTGGTTAAAACAATTTCATCTTAATTATCGCTTTAGAAGAAACGACTCCATTAAAAAGTTTTATGTCCAGGGCCATTAGGGCAAAATGGTCACTATCAAAAATTCAAATGATGCCCAGGCGGACGATTAAGCGAAGGGCAGCTCGAACCACCGTTGAAAGGTAAGTGGTGCCCCTTTTTAGCCCCAGTGTGATTAAAAATGTGAAATTAGCCACTGGGTAGGTGAAATGAGCTTCTATATAAATATCTTAAGCCGGAGAGCGATTGAATCGATTTTGAGAAATGAAATTGAGATAAGATCCGAGGCTTAATTTGGGAGGCAACCTTTCGGCAAGGGCTTACTGATATTTATTTCATTTCGTATAATACAAATTGAACCATGATGATTTAATTTCTTTTTAAGATTTAGGAGTAATATTCACGGGATACGTCTATAAAAAAATGTACCTAATGAAAATAAGCTGATTTATTTTTATTCGTTCACATTTGCATACAAATTTGCCACAACGCACTCTGTTTTATTAAAGCCGTGATAAAAAAAATATGTATTAAATGCCAAATGTTACATTCTTATTATAAAAGGTTGAATTCAAGTCCAAATTGTGGAAAAAAATCACCAAAACATTATACTAAAATAAAATAAACCGATATTTTTTCACATTCTGATGATATTAAGCTCTTTAGTTTTTTTCACATTCTGGTGTCTCCTGAACCGTGACTCAATACAGACTGAGTGTAAATTGAAGCCTAAAAACTTAGTCTTCTTCCCGGTCGTGCTAAAATATGTTGTAAGTTATAAATTTAACCACTACATGGCGCTCTGATAATGTAGCTCGTTATTAAGATTTATCTACAACTTTAATATTTAAGATGCATTAATACGTTTATTAAGCTTTCCCTATATGCTCCATGAGATACATAAATCTTCATGCATAAATATGTGCCTTCAGGCGTATTCACATATATGAACCCTACATTCATCATAAAGGGTCAGCCCTTTGTTCGGAGTCTTTCGACGATTGTCTTCACAATATTTATCTACCCATTATTGTCTATATTTATGGTGCTCATCCAATTAATAGTGTCTCACAATAGAGTCTTTGAATTGCATTTCAGATATTATAGATCTTATGGGGCCTAAGCGTATCTTTATATTTATCATATGCAATGTCTTCATTATCCTTGGGCTAATTCATTGTTTTAATTATATACTTTTACAGACGACATCAGAAAAGTGGCTTAAAACAATTTTCTCAAATCCAATTAAGATCCGATTGATTTCGATAAAAACCGTATTTAATTAAGTTAAGCTTGATTGATAGAGAGTAATCCTATGAGAGATCTACGAATTTTATTTGTAAACTTGTTATTCGGATAGGGTGAATTAAATCAGTTGTTTTGGAGGGATGAAATTCAAAAAAAATTGTATTAAATATTCCATTTCATTAACGTATAAATACATTTACTCTGTGTTTCCGCTAGATAATTTTATGACGCTGAATCGAAATTTCAATCTATCAAACTTTCGTCCATAAAAACTCAATGAGCCGTTGGAGTTTAGATATTATAGCAGTTTTATTCGAAAAATATACATATAGATGGAAAATGGTCCCCAAATATTATACATTGCTCAATTATCTACGTGGAAGAGCAAATAAAACATTTCATGCTTGCATTATTTATGATATAAATGTTTGACGATGTCAAATAATTCCAAGGGTGCGAATCCTAATAAAAAATTTAAACGATAAATTTATTTTGCATTTGATCTATTTAAGTTTTAAAAATATTGAATTTTCTACAGGCCTATTAAAAGGGCATTTCATTAAAACTTGTTTGGTTGGAAATAGAAAGACGTAAGCTCAAGAACTAACTCTCGGTTGAGTTAACTGTCATAAGAATCTCCTGATTATGTAGATATAGTGGCAACCACCTTCAATCTCAGAAAACCTTTCCCTCATTTACGATCAACCTTCCCCGGCGTCCCTATAAAGCCCGAATCTTGTCGGGAATATGTTCGTCGAGCAGAAGGAAGACGTAATCCTGACCACTTAACGTATTCACGAATAGGGGGTGAATCTAAAGCAGAATTTATACTTTGCGCCCTTGCACATGACAGTAATGTGGTTTTAATGTTACCCCGATGAATATGTTTACCCCGTTTTTTTCAGTAGCGCAAGACGTTTCGAGAAATCGCTGAAAACTTCTTGCGATTTTCCCGAGCGGCTTTTTGTAATCTTCATATGCGAAAGCGTTCCGTAAGAAGCAACCATTAGAAAATTGGCTCTTGTGTGATGCAAAAAAGTCTTTTCCTCCTCTTATGCCACACTTGTATTAATAGTTATTTAGATTTTACTCGAATGATGCCATTATCGCAGTATTCCGTGATGAAAAATCGGTTTTGACGTATTTTAAAAGCCCTTTTTGCTTATCTAAGATCGAAATCCCATTATGACTTCAACGAACTGTGTCTGGGAAAATCTATAAGTAGTAGGGAAACGGGAACATTGTAGCAGTAAGAAAACTTTCATCGAGTTCATCAGTTTTGAAATTAGTTTTCAACCTAATTTAGATCCTAGCCGTTTATTAAAACTGAACAAAGGGAGCTAAAGATTTTTTTCATTCAAAATATTTAATCATAATATAATTATTTAAGGGATTTGATACGCATGCTTTCATGTATTATAGCTCAAATAAAGCATAAACTATCCTAATGCATATTTTTTTGCCATATGAATGAGACTACTGTAACATTCATAACAAGATTTAATTTTTCAAAAACAGACGTTAGAACCAAGGAAATTTTATTCCAGAAACTTTTAGGAATTTTATTACAGAGTTTCTGATTTTATGTAAAAGTTTGGGTTCAAATCTTTTGGGATAAAATTTATATTTGGGAGATCAGATGTATTGACACAAATAATCAATCGTATCCATCCAAGATTTCTGGATCTAATTGTAATCATATTCAAAACATCATAAATATATTGATAATAGTCACTCATAGATCCTCTTGTACTTTAAAAGCCTTATGCTAAATATTAGGTGTATCGAAAAGCCTTTGCCGATTGTTTAACAATGAAAATAATACTTTATTTTTTTATTAACAAAATCTTAAAACACATAATTTTCCTCATTATTACTTACTATTTCCTACAAATTTTCGAGTTTTTCGATTCTTCTTTTGAAAAATACTTTTGGTTTTGAGTCGAAATATGTACAAATATGATTTTCTACTTTAGTTGCGTTTCAAAAGCGTTTATCCTTACGAGAATGTGCCAAATATCGATAAAGATGATAGTCCGTCGGAGTCAGTTCTTGTGAATATGGAGGGTGTGGAAGTT
This sequence comes from Stenopsyche tienmushanensis, assembly GCA_008973525.1. Classification (NCBI taxonomy): domain Eukaryota; kingdom Metazoa; phylum Arthropoda; class Insecta; order Trichoptera; family Stenopsychidae; genus Stenopsyche; species Stenopsyche tienmushanensis. The sequence goes on along the minus strand of WACJ01000092.1, from coordinate 1,087,624 downwards.
CTTCCCATTTTAATTCCCTGCTTTTCTCATCATAATAATTGAGATTCTTATTTACTAATTACTATTTTATAAAAATTAAATGATGAATGCCACGAGTAAGCCTTGCAAAAGGATGGTCATTTTCAGCATTGCATAATTAATGGTTTTATACCTGCTATCTTCCTCGAGGTCCTTTGCGGTTTCGTATACACTTCATTGTTCTTGAGACACTTTGGAGCATAATTAAATGTAGCTTCTTAATAACAGAATTTTCAAAATTAGGTTTTTATCATAAAATTATCCGCGAAAGCTTTTGCATATAAATTAGATTGGAGAAAACGATGCATGAACAAAAAAGGATATAAACGTCCTGGGGATTTTTATTATTTTTAGACTAAAAACAAAGTTCACTCGGTTTCGCTTTCAAAGTTCACTCGAACACTTTTTTGCTCTTTTTTTAAATTAATTTGAATATTTTGCGAGCGATGCTTCACGATAAGAAAACAACCTTTAAATATGCTTTTTTTAAATCTGATAAGCGCGTAAAACTTTAAGTCTTAAATATGACCAAAATTAACTAAAAGTATGTAAAATCAAATGATTCACGATGAAATATTGTGGTTGTACAATATTTTAATCTCGCTAAAGACATCATGATCTGATGATTTTTAATTCCTCATCCTGAATTTCGCTAGTGTTTGATTCGTTTTTCAGCCCAGAGCTGAAATTAAATATAGAAAAATTGGACACAAACGGATTAACCATGTTTGTAACGCAAAGAAGTTTGTTTTTTAATTATTCACATGCGAAATATTTGACATCGAGCTGGGAATATATATTTTTTAATGAAAATTCAAATGTAAAATAGTTTCATACTACCGTCGGAAAACGAATGAAAATAATAACCTTTTTTGCCTTCGTCTGTATACAATCCAATTTGTTCCTCCGTATACGTGTGAATTTGCTGTCTGATATTTTTGGAAACCTTATAAGGTTGAGTTTTATTGTTTCATTTGAGCCTTAACAATGCAAATTCTTCGACACGTTAATATGCATAACGAAAGCGAATGTTTTATTCTTAAATATTAAAAAAAATAAAGTTAAAATCATATACTTTGTCGTGGGTTGACTTTGAATTAAATCATTTGCTATCAAAAATGTGCTCATCGGTTGGACGGATGAATGAGGATGGACGGGCGTCGGACAGAAATAATCTTATCTCTAAATAGCTCTTTATTCAATTCAGAGAGAGATCTGGCTGCGGGAAGGACGTCATCCCGCAGCCAAGGCTAACTGACGACTCTTCCCAACTCCCGCCTTCTGGACGTTATCACCTAACTGGCATCACCTAACATGCACAGAAATCTCTACTTGAATGAGATTCACGGCAAATAATCGAGGAGTTATCGCAAAAAATGGAAAAATCGGACCTAGCTTATTTTACATACTGCTCAATAGAAGCCTATCCTTTGTATAAAATTTATATTAAGCATAATGTATTCAAACATTTCGGTACCCATCCAAAGTCAGTCGTTGAACACTTCGTATAACTCTATCGGAGAGGATCCATGTAGGCATTCACAAAGAATACTTCCCGATTCTGCATCCATTCCATTTCCAGGAATATATGGAATATTAAAACCCAATGCAGCCGACCATAAAAAAGCTCACAGAGGGTATTTTAATAAGTCATAAAATCTGCCATGTATATGAAAACGACTTTTACTATTGAGAATAAAGGTGTTTATATCACTTGTTCTCATATATTTTGCACCTGTACTCCCCCCCGGATAACCCAATTACCTTAGGCAATTTCCACGTGTAAATCCAACATTACAATTCCTCATTCTCGGATGAGAGTCATGAAACTCAAACCTAACTTGATTGTTCGCTCATACAATGTATGCAAAGTGGATTTTCTTAAAATGTTTCCGCTCTTCGTTGACGAATCACTGGAAGAGCTCTGAAGTGCACGCGATAATTAATAACTTATACAAACCAGTGCCGGAAAACGCGAGAAGAGCGCCATTTATTGTGCACAAAAACAATTTAGCAAAAGCAAACTTCCCGCGTGAACCCTCGTTTGCCTAAATATTGTGTTATGTCGTTTGAAGAAAATTTCATTATTCAACAAAATAAGCTCAACCCCTACGAGGTTTGATACATCCAAACAAACACACGTCTAAACTGATAACTCAATCAGCTTTATACGCATTTTCGTCCCCGAGCCAAATACGCATTGAGTCCATATTCGCCGTAACTTTCACATACACACCATGCAATATTTGCTCAAGAAATACAAGATTAATCCAATGAAAATCTTATCTACGATGCAATATCATATGCATCCCGGAGCCCGAGTATTTTCACCATGGACGGTCGTGCTGGGATTTTTCCCATCAGAATAATGTCATCTCAAATTGAGAAAAATGGATGCCGATATCGAGCCCGGAATATCAATTTGGCACATAAATGCGAAGCTGGGAAGCTCATCGAAATGACTCTGGTAATATAATTTATCTGTTGTATCTTGAAACTGCATATTTGTCATCGTGGCCAAAAAAAACTAAAAGATTTTTTGGATTTCCAGGTGAAAATCAAAAGATAATGTTATAAAAATTTAAAAATCTCTATAAAAAAATATTATATGATGCTTTAAATATATAGCTAATGTTGACGAACAATTCAAAAAAATGATATGCATAAAAGAAGTCAAATTTGTGCAAATAATTGTTTTTTTGGCTTAAATTATGATCAGAGCAAGTGCTTACTGTCTCATAGATAGACGCTGCTCTAAATTATACTATACTATAAATTTATCGCAAATTGTCAATGCATATAAAAAGGAGGTGCCTTTAAAAATAATTATCCACAAATACTTCATATCATGCAATATTAGCTCTTTTTAAATTGTGTACTTGATGTATTTTGAACATATAAATGAATGATACCCGCAAGCAACTGAAGGGAGCATGTCAAATTTTTGTATCTCATATAACGTCAATACACAGAAAATTTATTCCCCATTGGACTAAGCAAACAAAAATATCTTAAATTTCAATTTCTACTCCGATTTTATATATTTTTTTTTTGCAAGCACCTTCATTTTTAAAGTTTTAATAATGCGGAATCATGGAATATTATTCTTAATTTTCGCAAAATTAAAATAAATTATAATCCAAAGTACTTTGTGTATCATTTTTTGCGTTAATATTAATATTTATGCTAATCCGAATCCATTTATAATCAAGTGAAAGCGCCGAGATATAATTCAACACTTAAAATCTTAAGCTTTGTTCGAAAAAAACTTTTTAATAATGAATTTTTTAGAAGCTCCAGCCTCTCCTGTGCAGAATAAAAATTTTAATCTACAATGTCAACAAGCCCATTTGAATATTTAAGCATAATTTTAAATTGAAACCTCCATTATTCGTATCCGTTAACATCCTGCGAATAAATAAGCTCCGCCGGATCCACCTAATAATGTTGCAATGAAAAAAAGCCCGTACAGATGTAGGCACTCCCCCAGCGAAAGCTCCATTAGTAACACAAAACACTATTTCAATGAAAAATGTCAAGCGTTCACACAGAATTGATTCCCTTCCGCAGCTGCAGGATCCTTAATGGTTTTTGTGCCGGTGTACATTTATTTATGCTTAAATTTTCTGATATCTCGTTTTCTTCGGATGGCTATGATGGATGTTGTAAAAAATTGCTACTCACAAACAGTCTGGAGTTTTCTCTACTTTAGGAGCTTTTCATAAAGCTCCGAATGCGTGCCTGTGTACGAATTTCCCTCGGTTTCGCACAAATGTCTTTCGTCTTTATTCATATGAGCTTTATTCCTCAATCTATTCATTGATACAAGGTACATTTTATAAATTAGACCCGACACGTGTCACTTGATGGAAATGGATAGAATAGATGATTTGCGTGCCTACATGATTCCTAAAAATGAAGGGAAAGTATCTAAACAGGTCTTATTTTTAAGCATAATAAACCCCCTATTTATACATATGACATACTTCTGAATAATAAATAAAAACAGATAAATTTTATTTGGCTGTAATAAAAGCTTGCAAAACATTTAGAGCCATGAGTGGCTATGAATAACAGAGATACGTACAGGTCATAATTGATACAAAAATTTGCAATCTGTTCAAAAAATTTAATCAGGACATTAAAACGTAATTACAAATGCTTCGTCAAAGCTTACCAAAACACTTATTAATACTCATCATTAAGCTGAAGCAGTAATTATATTAAATGGTAACACTTGATTTGACGCATTCTGTATGAACTCTTCCAAATTTATTTATAAATCGGTTTTTATAAAATTTATTGACTTCATGCGGATTGCTTTATTTCATTCCATTAAGTTCGAAGTGCTGATAAATTCGAATCAGCGTACAAATCCAAATTAAATGCGATACTCGGATTTATTTCACGCTCTGTACAATATACCGATCCAGGATATTCTTATGGATCCCATTCAGGATATATTCCGCTTGATACAATGCTAAAATTAACACGTTGCAGTCCGTGTTCGCGTTTACGCGTGATGAGAATGACGCAATTTTAGCTTGGTAAAAATGTCGTTCGAACATGATATAGATTTAGTTTATTTCCTTGGGATGACAGCGCATATACGTATCAATATTTTAATAGTTTAAAACATATATAAATGTCATCCGTTGGCAAAATACAGCTAATTGTATAATAAAATGTATTAGTATTAAGGCGAAAGAATGACTTGATGGGTTCTACACGTCATTTTTTAATATTTTTAACTCAGATGTTTAGCTAAATATTTTTTTACGATTCAAGTACAACTGAACAATCGTTAATTAATATTGTAAAATATCACTTTTGGCATCGATGCAATAAACAATTTTGAAAACATCAGTAAAGTTTCGCTGTGATCTATTGGCTGGTTTAGGAATTATATCAATTTTACTTAAGAGGTTCCATGTATTGTTTGCAATGCATGGAACTAAGTTTCGCCTGGATTCCAGGCGAAACTTAGTGCTGAACACCCGGACTCTAAAGTGTTAATTAATAAAATTATTTTAATATTCATTTAAAATTAAGATTTATACCTAAATTAGTTGAATAAGAATATCTGAAACAATATTAAGAAAATCCTTATTAATAATAGCAAAACTTTTCATGCGCTCAATTAACTTCATTATACCTTTAATAGGATCAAAATTTTCGATTAACACATCGTCAAGACTATAACAATGTGATGGTTAATAGAGTCTGCAAAGTTTCTATGATATACCCACACTTTGGAAGTAGTTAGCAAATAAATTGATGATTTTCGACATACGAAATGATTATATAGATCCTTAGGATTACATGAGACTTTTAATACAATTTTCAGACAAATGATTATCAATCAAAGATCGCTTTTAATTGTAACTAATGATATAAAATTGTTATGTGTATTAGGGGATGATGCAACTTTATTTTTAAAGATAATTTCATATTTCAGGAAGCTTTCGCGGAATCTTAATATTTTGAACATTTCAATTGTTTCCATATAGGATGTCTTCTAAATGAAATTTAACTGCTTGGCATGTAAGTCTTCTATTTGAGCGAATTAATTAATTTGCGATAAACATATTTAATCCAAGCCAATTCAATTTTTAAATCATATGGGAGATGTATATATGTGTTAATATCTGCGTTGTTTCAACGCTTAATATTTGAGATTATCTGATATGAAGCCACTAAGGAAATCACCCTAATGATTATATACTGCCATGATATATGATATAGTATCAGAAAATAAATGTATCCTTAAATATATATTTTCCTGAAGCTTATGCTTTAAAAAAAACAGTTTTAATCCAATTTTAAAGTACGATTACTTGGTTCGATAGAATTTTTCTACTCTACCAAATTAACTCAGAATCGCTTAAAAATAGAACCAATATTAAACGCACCCCTGCTATTTTCACGCCTCTCCTATATTATTAAACTAGAGAAAAAATCGATTCTTACCTCGATTGAATTAAAGTTAACTTAAAATTGGATTTTCACTTAATTTATACAAAAACCCTACAAAGCGAATTCCACGCGAAAAACGTGAAAATAACTTTGACTTTTACCATCCCTCTCCCTTTCGAACTTTGTGATGTAAACGGAATTGGTATTTATGAGACCATAGCCCAGACAGATTTCGTTGGATGGTCGGCCTGAAAAAATATCCTCTGTATAAATTCCCCAACGAAAAAGGATTTGACTCTTGGAACAATATCTTTCATAATCACAATAAAAATCTACTTTATGTTTTTATAAGCAAAATATCTACTTTCTTTCGGAAATAAGAGAAAATATATCAAAAATAAAAATGTCCCTGCGAGGAAAAAAATCGCATAGTTACGTTCATGGTTTCACTAATTTAATCACGAGTCAATTTGTCCGGGATATTGCTTGATTTTATCCTCTTCTCCTGGGAGTATCCTGAATTTGGAGCGTATTTTTTTAATAAAAATAATTATAGCCCACAAGAGGAGATGTATACGAATAAGAAATTAGTTATAATGAAAGGATATTTTTTTAAAATTTGAATTCTTGAACGAAAGTTGAGCCTATTTTTATATTATTGCTGTTTTCACCTCATCTGTTGTATTAATTTTTTTTCCATTTAAATAATTTTGAGATAGAGGGAGATGAAAGATGGGGATGAGGAAAGTGTTGGAAGAAACCCTCCTGTATACAATACAAAGGCAACACTAAGCAAAAGTGTTAACACAGTTGGTTAAAAATAATATATCATATTCTATTAAAAAATACAACGTTTTTTATGCATCGACCTAATAATATGCCTGAATTAAGCGTAGGATATAAGCCGTCGCCCGGAGCGACAAATAGTTCCGCGTGCATATTTATTTGGTGAATAATAAATATCCATACGATTTGCTGATAAGCGATAATCCTACCATACAGGTTAAATATTAGTGTTTTTCTTAATAAATAATGAGTATTAAAATTATGTTTTTTTTAAATTGTAAATATGATATTATAATCGAAAACAAGTAGAAATTTGATGATTTGGATTATCCGTATTTTTCAATTATCAGTGCTTATCCTCCCCGGCACTCTCCCGGATAATCGAGAGTCTACTGTACATGTTTTTTTAATAAAATTAATTTCATCATCGTCTCCTCAAGGTTCGTTTATTCGTTATTAAATGTTGGCGATCTTTTTTAAGTTAAGCAAAAAAATAATCTAAACTTATTTTGCAACAATCTATCTCTATTTTTTTTGTACTATATTTTTTTTATAATCTAGATTCATTTATAAAGTCTTGGGACTAGACCACAATATTAAACTTGATTTGAATTAAATTATGCCTATTTAAAAGTTAAAAAAGCTGTGAAACTTGAGAAGAATATGGTAATTCTTATGTAAAAATCTCAATTGCAAATATTGCATGCTGCCGTAACTATGGCTTTTAAACAACATAAAATAAGACAAATCATTTGAAATTCAGTTCAAAATAACCCAGAATGATTGTATAACATTATTGTTACCATATGGTTACGCTATTCTTAGGAGGGTTCAACTGAAATGTAACAACCAATCTTCCAAACAAAAATTTAATGACTGTATAATAACATTTAAAAGCATTTTGGTCAAATATGGTTTTGAATTATAACGAATATGTACCCAGCACATAATAAATATGAACATGTAGTCAACATTGCTTATGTTGTTGGAACATGAACTTTATTGCAACTGAAATAAATGACGACCAACGTTAGAAAGCAGGTCGACATTAACTTTAATACAATAGAATGTAAGTGTAAGAGCTTTAAAATAAGGACGCTTGATTTTTAAGTGTAAATAAAATAAGCTGTGTGGGAGATATTCACTCTATTTGAAAGAATATTTTATGATATATATATATAACGTTGATTCGGGAAGTCTAAACTTCGATGAACCTGGTTAAAATTGTTGGATGACGTTTATTATGTTGACTTTGAGGGCATTAATTAGCTGTGGTTTATAAGCATAGATCTACGATTTAAGATAGTTCTAAAGGAAGATTTCTTAATGCGTTAAATTGCACAATCTCGGTGATCAGTTCACGGATTTAAGTCCCAAAAGAAGGTCTCAAATCGCTCGTGCAGAATGCCTATCGTGGCGTGCACTGTGTGGTATGCAGCGCAATCTTATTGAAGCCACATAACACATAATAAGTTAATTTTTGTCGATTTATAGCATTTTTAGTGAAACGTTTCTCGAACGGAGCATTGTTTTTGAAAAACAATTTTTAGATATTTTTAAAAATTATCATTTTAAAATAATTTGCCATATATTATTTAATAATTTATAATAAATTTTAGTGATGTTACTTTAAAAACATGACCGCTATAAACCGCAAACTTAGAGCGTCTGTATTGAATGACCCTAAATAAAGATTATTTCCCATGAATGATTTGTATGATCATCATAATATAATTATATTTAAAATATAACCTTCGAATATTTTGTGATATATTCGTATGTAATATGAAGTTCATATATATTTATTTATCGTTACATTATGAGGTACGAATGAAAGTTCATAAAATTCAATCAGGCTTAAATATTTGTCGTGTTCGCATATCATGTTCGTGGTTCGGATATGAAATTTCATGGATTTTAGATTAAGTCTATATTGCAATGTCACGATTCACATTTTATCCACATAAAACAATATCACCCTTATAATATTTCATCCTACCCTCCAAGAATAAAGCGCAGACATTTGAGTTTTATTACGTATACCTTATATATTTAATATTATCTCAGAAATATGTCTGAAACTATATCCTGAAGCATCCATTGCATTTTCTATTTGGTTAGCTCAATGTTACAGTAAGCAATCTGATGCTTACAAATGTTATGCATCCAATATGACATTTGCATATATTATCATCAAAGTTCAATCAAGCAAATAATCAGAGAAGAAAATTACAATATAATAAAACAAGTCGTCGTTATTTTTTATATGGAGCAAACAGTAAAGGATATGATCGGGGGATGATAAAAATGTAATTATTTTTCGGCTCGTTTGTATTCAACGTCGTAAAGGATGTATTTTCATCTCGTTTTACGTGCAAAACTTTGTATTGGGAGGCTCAAAAAACTTAATTCTAAAATATTTACAAAATGTGAGGTTTATCCGGCTTTATAAAAATTGTTGATAGTTTACGAGCGACCACGGGATTCGCAGAGGCTTTCTCGCCCTTTTAACGAGGCTTTAATGGTGAACAAAGTTGTTTTTAAACTCGACGCTTTGTTAAGGCCCTCCAGGGTGGGTAGTTGTTAATTATAATCCCTAAGGTTTTTCTATAATTATGAGTAGGACCTAAGAAAAATAAATTCTAATAAGAAAGAGCGGAAAAGCCTTGTATCCAATTGTGCGTGTTATTCAGACTTAACACTTAGTTATTACGCTTTTAAGGCCGAAAGCGAGCCATTTTTATAAATTCGCTTATGAAAATACTACTTTGTCGTATTTATACAATTGCTTTCGGTACTATGAGCTTATGAAATTAACTTACGCTTCAAATGGCGTCGTCTATTTCCTTGTTAACCCAATTGTTACAGTACGCGCTCTATCATAATATTTGGGAATGTAATACGCCTTGTTTGTACAAATATCTAACTTAATTAATGCCAAATTATTTCGTGACCGGAAACTTCACATATTTTCATATTTTTTTTTGTTATACAATATGGGGCCAAACTTATCCTTCGGAGGAATAATATTATGTTTACGTATTAACGCATTAATATAACCACCGTCGAAAAATATTTGGCTTATTAATTTTTCACCAGCAATAACATTTCTCATATCATCCTCGTTAAAAAAATCTTTAAAATACGCTTTTTTGCAATCTAATTTAATGCTAAAGCTTCAAAAAACATATTATATTTTTTATTTGAAAAGACCGTACAGATTATATATTTTTATAATAGCAAACAAGCTTGGATGGATCCATTCTCCTGCAAAAAGCGTTTTTTAATGAGACGAGCAAGGTATTAAAAATATATTTTTTTAATACAATTTTAATGTTGAAAATTCCGTCCTTGCATGTAGAGAAAAATGAAATAAAAACTCTATAAATTTGAGCAGAGTTATTGTATAATTTTTCGTAAAATCCGTCTTGTGGAATCCATCCGCAAATCCAAGAATGCACCCAGTAATTTATCGGAACTGTTTGCTACATTCAGGGATGCAAAGAATGAGCTTCGACTAAATAAGGCTTCATCTCCTAAAAGCTTCATGTAAATACCGTTGAAATTCCATTCCCGAAGATTCTAGATGACCATTAATCGTTTTATTCGCTACATTTTACAATTTTTCAAACGTGAATACATCCATAAGATTTTGAGACATGAATATATCATTGATTTTTTTATATATACTCACTGTTCCATATTAAATATCAAAATATTCTTCAATTGAACACTCGCTTCTCGCAAATGTCACAATGCTTTTTGTTGTACTTTCATTTATTTAGCCGTGAGATCTTGCAAAAATTAAAATCAAATTATTAATACAGGATATACAATCAAGGTACATTTAAAAATATATGGTGAAGGGGATCGAATTAACACTTCTTCTTCATATTTAGTGGGATGTTAGGATTACTATTTACATTTAGTTAATAAAATTAAATTAAAGGATTATTGTGAAACCATATTATCAATTAAACTTATTACATTAGAAATTATTCACACACTGACAAAATTAGGCGTGAATTGAGCTGAAAAGACACTAGTATACTCTCTATTTTTTCAGATAAAATAAAGCATTAATTCCTGATAACTCTAATATTTCTTCTTATTTTTAGTTTATCATATTAGACTGAGAGCTGACAGCATAAATTAAGGGTCTTTTAATATATGTGGATCATTAAATAGTTGTTTTCTGGCTTGTTTCTGGACTATCATTAATTGATTGGCTTCAGCAAGTTTGAAACAGACTGGTACTATCTTAACAAGCAGTAAATAGTTTGGCAACACTTTTAAATCATTGTTTTGTACCGTAGGAATAATTATCGGTTTTTTGGTCGTCAAAGTGGGTCGTTTTTTATGCTGTTCGGACCTTGCAATCGATCCTAAGGGTTGCAGGACGAACGGATTGTCTGTTGTTTTTGGGGCGCCTTGTGGACTGGTCATATTAATTTTTGGAGTGCAAACCTCATTTTCCGTCATGTATTAATTTCGCGTTACGTTCTCATCATCTGGAAGCTTCTGCCTTTGTATCACAAAATGGTAAATACATTTGAATATTAAGAGTTTTTTGAGGATTCCTCCTCTTCGGTGTCATCGAATGAGCGGTCGGAGATGAAGAATCGCCCCCTCTGTAGAGGTTAAATACAAGTTTCCGTCGCATATGTTGCGAGTTCGTCTCGGGGCTGCGGGGTCCCATCGCTACTGAAGGCGTCTCTTCGCTTTTTTCGAAAAAAAAAATCAATTTTAAAAAATTATCTTTAACTGAAAGTTCGTCGTCAAAAAATGTAAAAGACACCAACTCTTCTGACGAGTACCACAAAAGGCCCAGTATTTTTTTCATGGTAACTTTGGCCATTGTTTGGTTTATATTTTCAAAGGATACCAGATATTTTAATAATTGTAAGTCGTTTCTTGGTGCTGAATATCCAACAGGGGCTTGAAGCCAGTATTTTATATATATAACGACTGTGAAAAGACAAATATCTTCCACTGTTTTCATTTCCTTTTTCGACAGTTTAAAATGATGTTTAAATATTTTTTATTCAAATAATACATTGCCTTAGCCATCCATTTAGCTCGGTGAAACCAGCAGACCTAGTAAATGAAACTCCTTTTTCGGGAACTCCTCCCAGGTAAATGATGGAAAGATTCAGTAACTCTTTATTGTCGAGGTTGATAAACTTAAAGTTGTATTTGAGCAAAAGAAATCCTGTCTGAAGTAACATTTTCTATGATTTTTGAAAATATGGTATCATAAATTACTGTTTTATAATCACTTTGATCAATTTTATCCCAGTTCATCTTAATAAAAATACCAGAATCAATAAATCAGATTAATAATGGCAATAGAAATGGTAAGGATATATGTAAAATGAAAGAACGAAAATACTTAAAATATTGGGTCATCCAAATGTGACGTCTATATGTTTTGTAATGTTTTCTTGAACGGTGTGACATATAGCGCCGTCTTATTGACAATTAATATCAGACAGATTAATATAATTCAATTGGGCCATTAAAAGCCATTCAACATTGATTGGTATCGCTCAGTATTCACAGTAGCATTTCCAGCACCAAATGTAGCCTAATGATTCCATTTGTCCAAAATGCACACTAAACATAAATTTTTTTGAGTGTAAACATCTGTCCTGAATAACAAAGATTTTCATTATCACAGTTATGATAATTTTGCTTATTGATAAATCCATTAATTGTGAAATGAGCTTCATTGCTGAACTAAATTTTGTTTGAAAACAACGGATCTCTCGTTGGTTCTTTAGTAATAATATAAATATTTTGGATGGCTTTTTATATTTCTGCTTATATTATTTGCTTATTATAATTTCTATTAAGCCTCTCTATTCCTGTAAATTGGATAGATAATGCCTTTAGGCAAACTTTTAACAACTACGTAGTATATAATTTATCAATTTGCATACAAGACAAAGCACTAATATTTTATACGAATCTAAAAAACATACTTTTAATTGGATCTTATTTGTATTTCGTTTCGAGTTTCATAAATTAAGCACCTAAGCGAATTTCGATTTGGTATGACCGTCTGTTTTTAAGAAAGAAACATGTTTGCCAGGGGGGGTCGAAAAACTTTATTTAATTTATACGAAATTAATGCAAGATGAGATCGTACTTTGTAAAATTTTCTTCAGATATCGTGGAAGAATTCTAAGTATGTTTGGGAAGCAAAAAAGGGCAAACTTTAAGCGACCCACCCCGAGTGATTGCTCAATCTATCTCGTTTGTTTGCCATAAATGATTTATTCGCTGCTGAATTCTGCGTTTTAATTACAAGAAGTGTTTCTTCAGGATTCTAATTAAGAGTTTTTTTTTAAGTTTTGCTTTGTTTCTTTCGTTTCTAACTAGTAGACAATTTGTGCCTGCAATTACAATTGGGAGACTTTGAGCAATTTATTGCGCCAGTAACTCCGGAGTTGAGTTCTTGGGTCTTATGTAATTTGCATTTTTTTCAGATTCATAACATGAAATCTGGACGAAAGTCTTAACGAACAACACAGCTGTTTTGCACTCCTCAAATGACTCGGAAGAAAAATGTTTTTGGACTAATTAAAATGAATTGATATTTTGGCTACACAAACATAAATATTCAGATCAATACATCAAATTTTCGTCTCCATTTTACAATAAAACTAACGAAGACATCAACAATTAAGGCCACAATCAATAAAACTTAATAAAATTATAATATAATAAATTCAAATTTTCAATGAGAATATTATTTTCACGACTTTTCGCAATCTGGATATTTACTCCATCCATTAAGCCATGGGGATTCATCCAATTCAAATAAAACCATATGCATGAGATGAGTATGATTTTCATTATTTTAAAGTTTTCCTCCTATTCGATCCTAGTATTCATATTTAATTGCAAGTAGCAAAAATTTATCTCAAATATTAATTATATAAAATAACATACGATTATCTTACATCCAGAATTTTTCATTAATTTTTTTAAAAAAATATTTGAACTTTTATCCTATCCTATAATATCCTTTTGCAATAACGATATGAATGCTAATAAATTTGACCTACGTCATTCTGTTCCGTTTCATGGAGCATATTTAAATCTCCAGTATCATTTTCTGATTATACAGCTGAAAGCTTTGAGATTTTCGAGAACTCTGACCCCTACTGTGAATACTGAGATTACATTGCACGAACACTGCAGGGCTCCACATATTCTATTACGAAATGCCATATCTATTTAAGCCACGGAGATTAATATATATTATATATAGAACCTCCACCGAAAATATAATTTCGAAGATAAATTGTACTATGGAATATGTATTAAAAAATATTTATTTCACTGGCTGAAAAATTTTTTCTTCACATTCATTTAAATCGTTTTCCTAATTTTTTAAAGTATTTTTTTCGTACATTTTATTTTGGAATTATCTGCTAGTTTTTCTTACTGTTTACTAAATATTGCACGATCATTTAATTTGATTTGATCAATTCAAGGTACATAAAATAAACTTTTGCTGGGCTTAACCATACGAACTATTAGTAAAGAGGATTAGAACTTGTTTATATCTCTTTTTCGGAGATTGAAAGCATTCAAATTTCCAAATGATTATCTTTAAGCCAGGTTTATCCCGATTTTAATATCTGATACTGTCTGACCTCGGCACTAAATAGTAACTTTCTCAGGATCATTGGTGATGGTGTATCTTGTGTGGATTAGCATTGTTGAAAATCTGACAATATTACTTGTTTGCATAACCATTAATCCAAAAAAGGGTTTCATCGTTAAAGATATTTTGTATTTGGTTTCTCAAACTGAGCACTGATTTTGAAAATAAGATTTGATAATTTGCACACGTTATTTGTACCAAAGTAATTTGCCATATATTTCTTAATAATTTTCAATAAGTTTGACAGATGTTTAAATGGAATTCTTGAAGATGCAGCGATTTTTCCTGTATTTGATTGAATTAATATCTAAATTATAGTTCATACCCAATATAACATAATTTATATTGAGCATCTATTATTCAGCTTTAACGCCTGTTGTGTCTTAGAACCTCTGTAAAGATCATCAATCACTTTGAATCCTTCAGCTATTTTCTTGCCAAAATAATAAAAATAAACCAAGAATTACTTAGTTATATCAAGATATTTACCGTTCAAATAAAACGTTAAACTGCGTTAAAGCTAAAAAATGACCTATTTTTCTATATTCTCAACAATTCAAATAGTAATGGAGGTGTATGCTTTGATATATGGTAACTAAATTTAGTATCACTTAATTTGCCACTTGATCTTAATATGCCAAACGAAGTGCATCGAGCGAGCTTTATTGATTAATTAATTAATTTAAATACACTATAATATCATAAAAGAAAAGCTTTCTAGTATAGAATACATTGAAGTCTTTAATTATTTATTATTTCAGCGTGAGATTTTCTCGAATCCTGATATTTAGCTAACATCTCGATGCACTTAATGAAGGTTTCCATTAAACATTGTCTCGATCATGGATTTTCTCAATTGCTTTGGCTTTTCAATTTATTTTCCATCATTAAGCTTCGAGATGCAAGTGCAGAAATATACTTACCAGATTTCAATCATAGATATTCGCCTTTGTCGTATTTATTTTTTCAGCTACTTACATTGTGTTTTATTGTTATATCCCATGATTGAATTCGAACGCTATAAATTACGAACTCCGAATAAGGTTTTTGATACAAATCTAATACGTTTTAGTAGCTTGTGACGCTGACTTTGTTATTTCGAGCCATTAAGTTTTGGTCCATGAAGCATCGGTTGTGAGCTAAATTTACTATCAATGCGTATTGTAGGATTTTTTTTAAAAGTAGCCATAAAAGCAAGTTATGATGACAGAAACAAAAACTCTGAAAATACATATTTCAACAATTGCTTTATATTTTACCTTAGTACCAAAAAATGAAACAATATTGTCGCGTTTCTATTGATAACAACAACCCTTTCAAAAACACATTAATAACGCATAGTTTGACTCTTTGTTTATATTTTATTGTAGATATTCATAAATCTTTGAATACAAATTTTATATTTACCAAACTCCATTTATTGTAATTGTAAAATCTTCAAGCTATAAAGTTAAAATTTTAGATACAAAATTGAAACAGCGAGTGGCAATGAGAAATCAACGCTCTTTGTTGGTCGCGATTTGACAACAACTATGTTATATATTGATTCTATAATACTTGATTATGCTTTAAAAAATATATTACTAACAGGAATTCAATAGAACTTAAGGAGTCTTCTCACTTTACAAATTAAAAAAAATCGATTTTTATTTTATTTTAAATTTTAAAAGTACATATCTTCAAAAATGTTATATCGAAATTTCATAAAGATCGGACGAGTCTAACTACATTTTTAGGCGACCGTTAGGTGACTACCTGAGAGCACCATGATATTCAGACTCATGGTGCAAGTACAAGAAAGTGGTGAAAAACAATCAGATATAAACTTTTAAACATCCTTTTGCTTTAGCTGAGGATGTTCACGAGGTTTTGAAACCGATTTATGAAGATCTTCGGAGGAAATACCCAAAATAACAACGAGTGTTTCAACAGCTGTGTCTGGGCAATTTTTCTGCAACCAAAACTTTAAACGCGTTTATCTCAAAACAAGGTTTTTCGGTGGCTTGTTGATGAAATTTCGGAAACTATCCGGCCGATTGTCATGAAATTTAAATGACATATTCTTCATAGTTATGGCTATAGCGCATATCATCAGATTTTTGAAATTTTGATTTTAAGTAATTTTTTTTACAAAAAACTCCAAAAAAACGCGTTTTTTTTTACTTTTTCGAAAAACGTACGCCATTTTGTTATTTTCGCGAATATCAAAAATCTGATGATATGCGCTATAGCCACTGATATACTGAATCTAAACCTGTTTTATTTTTTGTTTCAAATGACCCATCTCGGAGATACCATCAACAAGCCACGAACATATCATTTCTACACGGGTTTTTCGATGCTACTGTTTTATTATAATAATTGTTCAAAAATATAAAAATAAAAATTTTTCATGTACTTGAAAGATGTGTTTATTACATAAGATCCATTTTATTTCAAAATTTTTAGCGAAAATCCTCGAAAAAAATCGTGAAAATAGCCTATTTTTGAGGCGCCTAAAGTGAGAAGACGCCTTAAGGCTTTATAGGATGTATTTTTTTCCAAAAAAATAATTTCTTAAAAGGTATTCGAAAATTTTTCTTATTTTCAAAGCTTTGTATTTTTTTAATTAATGTCATAATTGGGTTGATATGAGTCTTATGTGTCATGATATGAGTCTTTTAATTAAAAAAAATAATGAGTTCTCTTATAAGGTATAGAATTACGACGGAAATCTTGTTCCGTCACTACGTTCGCATCTGATGTGAATAACAGCATTATTTTTTCAGTAAAATTTTTAATTGAAGAAAATTTTTACTGCGAAGTCTTTAAATACTTCCGTTTGCTTGGGTTATGCAAACAAAAATTGGTAATTAATTTTTCGGCAGTTAACGACGAATAAAAGTATAAGTTCTGCGTCTAGGGGAAACGATTTGCGTTTTTATATCTTGCCATTCATAATTTCATATTTTAATTATGCCGTCTCCTCCCCTAGGGTGCTCTCAAAAAGACAACTTCACCCCTCCTCCCTATATTTCTTTTAAAATATTTTATTTCGCGCTGTGTCTAAACGTCTTGGAGAATTTTCGATTTGAGCTCGCCATTGTTGTACTTCTTGATTTTCTTCTTTCTCTCTTTAGTTTCTTGTGAGAGGAATTCAAGCGGACGACATTTTGATATTAACAACGAAGGATTAATCTCAAAGAAATGGAGGTTTTGTATTATTTTCAAAGCGTGTAGATATTAGTGTAAGAATAGCGATATTGGATATACAGAAGATTACAAAATATATGCCAGGAATTATTAAAGTTTAAATGGAAATTTAAGTGTATTTAATAGCAATTAAATTACGCTAAAATACAAATATTTTTATAAAAGAAGTATCATCGTTGCCAGAGCAAATTTCCAGCAGGTCGAAAAAATAAGATTATCTGCTTAAAATATTTGATTTACAAATCTTTCTGGATGGATCCTTAAATTTGATCTTGAGACGATAATCATTGCATATTGCATTTTAATAATTCGCGCCTAGGTGCTGGACATTATGGCCATAAATTATTATCAACCAAATCATATCTCATCAAATAAAAATATTTTTTCGCGCCATTATTCATAACTGTAACGGAAGATAGTGAGTCGTCATCTCCGAGTCTCGCAGTCTTATACATTGACCGTCTGGTTTGATTGTGAGTAAAGAACCATTCGATCATTCTTTGAGATCTTTTCGCGCTAAATTTGTATGGATAAATTTAAGATTTGTAATTTGTGAAGCCATGCCAGTTTTAATTTGTCATTATATTAAACTTGTTTAATTTGCAATTCTCGCTGCGATTGGGAATTTATAAATTTAAAAAAGTTCTCGAATTTCTTCTATTATAAAATCAAATTACTCCCGATGGTATTGAAGTAGACTTTTTTTCCAGGAGAAAGTTAATAAAAATGGGTCATTTCATTGGAGTAAACACGTTTTTTGTCCTTTGAAATATTGGTCTTTCTACCAAAGAAAAATCGTCCGACATTTTAGCTCATCATCATATAAATTGGGTATGAACTTCTCTGTCAGAAGTCTGTTGAATTTGAAATGCAAATCATAACTATTTCATAGGGAAAATCACAGAGAAATTTTAATAAAGCCTTAAAGAAAGCGCTTATTAAGTCTTGTTAGAATTATAAATTTCTATTTAGGATGATTTACATCCAAATCTTAAGAAAGAAGCTTTACCTACGCCTATGTGTATTTTTTCTTAAGCTTTCAAGATGTATTCTTCCATTTTTTTAATTATAAGTTTATTAAATCCCAAAATAATTTTTCCACAATTATATCAAATTATAAGTAAAATAGCAAAAATCCTCCCAAAAAACAATGCAAAATTTAGCGTCAGTGAACTCCACATCCGTGGCGTGACATCCAGTCTTTCGGGTATTATTCCCTTTTTTTTATTTCCAACCCTCCAACAGGTCCCGTGGAACTTTACAACTCACTCGCTCCATTAAAGCTGCTATATAAGCGTAGTAAGGCAGTGTGTTATTTCGTGAAAAACTCCAATAAGATTTTTAAGTCAGCATATAAAACGTTCGGTATGAATTTTTTGCGAATAAACGGGATACTTTCTTCCCGTATTCGTGCAAATTATGAATGCATTAGACTCAGACAGGGTTCAAATTAAAGTTTAGCCGAAACATTCTTTTACATTGGGATAAAGGTATAATAGCAAGGCTTTCAGCAAGATGTAGATTAGCATTGAAAGCTAGATATGCTCTCAGAATTGCTAATATCGTAAAAGTATTATCTCTGTGGAGAAGCTATTTAAATATATAAGTTTTCCAGTGTAATCTTATAACAACGTATAAGAATGATTATGATTTTGACTATTAAAAAATATTTCAATGATAGTCATATTTGGCATACATATGCAGCATTGGTATTGGACATTGAGGAGATTTAGTCTTTAACTAAATCTATTAAATATAAAGACTCAATGTCAAAGACATCAATTCAAATGTTTTAGCAAATGACAAAATATAACTTTATATGTGTGTTTTTAATTTTATTAACAAAGTAACACATTTGGTCAAGCTTTAAGTCGATAATTTTTATGGATCATTTTTAGTTTGGTGTATTACAGTATGTGCGGGCATACTCATCAAAGGATTAAGATATCAAAAGACATCAAAGCTCATTTGCGTTGTTACTAATTGGGTGTTTTAATTTGTTTCAGATACACTGCTGTTCA
Organism: Stenopsyche tienmushanensis; assembly: GCA_008973525.1. Lineage (NCBI taxonomy): Eukaryota > Metazoa > Arthropoda > Insecta > Trichoptera > Stenopsychidae > Stenopsyche > Stenopsyche tienmushanensis. Next base: position 1,068,013 of record WACJ01000092.1, on the reverse strand, counting down.
CATCAGACCCGAAGAAAAGTGTAATGATCGTACATCTTGTTAATGTCTACCATCTACCCTGCGTCTAACTATGTCATGAAATTTTTTAAAACCAAAATTAAATAAAATGATACAAAGATCATTGTATTTTAGACTAAAGCGCCCTCCACGAACTTTGACGCGGAATCTCTATCTATTGATTTTTTATCTATTTTCTGTGACGCACCAAGTGATTTTTGTTTCTTTCATTCTATGCACTGAAGTCAAAGCACTAAGCTTAACGAAAAGTGAAGTATTTTTAAATAATAGTGTAACGGATTTGGGGACGCAAAATGACAGTAGGAGATACAAGTATTACAATACGACTCTGAAAAAAAATAAAATATCGAATAAACTAGTTAATGTAAGGGCAAATTTGAACAATGAAAACAGCACTAATGATTTTTTAATAGAGAATTCGCAATCGCTCGATAATCATACCAACGACAATAAAGCACATCGCAATTTAGAAATAATTAATGCTGATACAAATCCTAATAGCGATCGCAATACAGCGAATAATGACTCCGTTTGGAATTCGCTTCGCCTCATTGACGATGAAATGTCAAGTAATGTCTCCAGAGACATAAAAAATACGAAAGTGGAGAGGCTTTTCCATTACGTGAGTCCCGAAGACCCGCAAAGACAGGGAAGAATATCAGACCGAATAAAAGATAAGCAAAAAGACCGCACACTTTTCGCTAATTGTTCAACCGACAACCGCGCCCTTAATGGAAATCGTGAGCCTCCGGTTAATGAAAGCCCTACAGAAAGGGCCGATCCACCCTGTATTTCAGATAAATCTGACGATGGGAACCTTAATCTTACACATAAAAACGGCAATGATTTAAATTACAACCCTCTTATTCGGAGTTATTCAAACGAGCATCGCAACCATACACTTTTGCACAAAGGGGAAGAAAATGGACTCCAAACAATTTTTAAAGCCTCCCCTGGGCGGGGAACAAAGATAACGGACCAGGATATTGTTTACGACACGCGAGGAATTACAACGGATTTATACATATCCTCAGCTGCTGAGGGAAGCTCCAACATCACAAAAGGATATTTGAATGACAATGAAGGAAATCTTATAACAGCTGTGTCGACGTCTAGTTCAAACAACAGTATTACTAATCTTACGGCTATATTTCCGAGTGCCATTGTCGAGGATAGTTTGACCGAGCTCACAGTAGGTGGAAACGATGAGGATTATGGAAGCCCGACAAAGGGGTATGTATCCCGACCTCCGCCTATGAAAATAACTTCGAACAGTAAGATTAAGCGAGCTAAAAGTTCAATAAGCGATCAGCCAGAATACGAACTAAGCAGGACCAAATCCGAAAAAAGTTTGAGCACTCTGCTGACTCCACTCGATCTAACTCCTCTCCTCAAAGGAAAGAGCAAAGAATCTAAAAGAGTCTTCGGAAACAAAGGACTCCTCAAACAGAGCTTCCCGATATTATACGCCAAAGACGAAAAAAATGTAACAAATCCCACCGTACTAACTTTTACGCAATCGTCAACCGAATCTGCTCCGAAAACTACCTCCAAACACATCGATAAATCATACACAACGAACGAAGCCAAAATCTTGGAAAACACACCCACATCGACTCAAATACCATCAATCGATCAAATCGAATCCTATTCTATTGATGTATCATCAAAAAACGCTCCGAAAGCGGAAAATTTATACTACAACGAAACCAAAGAGAAAATTTGCAACTCATCGAAAGCCTGCACAGAGGATCCAACACACCCCCCAACAAACGTATCAACAGACGCTTCAACCCTAATAACTGACGATTCAATCACCGTCATTGAGACTACGTCATTTATCGTCAATCAGACCGACGTAATTGACCAAGATAATTACACGGAAGCGAACATATTCGATCCGTATACGTACTATGACATATACGACCTGAACAATGCCTCAGCTGCCGCCATCGAAGATTACAATGCAACCGCTGATTACTGGACCGACCGCATAAATACCCCTTCGACGTTCATCCCTCCGAGCACATCAAAAATATACACAGACCACCTATACTACCCCGTTTCATCCAGCACATTCCCGACCGCGACCGACTTTAAAAACACATCGAACCCGAAGAGCACAAACTCGTCCGAAGACAACGAAGCCATATGGCCGGTGAAGCTGGCGTCCGTCGTCGAAGGCGACATCATCCTGGGCGGGCTTATGATGGTAAGTACGAATGCTATATATCAACATTTGAGATCTAATCTCGGCCCACTGTCTTTTGGGAAGGCGGATTTTTTACGTCGTATTTTCAGAATTAATTGAGCGTAATGTCGAGATCGTTAACCCTCAATTTAACCCGATTCCGCAAGAATGGAAAGAAAAGAAAGCGGAGATCACAAATGCGACATTTGTCATAATCCCCCGGCTGAAATGAAAAATCCTAATTGAGTAAGCTTTTAGAATGATATGACAATTTATTATCTCTTATACTGATCCCCAAAAATGAGACATAATTAAAATACACATAATAAGGAGTACAGAGCGATCCTCAAATAACGTTCATTCGCGTCGACGCAAAGCCTTTCAGGATTATTTATTACGTTGTATTATATGTATATTGTATTCTTTGTAGGCAATAAGCAATCATTCTTCCATTATCATGTATGATCTATATTGAATAGCGTGCAATATACGGCCGAAGCTTTATAATCGAACTGCTGAATATAAATCGATGATTTTACTAATTTTTCAAAGATTTTTTTAACTTAAAATCAACTAAACTATCCAAAAGTCATTCAATAAAGACGCTCGAAATTTAAATATAAATAAAACAAGTTAAATGTGAGATATCTACTTATTTTTCTTTCAATTGAAAGAGTATTATATGGCATTAACCCTTTGAGCAGTGAGCTAATTTTAAATCATCATAAACTTAGATGCTATATTTGCTTGTGCGCCACTTATCGTCGTACAAATACACTTATCTGTCAGGACCGTCGCAGCGTGTATGAATCTTGTACATAAATAAATAAACACTGTCGATTGCACACAATATTCCATTATTTCTCCAAACTTAACGTGCAAGATAACTCTTTCTGAGTCACTAGAATTCGAACACAACATTGTGTCTTACCTCTTTAAAGGGTTAAGTAAAAATATAACTTTATTCAATTATCCGCTGTAGTTTTGCTTGGTGGAAAATATTTGTAAGGTACATTGATTGGTATTGATTTTTAGTACATAAATTATTTGCGGGTTATACACATAGACCTGCAATTTAAGATATTCCCAAAGGAAGAAATCTAAAGCCGTTAATTTGCATGATCTCGATAGCCAATTCACGTCATTGGCATCCATCTCATCCAGTTCAGGCCATAAACGATATAAAGGTAAACGTAGTAATCGTTTTTAAACACTACGACCTTTGAAAATAATTTGCCATATACTCTTAAGTAATTCACAATAAATTTTACAGATATTGCTTTAAAAACCTAGCCGCTATAATTCAACAAACTTTGTGCGTCCCTGTTGAAAGACCCTTTATTAAGCCTAATTATTATTTATGCAAAAAATCATGTTGAATTTTAAGCAAAACAAATTCACGTTATTAGCATTTGAAAACAAATAAAAACAAGTCTTAAAATTCCAGCGGTAGGATAATAAGGATCAATTTCTCCGATGCTAAGAGCATGTCTCTTATAATCTCTTTTTTTATTTCATACGCCCTAAATTCATAATTCTGAGAAATACTTGTGCTGCAAATTCGAATTATTCTTTATTATTTTTTATTCTTTAGGATATATTGCCAAAATACACGATTATATGTGCAAATATTGACATAGTCTTTGTAAATATCATGCTTATGTCCTATCAAAATTGTTTAGATCCAGCACTCTTTCATGAAATAATTCTTATCTGACTATTACAAAAATGAGTACACATTTAGGGATGAAATGTTCATTAATTTATTTATAGAAAATACTAATTTTATTTCAATTATGGGATGATTTGTGAAAATAATCCCATCTGAGAAGAGATTAAATACTTTCCCCGGAAAGCTTTAACCGAAACAAACACACGCCAAGAATCGGATAATGAACTTATAGCGGAGTAATTTGTTTGAAGTCAAGGGATGAAGGATTCCGAGTATTTCTTTTATTTCTTTGCGACTTAAACCATTTGAGTTTTCCTACTCGGTCTGAAATCAAAGGTGAGAAAGACGTAATTGGGTCTTTGTACGCATTAAGCTTTATGATTATTAAGCCCGACGTCGGTAATGTAATCCCTTTTTAAGGGGTGCGCTCTTTTTGGCCATCATTTATATAAATCGCTTTTGTAACATGAGCCTTCATAATTTTTATATCAAGCGGCTAATTGAATATCAATCATTTGAGCAAGCTAAATCTATCTTGTTTCATACGGAAGATGTATCATTTTTGTGGAGATTTTAAGGATCGATCTTGGCAAATTTACCTTTCAATCAATCCTTCCGAAGGACAGAGTACACAGAAATTTGAGCAAGTCCCCCATAAGGACGCTAAGACTAAAAGCATAAATATTTATTCTCAACCCTTTAAATTAGAGCACCCGAGAATCTTCCCGGAGTTCTGCTACACTTGATCAAAATGGGATTTTAGAGGAACTTATGGTAGTTTCGATGTTTCCTTTAAGCTAAATTGGCTTTAATCAAGGGTAATGCATTAAAATAGACCTCTATTATAGCATCACAGAGGTTTTGTCTGATAAGCGGAATAAATACATATTTTTTTTGGCCCTCTAAACAATATATAGGAACGTAAAGGATGCGTAAATATATCCTTGAATCCTTTCAATGCCTTGACGGGAAAGAAAACATATAAATGAAATCTAAAATAGATTTATTTCGCCATATATCTTAATATCGATACAATATCAACGCAAAGAAAAAATATAGAGCTTATCTACTGATAGATACATACATAAATATTGAGATACATTTGTTATACTTAATTATTCAATATTTTAAATGTAATTTGTTTATTGTTTGTTAAAATCATAACTATTTGCACTAAATCAAATGATGATTAAGGAAGGATATTATGTCGTTAGTTGGATTTGCTCTTCTGATAAAATGTGACTTGTTTACGAAATGATTTTCTTACAGATTTATGGAAGCCATAGGAAATGATATTCTGAAGGTATTAAATCTGAAAGCCTTTATAGAGCTGATTTATAATAGTCAAAGAGTAGCTGAGAAGCTTTAAATCGTCAATATATTGAATCAATCCGTTGCCATTTTTTTTGTAAAAGCAATATGTATAACTATATATTTTAGCAATAATCAAAAACGCTTTGATTAACACCCCTCTGAATTGTTATTAAGCACACTTTAATAAATTTGTTTCAATCCTCCAAACAAAAAATAGCAACCCCTCATCGCGCCTGGACTTCGATAAATTTACATTTTGTGATAAATTATCCTAAGACAAATTTACTGCTTTGTATTCGGCGATTACTTTAACCCTTTTCTGTTAACCAAATAACACGTAACCAAAATGCGGTTAAGCAAGATTAATTCTCTGTACAAATAATAAATCAAATTGTGGGACAATCGAGAAATATGTACAATTTTCCGGAAAATAAAAATCCATCCACTTCATTTATGTGTGGTGTTCAAAAGGCAATACAAAAGGTTCTTCAGGGCGCCTCTTCATAAATTCATCTCGCTTCTGGGCCATCTACATCCATCATCACCACAAATTAATAAATCAGGCAACCGACCGCTTTCACACTTCGCTAAAAATACCACCGCCAAAAAATATAACCACCCTTATACGTAATTAATGAGGTGCGTGAGCAATTTCAATATATAAGCCGCCGCTCTTTTTTCGCGGAGGGAATTTTTTATTAAGGGTTTTGATTATATTTTTTCGACTCTATAAAAATACAATGGTATTCGAAGAAACATAATGGAATCGAGCCCTTAAGAGGTCACGTCTCTTCTATTGAATTTTTTTCATTTGACGGGCACTGTGGATCCTTTCGTTTAAACTGAATAAAATTCTGCCCATAGAAAAATATTTCTCGTGCTAATATTTATCATCCAAGTAGAAAAATGAGATAACTTCAATAATTAATATTGTCTCAATAAATACACGAAATATGATGAAGAATATCTTTTTAAAAAAATGATTTTAAACTGTATTTTTTTTGTAGGAAGATAGAAATAAGACATCGTTTTCATCAACTTAAATATAAATCCAAGACACTTAAATCGGTCCTCAGAAGGGTTGCGAAGCTCGGTACCGACACGCTAGGCAACCTCTGCTAACACGCAAAAGAGACTGAAGATGTCCACCTATAAGTCCATGGAGGGAGAGGGGGTAATCCTACGTCCGTGGGCAACAATCGTATTTCTGGGGTAATGATATATAGAAAAGCATCTTCGGTTTGCTCATCAAACACTGCTGGGGTAACCCCGGGTGTGTGCTAGACTCCACGGTGCACACCCATTGAACCTCAGAGGGGGGGGGGGGGATCCCACGTATGTGGGTAACGGTCGAGTCCCCGGGGAAATGATGTGGAGTAGAGGCCAACGCATGTTGCCTCGGCGAGTGACTCATTTAACGTTGCTGGGAGAGCTTAGCTAACATGGAGAGTTGTGGTACGGAGCTCACCCTGTGTTGCGTACCCATAAAGGGAATCTATGTAAAAGTTACACCACTATCCTCGATCTGTTTCGGCAGACAGGAGAGAATAAGTTATAGGCTGTTCGAACGGTAACTCGTCTCCGTGGCTAGATTCTACGAATGACCAAACCGATACGATTATCACGGGGAAGGGGTTGAAGCCCCTGCAGCTTGGACTTGTCGGGTGGTGGTTGCTCAGGACTTGGTGGGCGCGAAGTGGAAAGGTTGGACATCTTGCGCGAGTGTTGTCCTGGGAGTGGATGTACGGCTATAATTACCTGGAACAGACCGCACAGCAGCACAGGAAATATGGAACACATTGAATCCGTAGTTGCCTTCAGCTGCTGTCTGTCACAATATGCTCAAAGGTGCTGGGGTAACCTAGTTAATATAAATTGAGTGCGTAACTTACCCTGTGTTACGCACCCCCGTAACGTGGAATGTGGAAATGCCGAGAAAGAGCTGAAGGATCCTGTTCAAAAAGCAACACCAGTATCTTTGACAGCCTGTGACACATAGGGGAGCTCTTGTTGCTCGAATGGGTTCCAGCAGAACTACAGCAGCTCTCTTCAAGCCTTTATTTCCTGTGAGAGGGGAAACTTACATAAGACACTCTGGGGTTAATGGGCCCCAAGGTAGTGTCAGATTCTTACTGACTAAATCCCGCTCTGGTATTGTTTATCACATGAGCCTCCTTCAAGCCGAGATTGGTGCGATGTGAAATGGGTGGGTGCCTGGAAGCACTACGCGTAGGGCGTAGACAGAGAAACGGATGGAACACTCCGTGAATGGCTAATCCGGAGACACCCAGATCAGATCGTAAAGCAGCGTGCGGGCATGGTATCTGTCCAGACCACCGCGAAGCGCTCTTTTGTTGTGTCAGCGGTCCGAAATATGGACCGGTTGGACATGCAGATCTTGTAACTACTCTCTCTAAGTGTAGAGCATTTAGGGAATTTTGTAGAGTTTACAGTGAAAAATGTATCTCTGGAGCATTCCCCTTCGGCCAGTAAAATCGCATGGATCACTCGTCGCAAGCGAGACTCAGAAACTAACATTTTATCCATATAATATATCTATATTTCCATACTGCATGAAGGAATCTCAATTTCATCCTCGCTTTTATACAGTTCAATTAGTGTCTTTGGAATTTATACCAAAACGGTTCTAAGGAAGCGTATTGATATTTGGTTCAATACATTGGAAAGAAGATCTCAAAGAAGATAATTATTGAGGCTCTGATTAGTTTTACATTTGTTGCCGGAGAAATATTTTCATGAATAAAGCCGATTTATTATGTTCAAGCATACAATGAACCGAATCGTCAAATTGACGGGTATTGTTATAAGACAGGTTTCATGCGTAACTTCTAAATTGCAAAGCTGCGAGGGACATACATTCGGGTATATTCCAAATATATATCAGAAAGTAATGGTTTTTGACATTTTGATCGTGAAGTTTAAATTCCGCCTGAAAAGCTCTGCATAAATAAATATCAAATATTTGTGTGACCGTACGGCCACGCTTACCCTTGCAAATTAGAGAAGTCAAAAATAGGATTTAACTCATAATACACATTTTCATATGTCAAATTAATAACTGCTTTATCAATTAATGATAAATTCTGGAGAGAATTAAGGGCAGAGCCTCTGGGATATTCTGATGTTTGAGATTGCGCCTATCCAGGACTGCGTCTTGCCTTATGGCCAATTTATCAGATCTATTAGATCAGAGAAAAAACATGAAAAGTATAAAATATAGTAAAATAAGATAGTTGACGTGTAACATATTAATTAATTTAGTCTTCTAAGAAAGAGATAATCCAACTGCGAGACGAAGATCTCGATCACTTCTTGTTTTTGACTGAGTGTTAACTTATGTACTTTTTTTAAAATTAAATCACGCACGAAAGAAATATTTTGAATCAATAATTTGATATATTAATTTCAAAATAAGTATTCCAATGAAAATTTGGAGAAGTTTGGTTTATTTCAGTGAGCTAAATTTGTCATAATTCAAACGCTTATTATTTCTGCAACGAAAGTCTTCTTGGCATCCGGAATTAGAACTGCTTCCATATCCTGTACATATGGTTCTACAACTTGTGATTTCCTTGAATAAGAACGCTTTACTGCGAATAAGACAAAGCCTTCGTAAAGTTCTGTCAATTCCCTCGCGACTTTTGTCCAACAAAGTTAACATGCATGCATGTGATTCTAGACTTAACACATTGAAGACCGTACGCACAAATCTGTGCGCCTCGAAAATTTGGATCAAAAGCCCGTACGCACAGATTTGTGCGCGACGAACTACACACATAAAAAAAATCACAGCACTGCTGCTAGACATTTTTAACCTGTTTCAGAGATGTAGCTAGTTTTATATATATATAAAGATTTTAAAATGTAATTTTTAAAAAAATACGCGTAATATATTCCACACTATGGACAATCGTAATTGAAACTAAAACAATATTTTATTTGAGGTTTTAACCAAAATTAAAATTTACTGAGCCGATTCTAAACATTTTTAAACTACATAACATATATCATAAGTATAATATATGCATGTATGAAGGTTTAAAAAGCGAATATAAAAAATATGCGTAATATATTACACGACTTGTAAATACCAGGGACCGGAACCGAACCAACATTTTTTAGGTTTTTTTTTGGTTTTTTTCTAAATACAATCATAATTCCACCTATTACCTTTTTATTAGAGGATGAAAACCAAAATTATTATTATATCTTATATAAAAAAAAAATAAAGACATTTTAACACTTGCGCTTGCAGTGCAATTGAATTCTGACATTTGGGCGATCTCAGGTTTTTTTCTGCTTTTTGTAACGATTTTGCAAGATCCGCCCTTCAGTTGGGGTGGGCGAGTATTGTGTAAGCTTTCTAAACCATTGAAATTTCACGTCTTTGTTTGCATCTTGTCCAATAATGCAAGCCAATGGTCAAAAAAAATATTTGGACAAATCGTATAACATAATTGGAGGAAAGGAGACAGTACTGCACAACAGATTTTCGATAATACATATTATCTACTTAGTGTTCGGGTTATAGTCGCGGAATTATGTTCTAGGTATAGGACACTTCGCGTCGTGATTCTCGATTTTGAAAAATTCGGTTTAAGAAACTTGTGGAAGCTGAATAACTTTATTGTGAAAAATTGAATACCTTCATAATGGATAACGATCAATCACATTTGGAAGAAAATTACGAAGATTGTCTTTCAGACATACCTGATGATTATTATGAAGATAGTGACAGTGATGATGAGCTTTCGAACTCAGAAGTTCGCTTACCGCGATCACGAGTAATGAATATTCAAGAATCTTCTGATTCAGAACCCGATACTCCAGATGTGCCTTTAGATCAGAAATTGATCAGAAATTGATACAGCAAGAAATGTATTTACAAATATACCATTTTTGGCGTGTATTGTTGTTTCTAGAAATATGTTCATAAGCATCATCATAAATGAAACACTAAGAATAAAAGGAAACATTTTAACAATATATCCCTTCAAAAATGTGAAAGGGGTAGATCTTTTGAAATGCAATTACAAAGGACAACATTGTTTTTTGTTTCCTGTCTTCGAAAGAATTTAACAAATATCGGTAATTATTATTGAATAGAAAAATATCACAATCAGCATTTATTTTACGATATATTTTAGATGGCGATTAATTCACCAATTGAGAACCACTGAATGACCTTGATATGGACAAACTCAACTAAGTTTATGAATAAATTTGATTATAACTTGTTAATTGTTTTTTAATTAAAAAAAAAAGTGAAAATAATAGTTTTTTTTTTTTTTTTTTTTTTAAATACTTCTCTCTTACACAAACCCAAGGTTCAGTACCAATGATTTAGTAACGTTTCCTTATACTTATAAGTATCCCGGAGACGAAGCTAAAAATTTTATTAATTTACACCAACTGGTTTCGAAGTTATATCAATTTAAAAAAAACATAATATTTCTCGGAATAATCCTGAAATTCACCCGGTCCCAGGTATAAGTTTTAGGAAATCATTAGCGGACAGCAAAGTGTTAAATATACACATTGCTTCTAAAAGTATGGACACGTTGTTGTATAAAATTCCAAAAATAGACCGACATTTTGATGTTAATAAATTACGTGAAGACTGTGACGGTTCATTATTGCGCCATTAAATTGTACTTGAAGCTTACATTTCCGCCAGGTGTAAAATGTTATTTACTCACTCTAAACGCTGCCTCCCCATTTCGAATGCCTTTTTCGTGTCATCTATTTTTTTAATTAATGAGGCTTTCACGGCGCAATTCACCGTGTCGAAATTGCCGACAAAACAACCGATTTTGAGAGTCGTCTTCTTGCTAATTTCGCTCGCATCTCACATTATTCAAGCATGTAGGGATCGCATGTAATCTGAGCCAGGACTAATTTCTTCCGTCTGTGTGCATTTCATATCAAAAATTATTCCAAGCAATGTAGCAGCGCAATTAAGACGAGGAATTAAAGCGAAATATTTCTCGATAGGGTCGGAGGATGGACGCCGGAAAAGTGTGGAAAAACGAAGTTGTCGATGAGTTTTCATTATATTCATCCGGCGGAAATTAAAATTGCTCAGTTGAACGTACAAAATGCGATCGCATCGAAGACTATTTGCATTTTTTACGATTCGATTTTTAGATCCATTATCGCGAAGATTCGCTCGAATTTCAAGCGAAATATGGCATTGTATTGCCGACCGAAACTCAATATAAATTATTTCTATTCTGAGGATATCTTTCGAAATACGAAGCACGTATTTAGCATTTTTATAGGAAGACTTTTATCATCTCCGATACTGATAGCGTAGTCTAGTATGTGATACAGGAATTGACGTCATATATCTCAATTCGATTTCTGTTGACACTGTTTTCATACAAATATTAGCATTGAATTGTGGATATCGAGTGCTGTTCTTTTTATATTAGATTTCAGAAAATCCCCATTCAATTTCAACGGCTGAAATAGTTCACATCCTTTGAAACGTATGGCAAATATTTGCTTTGATGTCATTCCTGTTTCATTTTAAGCCTTTGAGCAATTAATAATGCCGGGGGATGAATTATTCTTTTAACATAATTCATATTTAATATTAACAATTCCAAATGACCTTCAAATGATAGATAATAGACTCATTATTAATAATTTTACTATAATTATGTCCAATAAAACGTAGTAATCAACTTCAATTGACGCATATTAAATACTAGAGCATGGTGTTTAACATAATGATCATTCTATTAACATAATGGTCAAATGGCAATTTGTGTATTGAATTTTAAAAATAATATCAACAGAATTTCCATCTATCATATTTGTTCTTATTATTCATTTTTTAAGCACTTAAATATATCCGATATCTAGTTAGAAAAATCTTAATTTTGCCTTTGAAAACAAATTATTAGGAGGACCTGAAAGTATTCGAAAATTTAGTAAAAGAAGTTCAAACTCATTTATAAAACAAAAAATATAATTCTCTTTAATAGTCCTTTGATTCCTTTTTGTATAAAAAAATCCGGCCTAGAAGCCAAAAACGGTTTTAAATGCAATGCCACACTTAAAAATATAAAGTGTATGTATTTTAATTCAGTTTATTGGAATGATTTAATATATTTTTAATTACACTGAAAAACGGGTATACGATCGCGCTTAGTTAAGAGGTACATTAAGGTATCAAATATATATCTTTCCGATATTTCGAGTCTCCTGTCGGACTCATGGACGCGGAATAACTGCTCCGTCCAGTGTTGCCAACGTGCGATATTGGACTATACATTGCCGTCGCTTCGTGGTAGATTGTCTGCACTTTCAGATTTTTTTGCTTGGCTATTGGTGCTTTAATTTTCGATAAAATTGGTAGCCAAGTTCTGGTTATGCTAGTGCCGTCGTCTCATCCGTTGAATGCGGAGTTTCTTCGTTTTTCGACTTCGTGGTCTGCTTCGGTCACCAGCCGCCACCTCTCATTTTCTTTCTCTCGGTTAGGTACCGCCTGAGATGTCACTTGATCGTCCCGGATCACTGGACGTATTAGTTCCTCACAGGATACGGATAATTTAGGGCCTCGTTGGTTAGGTTTGGGCTTTCAACAACTTCGGTTTGTCCATGCGGAGATTCGTTCGCATGGCTCGCAAGGCGTTCCTTCGTTGTATCAATGGTCCGAAATTCGGTCCGGTTGGACACAGAAACCTTTGTGGCCACTCCCTCTTATCTTAGGGCATTTAGGACTTTTTGTAAAAGTTTTGGGGGAAAATGCATCCCCGGAGCTTTCTACGATCTTCATCGGATCGTACCGACCCTTCCTTGCAACTGGTAACAATTAATGGGTTCGCACCCTTTTTGACCGCAAGAAGTGGAGAAGAAACTGTGAGCAGCCCACATACAGCTATCCATGTGAGAAGCATGCACGCATACCCTGTGTGTTTCTGTTTTTTGTTGGTACCCAGACCGGAAGCACACGTTTTAATTCAAATAGCATATCATTCGGAATCATCGGGGCACAACCTCTTCTTGAAAATCTTCAATTCAAACTATAGCTCCGATTCTATAATTCAACAAATTTTTTTTACTAAAAACTTAGTACCGTTGCTACATGTCGTGGTGGATCTATGTCTCGGAGAAGAATTATAGTCACGCCAATTTTCAGTGTTAAAATATCCAATTTAAATATATTTTTATATTGAATGACAAACTAGCTGAATGTTGTCCTTATGTTTTGTTCGTGTGTTTACGTGTCATTTAATCAATGCCTTTACATACAATTCATATAAAAAAGTCACTTTTTAAATTCTATCACGCTAATACACATACCACATATTGAAAACCACTGTTTTGTTTAAATATATCGATGTAGTAAGCTCTTTTGTAGGCACCATTAAAATTCGATCCGATCTATTAGCTGGTTTAAGAATTATATCAATTTTACGACAGAAGTAGAGTTTCATGAATTTCTTACGAAATCTCCCGCACTTTAGGCGAAGCTTAGCGCGGAACACCCAAACTGTAAATTTTTAATGTTTTTATATTTTGATGTTCGTTTTCGTCAGTAGTGATTTCTTCCCTAATATATTTTTCTATCTAAGAAATCAGGACAAACCTGAATCAATTCAAGTCATCGGGAATAATAAAACTTCCGATCCCTTAATTATTTTTTTTATACGATGATTTTTTTATACAAGTTGGATTTGAACCCATTTTCTAAAAAAATATTTTCGCTTTGTAAATGCGGATGTTTCATATGAAAACACATATTTGCATATTAAAAATAAATTTTCTTGTGCTATAACAGCATATTCGTGCATTGCCTCTAATCGAACACAGCCTTCAAATTGAACTTCATTTTCCCCGTGATTTCCTCGCCGGAAATCTCCATCCATGTTTTTGAGTTGTCCTGATTGACGCGGACATGAGGCAAGATAGTTTTTGGAGAATCGCTCGACCCACTTCCTGTTGTCAAGTGCCACTTCCGTTCCTCCCATATGCGATCTCCGCAAACACCCCACATTATTATTTACATCCAGCGAACAAAAATAAATAGACAATCAATTCCCGTTCCGAAAACGTCACTCCGACTCAGACATTCGATTTATTACTTTTTTGTCATGTTCGTCAAAGTGTTCGCCTCCTTAAGTATTTGACAAACACTATTGATTGTTGGGTCGCTGAATATGTATGTGCGATTTTTATTAAGGCCTTGGAGAGGATTAATCAACCTTTTCTTGGCGGAATAAAAGTGATGGAGTTTGGGGGTGGAATTCGTGTTGGCTTGGGGGGATATCTTAGGCGATCAGCAATTGAGATTGCAATATCGAAAATATCCTTAAACGACTTAATCTCCATACAAAGCAGCTGCTGTGACAGCAGGACTATTCTGATTAATATTTATTATTTTTATTATTCTATCATGCCTTAAGTCGAATCAAATATTTATCGCCCAGTTTCGTAGTGGATTGCTTTGACATTTTTTTTTTTGTTAAATTCAATTTTCGCATTATCCACGTACGATTCTTTTTTGACTGACATCAGTAAGCCACGTGTCTTGTTTAATATCTAAGTATATTGTAGAGCGACGTGTTCGTACTTTATTTACATATCTGCGCCTGGCGTTCGCCAAAAAGGATTATTGTGTGGTGAAAATTTTACATGGAATTGTTCGCTGAAAAAATTTGCAAGTTCCAGAATTATTCAAATTCCATCGAAATGAGTTTGAGGATTACATGCAAAAAGCTCATGACAGTCGATAAGTACTCTCATTTGACAACAGAACACATAAATAATAATAAAGTCGAAAGCATATTCCTCTTTGGGCTTACGTCACGTAAAGTGTACGTGGTCGGAATGATCCAATGAATGTCCTTTTTGAATCCTTTTGGACATTTCAATTGCACGTGTGGTTTCATATTAAGTTGAACTTGGGAAATCGATCATTTTTAAATTTAGATCTTGATCACTATTCTTGTAAAAAATACATTGCTTTCAAATCTAAAGCTACACCATGAATGATTTAAATATTATTGTAATATTTTAAATACAATATACAAATTCGTAAATCAATGTATATATTCGCCGAATCGAATTTCATCAAACGAATATTTAAGGGAGGAAAATTCCCATGCTGACAATTAAGGAATTGGATTAAAATCCAACCGATTTCTATTGTTTCAAATCTTTCATCGGGATAGAATCTACATATGCAAATATTTGGAATTGAATTAGATCCATACAAAAATATTTTTTACTGATTGTGTGCATGAAAGTTAAATAAAAAAATATTAAATCTGCAATGTCTCAATAGTTTGTATTCCCAAGGATTCTATTTGCATGAAAAAAATTCAATCAGCACTGTAAACTATGTTTACTCAAATTTATTGTGACCATAGTTTATGCTATTTATTTTATTGAACATTGCCATATGATCACGCATTTTTGTAAAGATGTTGTAAGAATTTACTTCAATCCTAGTTCATATAACTATCTAAGAAGAATTTTCAAGTGAAAGAAGTTTACATTAAGCGATTTACTTTGTCTTCTTAATTCTTCTCAACAATTTAACAGAATGTGTTGAATATACTCGATTCAGAACCACGAAAGCATAGTTGTTTTGTGTTTAAGCAGACGTACAAATTCCACCTTAGTTAATAAATCCTTTAACAGATGACTGACAAACGGTATTACATTATGGTTGTTCTTTTTTTTTTAGGTACATTCGAGGGAAGATAGCGTAACTTGCGGTCCCATAATGCCCCAGGGCGGGATTCAAGCCCTCGAAGCAATGCTTTATACCCTGGATCGTCTTAACTCTGATCCGGATTTCATGCCCAACGTCACTTTGGGCGCCCACATCCTTGACGACTGTGATAAGGATACTTACGGTCTCGAAATGGCAGTGGACTTCATTAAAGGTAAGTTCATCCAGAACCATTTATAACCACCTCCAGAAAAAGGACTGACGTTTTTGTGTCGGTCATAAATCATGCACGATTCAACTGCGGAAAAATATGTTCTCCATCTTCCGATTTGACGAGAAACTGAACGGAATATTCGATTTGGTCATCCCATCGTGCATGGCGGATGGTGTTCCTAAATAAATAATCCCAAAGTAATCCCATTATCCAAATTATATAATTTGTGTTTTATTGAGTAGAGCAGCAATGCTTCTGTTGCCAAATTACCAACCCTATTTAAGTAGTTGAACTAGTCCCAACTAGATTTAATTATGTAGACTAAGTAAATTCGCTCATAAAATTGCGTCATACGATCAAGAGTATATAATAAAATATTTTATGAGCATTAAAATATTATGTATTTTATGTACACATTGTAATTTAATAAATAAATATAAATTAATTAATAGATTGTATCGTTGATGTTAAAATTTGGCAGACGCCATCTATGTATTTCGGCGTAAACTATATAAATACAAGGTTTGAAAATTTGCTAATAACAATTTAGAATTATTTTGTTGTATTAGTAGAATAAAATGTTTATAGATGTCTCTTTTGATAACAAAATATAATATTTAAAATATTTTAAAACAAATACATACAAATATTTTTGCTCCTCGAATACAATTTTTAAATGGTAAAAATTAATAATTCAAGGAAATATTTTCGGCAACAAATATTAGTTTTGTAAGCAATACAGAGATGTCTCTCGCGATAATAATAAATTAAATGTCAATGATAATTTATATTTATATGATTTATTTATCAGTATATGTGGGTGCTAAATTCACATTTTATATAAATACTCAAGGGCATCGTTCCGCTTTGTGTTTATCCCATGGCTCGCCTATTTTTAAAATAATATTTTTCCTCGTCTGGCTCTTTTATAAAATGAATATTTACTAACTTCATCAGGAGCTACTTTTTCTCGGCAAATTTTCCAACGCCTGTTTGAAGTTGGCCGTGTAGATTGCCAACACGAGACACAGATGTTCCGGGATAATGAGTTCGTAATTCGATTTGACCCCACAAGGTACGTGGTCTGAGCTTCATCTACACCACTGGAATGGTTTACAATCCAATTTTCCGGTGGCTTTTCTTTTAAAAGGAAATTTCGTCATTGCTACGATCCTCGTTCATTTGATACCCCCGTCGTTTCGACGATATTGCTTACAATTCGGCGTGAGATGGAAAACCGATCAAAAAACACATTATCCTCAATAAAAACACATTAAATGTGATTGTTATATATTTATAACATTTGATATAAAGTTTGATTGTGTGTTATTTTAACGCAATGTACTAAAAAAAACCTCTTAGCAAATTTACTTTTCATTCCATATACGCCGAAAAAATCGTTGAATTTCGCGGTTTTCGCGTAAATTTATCCAATTATAGTTCAGTCTAATTTTGTACACTTTTATATACGTATATTTATAATATATAGATTATAATCCTATAACAATTATTGGTCTGAGTTTTAATCCATTTTCAAGCTATTCATTAAATTTCAATTAGGTCAATTGGCTACTAAGTCGAACTACATAAATTTAGTTTCAGCGTGAACCAATTAACAAAAAGCCAATATAGTTATGTTAAATTTATAATTAATTCAATAAGTCAATCATAGTTTATATCCGAGTTATTGTGCATATTCTTAGAGATGAAATTAAGTCTAAGTTCATTTTAATAATCTAATTTAAATTCCATTTAAATATTCTCAGTATACTCTTGAAAATCAATGTATTCTATCTAAAGTGAATAAAAATTTCAAGTCCAATTAATCGATATCTATTAGGTTGATGCATAAAAAACGTTGTGTGCTTAATGTTCCCTTTGTATTATATAAAGGAGGGTTTTTTCCAATATTTTTTTCAGTTTATCATCAGCGATCGAGTTATACAGAACCCTTATAAATTTTTATAATATCAAAGAAAGAAAATGGTGCATATCCGACAATGCTTACTTTTTGAATTTAATAAAGGCTACAAGTTGCAACTAAAAAGATTTGTAATGGGTATAACAAAGGTGCTATTGATGTTAGAAACAATTAACGATTGGGTTTTATCAGTTATGTAGATCCGGTCAAGGACGCAGATCACGTTCTATGGACATGTCCGGGCAGGGCGTCTGTTCGCGAGGCGCTCATTCGAAGTGTCAGTGGTCTGAAAGGTGGACCGGTTGGACACACAAACCTTGTGGCCACTCTGTCATCTTTTAGATCATTTAGGGCTTTTTGCGTAAGTTATGGGGGAGAAATGCATCCTCGGAGCTTTTTACGATCTCCATGATCACGAAAGCCTCCCCCTCCTAATTATATTGGGGGCTCAAATCAAATGAGGAATTTCGGAATTACAATAGACCATCCCCGGATCAGGATTTTCAATAATTTAAGAAATGACATTGATATACTTGATTAAAAATTATTAATAAGTCCATTTGTTTAATATAAAAAATAACTTGAAGGTGAAAGAATTTTATTTATTTAAGAAAATATAAAAAATAAAATTAAAAAATAGATATAATACTAAAAAATTCAAATATTATTTTGGAGGTATCGTCATCAAATATTTAAATGCTAGTTAGTGTTCATGATTGCGTGAGACCTCATTTTCGTAAAACACTATCAAGCTGATAAAATTTATTTCGGCCAAGACACAGATCAAAACTCGCAAAATTCCCGTTTTCCCGACAAATTATTTATTTCCGTCGCTGCAGCTGAATACTTATATACTATAATACTTTTATGTGCTTCGTAATTATATTAAGGAGGTATATAAAAATTCTGAGCCCCGTATCTATTATATTTCATATCGATATTCTCATTATTAGAGTCGAGGTGTAGGAAATACATCACCGGTAGGGAAAGGTTAATATAACAATTTGAAAAACATATATGTACACATAGATTAGATAGTTACTGCTCCTAGGCGTCGCCTAAGCTCGCCATTTAGTATTTACGCCACTGTTTCCAAGCGTCCAGATTTCGGCGAGAATGTCTCGATTTAGTAGCATTCATTGTGTTGGTGAGGTGTACGATTTCTGTTACGTAAAAATTTCAATCCCGAATTTTTTCGGGATTACGTTTAGTAATCCCGGGATTGGATTTCCTAATCTTGACACAAGCTGAGCTCAAACAAAATGTCACAATTTCCACTTTTCTGCCAAATTTGCTTTAAATATTATATGTTTTTATTAGCCAATAATTACTATTAGTTTAAAATGAAAATACTTTGTTTTTTGTCAATGATCAACTTTTTTATAGTTAAATCAATTTTGCTTGAATCCAAGTATTTTATTCGCGTTAGAGCAAAACCGCATTGTAGGAATACCGTGTTATATGAGGGAAATTTATTTTTTATTTTTTATTTATTATATTCTTTTCGTTATTTTTTTAAAAATAGATGTATGGATAGATTTCATGCCTTTTTAAAACTAAACGCTCCTCTTTCTACTCGTTTAATTTATTTTTTGTGCACAATATTAACGCTGTTTGATCTATTCATCAAACAAGAAATTACACCCCTAAGTGAAACGAGTCGAAAAGAAGCAGATGGTTGCCAAAACATTTACTTTTCCTTTTATTAAACAAACGCAGGATTCAAAAAGGTAGATGCTAATATAAAAGGAGACTTTTTCATCGGGCGAGTAATATATTTCGAGATTTGGTTTCCATTTACTTAATTTCGCATTTTGTCCATTGGGAAAGGAAGCATGGGGCCTTTTTTTACGACGGCTCCTTTCCATGAAATTCATCTACCGGAAATTATAGCCGATTTTTTCCTTTTTTTTTTTGATGGGAAACAAATTTATATCTCGATGTACTGCGACAATTATTCCAAGCCCGTTGAATCCCATTTTATACTTTATAAAATAATTTTGATCCTGGCGATATGATTTATTTACTGGATAGACATAACACAAACAGAATTATTTACACTGAAGAATATGCTCTTTAAATGTATTAAATTTGATATTTTATATGACCTCAGAAGGGGTATGTGATTTAGATTTTCTCCCAGAGTATCATGTATTTTGATCTTGGCATCCCTCAGACAAAATAAACACTGACCGTATTATTTCCATATACCTCGTAATCTTTTGAGCGAATTTACGCATACAACGTTTTTGAATAAGGTGAATCTAATCCAAAAATAATATTTATAACAAAACAAACTCCAGGCTTTCCTTTTATATGTGTAAAATATTAAGGAACCTTTTTGAAGTCACGTAATATTTGAATAGGCCATTTTCTACAAAATCTAGGTAACAATTTTGTTAGAGCGACGTCGAAGCCGTATCGGGTTATCTCGAAAGTAAATGCTATGAAAGAACTTAGATCCATTTTTGCAAACGACGTCTAAATTCAAAGAAAATCCTGCGAAAACGGAATAAGGCAACCAATGAATGAGAATAGACAGGATGGCAAACTTTTTTATTTAATCTCGCCCAAAGTCGTGATAAATCCGATGGTCTACTCTTTGGTTAAATCTTTTTTTTTTCGACCGTTGCCACAGCTTTCTGGCGGTGTATTTAACTTTATACGCAATTCTTATTGATCCTGTTGAATTTGCAAACTATCCAATCACGCCGAGAATTTTTAAATAGGTTCCAAATCAATTTTTTACGAGAATTGGGGCGCGTTTAAGTTTAAATCTCCATTCGACTGGAGCAAATATCGGTACAAATTTCCAATAATGGATGAGGTTTATCTTCATTCAACTTTGTGTATTTGAAATGAAATTGTGTGCTTTATTCGTGTATTTTAAGCTTTTGTACACAAAAGATTTACAAAACCCGATTATGGATTGTATAAATATGCCAGAAAGCGATAACTCGGTATCTGCAATAGGAAAAAAATTGAAAATGGTCGATATCATGGACCAAAGTTACACAAAACAATGATTACAGACAAACACACATATCGACAGGCGTATCTTAGCTTTTGGATTAATATCAACTTAAAAATATATTTGGATCATTTGAATTTATTAGGAATATTAAAAATAAAATAAATAATCCTTCGCTTGTAGATCTAAGTTCTTTCAGACTGAAATTAATTTTAATTTGTTGTTCTATGTTTTTAAGTCAATTACAAACCGTCATTTAATTTGGTGGATTCCACGTTAATCCATGCAATTTCTCCTTGGACTTTCATATTATGTAGTGAGAATATCGTCTTAAAATTTTCAAACCATCCTTTACTGTCAAAAATATTAAGGAATTATTGCTATACTTCATAAGGTCGAAGGCTAATTGAATCATGTCGAATTGTTTAATGTTTCTGTTCAAAGGTACGTTTTGATTCTTGGTTTAATAAACGTTGCCATACAAATATTAAGGGACCCGAAAGTATTCGTATATTTTGAAAACTTTATAAACAACATTATAAAATTTAGTCCCCTTTTATAATTAAAAATATCTTCCCATTTATCTGGCAGTTCTTTCATCCTTTTTTGGAAAAAAAATCTAACTTAGATGCAAAAAAAGATTTTAAATACGTTTCTACTTCAGGTGCATTTTTGAATTATTTTTCGCTCAGGCTGTGTTTCATGGACCTGAAAAAAAGGAGATCCGTTGGGGTGAAATACGTTGCACAAGAAGGATGAGATAACACTTCCTAGTTAAATTCCCGTATTTTATCCAATGTAAATTTTGCTTTATGAGGGCGTGCATTAGAAGCAGAATCTCTTTTCTGTTGAATAATTACAGACGATTCAATTTTCATTTTCACTATCGACTATATAGTTTCATCAGTTCATAATGTATAATTCCCCGCATATTTTACTATCTTCACAAAAGAGAAGTAATTTTTTATAGTCAATTTGGATTTAAGTGTTGGAATTTGGAGTTCTTTTCGAGAAAGCCATTGATTTTTTCAGTAGGTGTATTTTTTTTGTTGTCAAAAAGGCGTAGCATGCGCTTCGTCACTTGTTTTTATTGTGTTCGATGAAGGCGTGTGGTATCTATCCTACCCCGTAATACCCATCCTATTCGTTTTACCAATTAGTTTTTAATGTATTTATACAGTGGTCCATAGAAAATCATGATTCGAAAGAAGCATATATTCAATACTGACGGTCTTATTTACTGATCGTATATCGTAAATTAGTGAGACTGAGAAAGATATTAATAACTCTATAATACTTAAAACTAAGATTCTTGAACCGCTTCATAGCAAAATTTTATTATAGATATACCGTGTTTTAAGAATAACCGTTTTAACGCGATTTTTATAGGGTGGTCCATATTTGGGTCAATTTTTTAAAATAATATTTTAATCACTAACTTGTATTTGTTAATATAAAACATTTACATGTAAAATTAATGCTTAGATTACAAATAAGGATACCCTTTTAATACTAAAATCATAAATATTCAGGATGAAAGCTTGAAAGCTTTGATTTTTATGTATTAGGATATTTCTTTCTGTAAACTTTTACTAACAAAAGCAAATATTGCTTTTACTCTTCGTCGATTGTCATCGATTTATTATATTCCTTTATTAAGGGAACACCAGATTCAGCAATATCATTCACTACCCGCATGGAAAATGGACCGTTTTTTTGTAGTCTTAAAATCAAAGTCTTCCAAAATCTGGAAAAATCGTAAAGAGTTGCTCGTCACAAAATCTTCTTTGCTTTTTTCGGTGATGTGTACGACATTTTGCTTATCTTTAACTGAAAGTTCGGTGTCAAAAAATGCAAAAGACACCAACTCTTCCGACGAATACCACAAATGGGCCAGTATTTTTTTCATGGTAACTTTGGCCATTGTTTGGTTTTTATTTTCAAAGGATACCAGATCTTTTAATATTTTTAAGTCGTTTCTAGGTACTGAATATCCGACAGGGGCTTGAAGCCAGTATTTTATATATATTACGACTGTGAAAAGACAAATATCTTTCTGTGCTTTCATTTCCTTTTCCGACAATTTAAAATGATGTTTAAATATTTTTTATTCAAATAATACATTGCCTTAGCCATCCATTTAGCTCGGTGAAACCAGCAGACCTACTTAATGAAACTCCTTTTTCGGGAATTTCTCCTGAGTAATAGATGGAAAGATTCAGTAACTCTTTATAGTCATCTCGAGGTTGATACACTTGAAGTTGTATTTGAGCAAAAGAAATCCTGTCTGAAGTAACATTTTCTATGATTTTTGAGAACGTGGTATCATAGATTACTGTTTTATAATCACTTTGATCAATTTTATCCCAGTTCATCTTGAACCTTTTAAACAATTGGATATCAGGAGCACTAGACGGACCGAGCGATTAATTCACTACAGCTTCTTATATAATTACCATTATTTGATGGCGACAAGCTAGGCAAAGCATATCATTTTCCATTTTCTGCTCCATAAGAATAAGCTTCATTACTCAAGCCATTATTTACAGCTATAGTGTCAAAACATTAACGTAATACTTCACGAATAGAAGGTAGCGATGACTGATGCAGATTTGGTGTTGATTGATCAATAAGCTAAATAATGGTTTTATTTTTAATTAATAAACTCCCGTCACTGCTTATGGACGCCATGATAAGTTGAAATAAGTACATATAATTTCTAATGACTGAATTTGAAGTGAGGAGCAGGGCAGGGCTCAATCTCAATACGTACTTGCAGGAAAGAATCTCATCATTTGACGAGGTGACCATCCAATTTTTTAAAAGTCGAAAAATAAAGACCATTTTAGTGTATGCGTACAAATAAAAAAAAATTAAAAAACTTTAAATTGAAAAGCAGATTTTACATGCAATTTAAAACGTTTTTCCACGTTCTTTGTAGTCCGGTAAAGATGCCAAATTTATTGTTTTACTCCCAATTTATTTGCAGATACCGTAGCAAAATAACCGTTTTGGCTTCAAGAAAGACTTCTGTTTTTTCTTTGGGATAAATAGAACTGGGCCGATATTCAAATTTATTTTTAAAAAAAATCAACGTTCATGTAGATTGTCAATGTAAATTGTCCGTTTTCATAGCGTTGTATTCGTACATACTAGCATTTCGGGGGTAGTTTCCATTTATTCGCATGCCGATAAACTGGGTCTGAGATGACCCGAATCGTCTTGAATATTTGACATTTAATAGCTCGATCGAATATCTTGTATTAGCTCGGAATTCAGCTTTGATCTTACCTCGGACGCAAAAACTTCATATATATTTCGCCGAAAAAAATGTGCGATTTCATCGCAGTGATAGACTTTAATAAACTCGTCTTGTAGGGCTTGATTGGGTCATTTTTTCGATCTAAAAATAATATATATATATATATATCTCGGAGAGGATTTTCTCATTATACGTACGAAGAACTTATAGGATTTGAATGAAGTCTTACATAATGTAATTCGAATCGTTCATTCACGTCTTGTCCATAAAATACGTCATATATTTCGAGACTCAAATCATATTTTTGTAATCTCTCGATAAGAATACATTTCAAATGTAAGTCTGATTTTGTATACTTTACAGTTTTATTACATAGCAATCGTAGTGTTGGTATCATAAGATAAAAATTGTGAACATTTTTGAAATTCCACTATGATATTTCAAATGTGGCCCGCATAAAACAACACTAACTGCAGCTAAAACGTGATCCAGAATCCTTAAGAGCTGGATTCTTGCCAAAGCTTTTCTTCGTTTTTGTCTCTTGATGACTCCATCTGTTCATGCGGCGAATAGCGATCCTCTTCTTTGCCAAATTCAGGACACATATTAAATCAACTCTAATTTTGAATCATTAAATTTTTGATTGGAAATGTTACGTCGTCGATAATTTGACATTTGTTTGATTGGAAAAATGTTAATTAACAGATCTTGCGGAGTCTTCCACCCATAGCCTGGAATTCCATCCGATCGAAGCTATTCGAAATACTTCGGCTTGCGATGTTCTTCAAGTCGGAATTTAATAAAATATTATTGTATTACAGAGGGCTCGTGCTTTGACTGTTTAGTTTTTATCAGAATTTAATATGCATATCACGTATGATCTGAAGAATATTACCGTATAAGGTTAGTCTTTGAAAGCTTAACTTATTCGGTTGAACGATAAATGCAAAGTAACCTCTAAATATAAAATATATTGTGCTCATGTACAATATTTGGAGTGCATTATTCCATTACTTAAATAATGCATATATTATTTAGTCGAAAATCATGCTGAAACTTTCAATCCTGCTTAATCTTTAAAGGGTAGTTTATAATTACGTTTTGCCTTCAAATGTTCAAGCATGGTCCTATTTCGGGATGAACTTTGATTTAGTGCTCGCTCCAAAGTAATTCATAATTTTCAAAAATTCATATCGCAGCATCCTTGATTCTTCATTCAAAGCCCTCAGCTGTCATGCCCCAGGAAAAGGGTCTTGAATGCTAAACCTTTTCATCTTCCCTTTGTTGCATACTAAATCCCATTCGAAATTAAGCTAATTTTCATAAATTCATCCCTATGAATTGAATTGCAGAAATTTCGCCCTAGCATTCCGTTGAATACAGATGAATTTATAACGAGCGCAATTTTGTTCATTAGGGTGAATTAAATCTGTTTAAGCAATATAAAATAAGGAAGTCGCATCTGCATCTCAAAGGTTGAAGTTTTATATTGTCATTATACTAAGCATTGCATTGCATGCATGTGGATATTTTGCCCAGGGGAATCTCCTTATTCCGTGCAGTTCAGTCAGTTTATCTAATTATGGATGTGCTGAATAATGAATATCCAATATGTAAATTTCAAATTTTATTACATTTGATGGATAACGGATGTAAATTTCAAGCGCTCGAATAGTTGAAAGTTAATGCAGAACTCACAAGTTTGGATATATAAGGGTCATCTAGGAAGGAATTTACAAGGGCTCCTGAAGCTGGGATTTTTTTTATTAAATGCTTGCACATCTGACATATAGGGGGGATTTTAACGGTCAGTTTATTTGGTTCCACGTGTTTATCGGACATTTTGTTCAGTCACAGCGAATTCTTCGCCAAAAATTTCGCCATCTCCCATCCTTGCGAGATCCACTTTTTGACTTTGCAGAACAATATAGCCGCAAATATTCATCGAAAGCTCGTGCAAGTTTATGGTAGTGATCTGATGAGTCGACAAGATGTCATGAAATGATACGACGATGAAGAAGTGGAAAATCAACAGTGATTTATGAAGAATTTCCTGACATTTCTCGAAGTCTCTTTGGTGATATTGTTTCTATAACTTGGTTACAAAAAGGTATATTTGAGATGGGTGACCGCCGCCCGTGAGTTTTTGGATCGTTTTGCACAGCATTGAGAAGCTTTTCTGAACTATACCGTTATGGGGGATGAGACGTGGGTGTGTCATTACACCCCACGAAAGTCTATGACACTGGCATACAAAAGTTGGTGCCCCGACTACAGAAATGTCTCGATCTCGATGGCGATTATGTTGAAAAATAGTTTATTATATTTGTAATATATCCTGTGAATTTCATTTAAATACAAACATTTTTCAATCCTACATAAATAATGTAACCTTAATTTCTGGATGACACTCGTGCAAGTTTTGGACAGTTTTCATTGAACATTTCCAATAAACATACATATTTCAATTTTAAGCAACCCCTTATAAAAGTTAATATTAAAACAAGCAATATTTGTCCTTAAATCGAACAAATTTCATAGCCAATTATTATATTTTCAGGAATCATAATGAAGACTTGATAACGTTAACTAGTTTGAATAAGGAAAGTTCGTCTTTTAATTACTTTTTTCGTATTTCCCAACTCAAAAATAAAGCATTCGAGCAACAACTTTAGCTCTCAAGTTCTTCGCAAGCCCGGCATCATATTAATTAGATGCTCTTTCAATGCAAAAATATTTACAATCAAACTTTTGCACACATTTTTCTTATTTTCCGCAACAAGCATGCTTCGTAATTTTGCATTTATAGTAACAAATCAGAGCTCTTTTTTTAAATAATAAGACAGCCTTTAATGCCATTGTAACTAACAAGACTTCCTTCGGTTTCCTGGGAAATCCGAGTGATTATATAAACGGGTTTGGTGCCCTTTGTTCGTTGTAATTAATCTAATAAACCCTTTGACCCTTACAGTACCGAATCTTGTAATAGAGTTTGGTGCTGCTCTTCACCTGTACTAACTTTTTGACACTAAATGAGATTATTTTTTCATTAGAAAGTCCATTAAAATGTACGAAACGCAGCCAAAAAAGAGGACATCATTGTGTTTGATCCGCTGAAAATGTAACGTATTTAAAAACGTCTCAAATTTATTGTATTTTATAATGCAAAAAGCCTACGTTATTATCAAATTTAATAAAAATATATATTAATTTAATTTTTATTATATAAATATTTATAATACGCTCTAATTAAGCTTCAGCCCTTTTAGCAAAAAAGCATTTCGATACAGTTCATGAAGTAAGACATGCAAGTAATGGATGTTTTGTTAGGGGGGTAGTTTGATTTACGACCGACGCTCTGCATCTGGCTGGTGCAATGTTGTTTTTCCACCTTCAGCAAACAAAGCCTTAAAAGGTTTTTATTCAAACACGAAGAAATTATTTAAGACCTAAAAAATTAACAGCAACACCTTTATCATGGATATTTTTTCTATTGCTTCAATTTTATAAAAGTAAGCGCAGATCAAGCTGACCTGATTATTCCAAAAGAGAGCATCTCTAATCGAACTTCATTTGCAGCTTTCTGCATGCAAGGGACTGCGTCATCACCTTATGTAAGTCAAGATTAATAACTTGAGTTGTTGGTAGTAGTGAAAAATATTTTTTCTTTTTTGGACAACTCAAAGGGCGGTTATAAATCCCGACAATGGACGATTTCACCATGAGAAATTTTCATATTTTATTTTTTATCACCGAAACCTTCTACGAAATTGACCGTAAATTTTGTCGACTAATTTTCGGCATAATGTCGACCGGGACACGAGTGACATAAATTTAAATTATTAACATTTTCTGCATTCATTTCGAGACGATTCCGAGAATAACTATACAATTTCATCCCTTATTTTATAAAAGTTTCCGTACTTAAAGTGTGCAGAATTTTAAAAATCAGAAATGCTTGAGGATTTCTCGGATTCATCGCCATGACTTGTATAATTAGTAACCAGGCAAAAGCTAGTAGGAGGTCATAACTTAAAAGTTTAAAGTTAAGTTAACATATATCAATGTTTTTTATTTATCACCCAAACATAAATAATTTATTTGTTCAAAAATTATCAATCTTTTGAGTTTGGCAATCAATTTTGCTACTATAATTTTGATGTCCTATTTCTACAATAGGTTTAAGTGTTTTTCATTAGAAATTTTCAACTTCTTTTAATTGAATCCATGTGTATTGTAATTACTTTAAAACAGCATTCTTTAATTTATCCACTTTACAAAACAACAATTCAATCAATACAAGTTTTTATCAGAAGCTACAGAATAATTCTCAAAGACGTCTGTAAGTTATAAAATACTATATAAGTTTCAAACAAATAGAATTTTTTTGTAAGATGATACGAAAAAAATAGAATTATCAAGATTTTTTTCTGTGCAGGGTTGTAATTAATACTTTAATTAAGTTTTCATCTTAAATTCAATAAAACTTATTTGCAACAAATTTCCATTGCAGTCTTATGCTTACGACTATATAATTATTTATATTTATAAATAATTGGCATGGTATTTGAAAGCTCTAAAATATCTTGTTTTTATCGTTTAAAGCTTTGTGTTTTTATGTAGTCATTGGATTCATTTTTTAAGCTTTGCAGTTTAGAAGCAAAAAAAAACAATTTTTAATGCAATTCTACTTCATCTGCATTTTTTAATCGTTTTCCTCTCAAGTTGTGCTTCATGAATCTGGAGTTAATATTAGTACCAATAATGGCACCTGCGAACTGTTACTACTTCACCATAGACGTTTTTTAATATTTTATTGGCTTTTGTGGAATTCCAACCCAAAATTGATATGGACATTTACATATTGTAAATGTAAATTTACATATTGTTTAGTAAGAAAAATCTATTTATCGCTTGAAAATTAGATCGAATTTACAATATAAATGCGTGCAAGTGCTATTAAACAAAGATGATGTTATCATTAAAAAAGAAACGACATTGTCCGAGTCCATTCTCTATATACGCTCAATTTGATATTTTTCTTTGACTAGGATCCCTATAGTCTTTATCAATGGGGGAGCTTTCAGAAAGTCTCTGATGTTGCAAAAAATGGTAACTCTAGACTCTGGTAATTAGAAGAATAGATCGGCGAAGGGCCGACAAATCGAGTCGCTTCTTAATTACTCTCATCTTAGAGATCTAAAAGCTTTTCATTAGAGCTTATCCTGTGCCTAAGATTCTTTTATCGGGAGACCATCCCAGATGTTCTCAAATACTACCATCTACGATTCATATAACATATAATAATATTGCAAACGACCAAATCTAGGCCATTGTCGGATTCGTACTTATCGAGCGACGTATTTATACCGTTTTAAAAGCTCCATGACGAATAGATTACGATTTACGACAGGCAATATAGAACAAATTTATTATAGGGACAATTTATTATGATTACATTCATTACGTTGTGATAGCGGTTTTTTCTCAATCGGATGAATTTATAGTCGATTAAGCCATAATTGCCGTTATTAGTGTCAATTTTTAAATTGTCCCATTTGACACGCTCATGACCTCCCTTATTCTTTCAGACGATCGCTTATCGTCTTTTTGCAACCCTGAAATACTGAAAAATTTTGAAATTGATTTTACATAATGACAGGACTTGCCTGTGGTTCGTAATGGTCATTACATTCAACAATGCGTAGACGACAACCAGAATGCGGGCGTTAAAAGTATCAGCGGTTGCAAAAGTGGAAACTATGGAAGTTTTCTTTTAAACAAAACTAATTTATGTCAACTATAAGACTAACTTTTCATTCATGAAAAAAATCGCAAGCGCTTAAAAATAGCAAGGACTAGAACTGGGAAAGTAGTTTAAGACAATTTGGAAACTTGGAGATCGCTTTATATTCGCATCTAAATTAATTTATCGGGGTTCAGGAAAAAGGATCTAATAATTAAAATGTAATTATTAGACGAAATTAAATGACTCTTTGCGGTCCTATGTCGAGTCTTACTCGACATCGCCTTTATTCCGGTGAGTCCTATGTCGAGTCTGGCTCGACGTTTTTACATTTTTTTCCCACTCGGATTTAAAATCATGTGATTTTATTTTGCACATCGTGTTTAGGACAGTATTTGGAAAGGAATATTAATAATTGAAAATCCATTTTTTGAAAAGAATTATACAGCAATAAAAACAAATTTATTCTTGAACAACCCTTGCTGACAAATACATATATTAATGTTAAACAGTCGTACTGCTTCAAATCAAGACCCGAATATGTTTGAGCTTTTTCATGGTCACTCGCTGCTCCAAATTATTGATGGATACTCTTTAACCCTTACAGAAACTAACGAACAAACAAGCTATTGGTTCATGAATGACTTTAAAATACTCAAACGCGGGCAGTTCTTAACCTTTTAATGCGTCTTGTTAATACATTAGCATGATCAAACAAGAGAGATGAAGATAGCAAACAAATTTCCGTTTATCTAAATACACCATCACAGTCAAAGGGTTAATTCTTCAGTGAGTCACATGACCCTATATGAGCCCTATACGTAACCATTTCCGTTTATATTTAACCAGACCTAGAAGTGCGGTGTCTAAGTCTACCTCTCTATACCAACATAGACGAGACCTTCCGACGCGTCTACTACTACTCAGTCCCGAATCTAATACGGCACAAGCGATTCTTTGAGTCGGCATCCACACTACATAACCATCTGGTATTTGACGCTATGCCGTACATGTCCATGACATTTTTGAAATGCCATTTAACTAAAATTAAAAATAGCATTAA
Source organism: Stenopsyche tienmushanensis (assembly GCA_008973525.1). Taxonomy (NCBI): domain Eukaryota; kingdom Metazoa; phylum Arthropoda; class Insecta; order Trichoptera; family Stenopsychidae; genus Stenopsyche; species Stenopsyche tienmushanensis. The sequence goes on along the minus strand of WACJ01000092.1, from coordinate 1,036,930 downwards.
TTTATTAAAGTTTTTTGGACAATTTTAAATTTGCTTTCATCATTGACATTTTATTGAGGTCAAGAAAATAATGTTTAAAGCCAAGCTGTTTTATAAATATAATATTATGTTCATCCATATGCTTAATAGCATATAGATGGTTCATCCATATGCTTAATAGCATATAGATGAACGAGGTTTCACTTCGAATTTCATGCATGCTGATGATCATAAGTGATGTTAAATTTTTAAGTATGCGTTTTCATATTAATCAACGCCCCATAAAATTATCTAATATTAATCATACGCGACGAAAGCTCCATTAAGCGAGAAAGCTCCTCTTGAAGCTTTTTGAGATTTTATGCCACGATCGTAAGGGTGCAATTTGCACCCCCTGCGAATTTACACGCGAGGTTTGTCCAGCGTATGCGCGCTGTAATGTAGGCTCTCGCGGAGCTCGTTTGCTACCCCTGGAGGAGGGCTTTACGGCAAGACAGTTCACGTTCGCGCCATCCAGTTAGTACACGTTCGGCTGGCTGGAAAGCTTTACGTTGTTTTAACGGATTCCCGCTTTAACGTAATACGCGCACCGGAAGTTTCAAGTTTCGAAGTTCGCCAATAGCGCCTAGTTTTTCCTGGCCTTTATTACACTTGAAAGTTTTGAAAAGCGGCGAAATGTAAGAAGTTTGGCGCAATTATTGAGAAAATATGTGAGCTTTATTCAGACACGTGAGTATTTCTTTCTGCCCGCTTATGAAAAGTTTCACGTTGGACGATAAAATTCTATTGGATCGCAATGTTGTTATTATAAATTTGTCATCCTACCCAAAAAATTAGGGTGTGTGAACTTTAATGGCTTTTCGTTGAAAGTTAATCTCAAAATCGAAATTTAGGTATTGTTATAGGATCAATTGAAATATTTATATAATCGCCCTTTGGGCACAATGACGACTATTCGAAACAAAGATATAATCCTTTCTGCCTGTTTCTTACAAGATAAGCTAAATGAGCTTTGTGCAAGTTGAGATAAATCAAATGAAAACGAAGTACAACAACTGCTTTCCACTTGTAAAGGTTCTATCTATATAAACAAGATTACAATTTATTTTTCGATATCATCCCCTAATATATACAATACTTCTGTATAATTTTTTTTTAGCAAAAATATGATTTTATTTTGATTTAAAATACACGATAAATAAAATTTATGCACATAATTTTATGCTATGGAGGGCAGTAAAATTAGGGTAATTTCATTATCGTAATAATAAAACTTTCGAATGTTGCGAGTCATTAAATGACAACAGTTTTTTTACCGTCCAATGAACTGTAAATTTATGTTAAAAAAATAGACCTTGAATATTTTGTTAATCCATTATATGAAAGGGTGAATTTCACAAAAGCCTTAATGTCGTCAAAATATTTTTTATTGCCATAATTCTCGTTTTGGGTGCTTTAATCTCATAATTGATTTATGGCTTTGGGATATTGGAATTCGCATATGTTTTTAAGCGTTTAAATATAATACTTCGACGAATTTAGTTAATTTAAAACTAAGATGAATGCTATAATAAGCTCTAAATGCTCGGCGATCAAATATTTGCGTCCAAATTCCCCCAATAAAAACCACCCTTAATTAAATTTCTGATACGATACACGATTGAAATCTTTCACTTTGATTAATTTTTTTTTAAATCTGATTTTTTAATGAATTTATCAATTTTCTTTACCGGGACGCTTGTTGGAAAATGTTCTGAAAAAATGATATTTTTCCAGTTGAGCTCAAATTGTTGCTTGACTCACCTTGATTGCTGGTTACCCCTGGGAAATTGTCACATAAATATATGACATTGTCATAAATAATACAAGTCTTCTGAATGACACGTGTAGGAATTCCACAAAAATTGCGATATATCCACACAGACTGTATGATGGATTCATAAATGGGCCTTTGAAACGACATGATGTCGTTATAATCAAATACTATAGATTGACGCGAATAACGTTTCGACCCTAATTGACATTCATGGCACTAAAAACTCACTATGAAAATATAGCAAAAAATCTTTTCGATTCGTCGTGATAAATCTAAGACAAAACCTTAACGTATTGCATGAAAGCTCATATTTGCTGAAAACTGTTGATATCGTTTATATAATAGGAAGCACATTAAGATAATTTTTTTCATATTGGAATTATTGAAAGTTTATGCTGTTATTATACCCACAATTTACATATGATCAGATCTACCCTTTTTGTTAAAAAGTCTGCATTTATCACGCCGCCCGCTCATTTTTCATCCCTCCAATAAAATCAACAATGGGGTTTCTCGTCATATTTTCAATTTGAGCGCAATTCCCACGAATCAATCTTTGTACATTATTATCGTCACAATGAAATGTCCAGATATGGCAATTTCATCACGAGAGCAAATATTGTGCTATGCTACCAATATCGGTTCGATTCGGAAAATATTGACGTGCTCTCGACCATATTTGGGAGTGTTCTCGTCCTGCAGATTAATTGTGAAATATCACTTTGGAATATCGATGCCAAGTGGGAAGAATAATGATGAAAAGTCCAATTAGCCATGGCATGAAGGATTTCGCCATATAAAATATTGCGAGGGAAAGCTCTTGAGCTGCGAGGCCGAATCGTTTTAACGAAGTGTTTAGTTGTTATTATTTGTGTCGATAAATTGGTGGCTAAATTTTTGCTCCATACGATATTTATTAATATGTATATTTTGAGTTAATTGTATAGCCTTAAATGATTCATCTGATACTATGAAACCTTAAATATTCCTATATATAAAATTCACCGAGTAATAATAGATGGCAGCACCGATAACTGAAAAATTCAGGTGGTTTAATATTGTTATAACGTTGGAAATCATCCCTTATATATAAGATTATTTTTAGGTGCCATATTTCCACATGTGGTTATTTGAATAAGAATTTGATGTTATAATACGTTCCATGTTTGATAATCAATATTTTAAAATTATAAATAGAAATTCAATTCATATTCATATTTGGATTGAAACTATGTAACATAATATGTTTTTATTTCATACAATAAAATGAAGAAGATCTTTCTATTTGTATCATAATTTATAGTTTGAGCTTTAAGATCAGTATTGCAGAGATATTCCTTTGGTAAGACAGTTTGAGAGATCAATTAGATATAGATTTATTTACTTTTTTCATATTATAGAGAGATAATCGATTTCAAATCTACATGAAAAACACGTTAAATCTAGCTTTTTTAAATGAGTGTCACCCTATTTATCTAAGAATAATTTTTGCTCTAGGGTGTACATTTAAAATAAGGAAGTTTCCCCCTACCTAGTAGTATCAATCTATAACTTATACCAGAGACCCTAAAGCATCTACAAGAGTCGTAGCATTTATTTGAGTTTAAATTATCATCTACGTGCATCGTACATTGCTACGTTTTCGACGTCAGTTAAATATTACAATTCTACTCCAATAATTTCTTTGAAATAGAAATTCTTCCAACGAAGTGCTTTTGATGAATGCAGGTTTCAAAAAGGCGCTGAATTTATTCGCCAGCATTATTGAAGATCGTCTCCTTATATGTACCAATGTAACTCTGACAGCGTCGCTCTTAGACGAGTGATATTTTTATTTGAAAGGCGATAAAATAGAGCTTTCGATTTCATCCCCCGTTTTGATCGGATGAATATAAAACGGGGACAATTTGAAGAAAATATATTTATAAAAGCTGTGCATAATTTATTTCAATCAATGCCAATGTGTCCTCAATCCGCGAAATTTCCATTTGAGCAACCTTCAACTTATTTATCCAATCTTAATTATTCAATGTTTTTGTTAAATATTTTAATGGATTTAGATTCAATTCGGCTTTAAGATGTCTTGAATTCTATATATTATACATATGTGTTATAATAAAAGCCCAATACTATTTTTTCTTGCTTTATGTTATCCAAAGTTCTTTTAAAGATATTTGATTAAAACACTTAATTCAATGCTATTTTTTTAAAACTTAAGATGCATCGATTTTTAAAACTTTTGTATAAAAACCTTGATCAAAGGCATTTTTTATGTATATAAAACCACTGTAGGGAATAGTTTATTAATTGAAACCTTGTCGATAATAAAGGTTGAATCCATTAGAGAGGTTTGGTTTGTCACCACTGCAAATGTGTAGATATTTCCCATAATTTCACCTCAACAAATTCGAATTCGATCGAATAAATTCCCGAAGATGCGTTAATAGGATTAAATTCAAATTTATGCTAACTCGCAAAACCGTAGATCGCTCTAATTCTGATGTCGCGAAATCGAAATGATCGATTTAGAATTCACGTCGCGAAACGGTTGGTTAACAGTCAATTATTTGGGCCAGTGGTTGGGCTGGATTCAAAGCACTTAGCATACACAATACGGAGGCCGCATATCGCGGCAGCCTCCCCAAGGAGCCTTTGTGAATACCGATATGCCAAATTTTAATTTGCACACTCGTCCCCATCCCGGGCGCATGTTTGTTGTAGGCGAAAATAAATCGCCTATATGGGAGGCGAAAATGGGAGGAAAATTGACCCAGAACCGGGAAAAACTTAGGCGAATCGGTCCTCGGGCGGAAAAGTTTCTTTGCACAACGGTACTCTATCTGGCTTACGGAAACTATTTAAGTTTGGGGGGCGACGCAATTCATGACAGCTCTATAATTAATGTTGGCGCAAAAATAATATATTATTATGTTAAATGATATTATTAATATACAGGCCGCTTTGATAAATCCGGACTCTTATAATAATTATTAAAGAATTCATGAAAGCCACTAATGACGAACAAAAAACGTGGTGTCTATCAGTATAAAAATTGCATACATATTGATAGACTATGATACACATGTCGCATCATCATCCAATATAATATTGATATCATAAAACCAAACGAGCACTTGAATGATATAAAGCCATCCAATTTATAATCCGCTTTCCAATAAACTTCGATCAAATTATGATTCGGCCAAAACATATTATTTGATACATTGAATGGATTAGCTAGATTTTAATTATTTACCAATATTATACAATATGAAGTAGGTTCGTAAGTATTGATATAAATAATGCGCTAATTATTTTCATACACGCAAGATGGCTTTCAGCATCAACAATCCCAAATAAGGGTACGTCGGAAATTACCAAGGGTTACTCCCGGCTTTATGTTGTATGTAAAATTAAGGATTTTAATTATTTAAAATATTATGTGTAAAAGGTTGTTTAATAGGATTTTGTGTATTTGGCGTCTGATTTCAGTCTTAATTAAAGCAAACAAAGAACAAAATAAATATACTTTTATACATCCATCTATAGGAGCTTCCATCATTTTTTTTAAATATTCTATATTTAAATGCAATTTTGTATTTTCTACGACTGTCAATCTATAAATTTTCAATTACGAAAACATTTGAGTTTGATTGAAAATCGGACATTTCATATGAAAACGTGATTGTACTTTTGTTCGTCATATATTTAATCCTATGTTTGATGCATTTTATTCAATGCACGTGTATTAAATTATCAACTAAAATATTTCATTCCGTAATAACTATTTTCAAACCTTGACCTCTTGATTCTATAGCATTTCGACCAAGTCACAAGATTTACCACACTAAATTATTCAGTAATCTTAAGCCATAACCGGGATTAGTGTATATTATAATGAAGGACATATTGTGTTGCTTTGGCGAGGCTTGTGAAATATTAACGTCATAAGTCTCCTTTTTGAGTGAAATGTTATTCAGATTGGTCTTATTTGTAATAAGAGACATGTAAAGCTGTAACGAAAAGCTTAGAAGATTGAAATGCTTACAATTATATATTACAATTACCCTTAGACACAGATGAGCGAATTCTGCACTCACATTAAAAATAAGCCTATAATATTATTTTATATAATGAATAGAATTCATAAGTATGATTATTTAGTTACCTTAAACTTATTTAGCGAATCTATTCGTTAAATATATAATGGGGTTGCCCTTTTAAATCTAGATCTAGGGGTGTCTAGGGACAATTCTCATTTTTTTTTTCACTGACAGAATACAAGCTTATTTATATAATTACTTTTATTTAAATATTTTGTGACAACAAATGTGATTAATAAGTTCTTTCTCTGATAAAATATTTGGGTTTTGCCGTATTTAAATAATTCGGAATAAGCAATCGAGCTTTTGTAATCATTTTCAAGCTTTTGCTTGGTATCTTTCGAGTGTGTCAATATTGGTATTTGCACAGCACAACCTCAAAATTGCACATAGAATGTTTATATCGATTTTGTGATAGTTTTATATATTGTATCTTATTTTTCTAAAGACAGTGCAGATTTTAAGTCAGGCAAGCTAGTACAATTTGCATAATTTTATACCAAGCTGCTTGCATTTTTCCCAAACATATATACATAATTATAACGAAATATAATGTATGATTTTTTGACATACCTTGTCGAATCCTTGTATTGTGTCTAAAAATATCTAGAAACAAGTCGATGTTATCCTCTCGATTTTTCTGATCTTTGTACTGGGTTTATTCGAATAAATTTCCATTGCTAAAGTTTTTGATAAAGCCCGAGCATAAGCATCGTCTTTCATCCTTAAATTCAATAATTTCATGTGGTCCTTTTGAATTTTTAGACACTCGGAAACGAGATTTGTCGTTCGCATGCTGTGATCCGGAGATGAAAATTCACATCGTTGAGACAAGACATCGAAATTAAATATGAACGTATTTCAATATGACAACACATATCATCGCTTTGGCAGTCCTTTGATTCCTTTTTTTGCGAAAACTTTCCGGCTTAGAAGCAAAAAACGATTTTAAATGCATTTCCACTTCAGCTGAATTTTTGAAGCGTTTTTCGCTCAGGCTGCGATCCATGAACCTGAAAAGGTGGAAATCCGTTGGGACGAGGTCCCGGCAATAAGAAAGATGCGGTAAAACTTTCCAGTTTAATTCCCGTATTTTATCTAGTTTCAATTTTGCTTTATAAAGGTTCGCATTCTTAATGAGATCGTCTTTTTCTATTGAATAAACGCGGACGTTTCTCTGTTATTTTTTATTGCACAACTCTAATTACCGACAATAAATTTATGCAGTTATAATTTCTCCCAGTTTCATAAATTCATAATTAATTATTCCCCGTATATCCCACCATATGCATAAAAGAACCTTTTTATAAGTTAATCCGAGCTTAAAGGTTACAATTAGGGTTCTTTTCGAAAAAGCAATTCCAATGCTATTCAAAAGAACTAATTTTTGTGTTGTTATGTAACAAGACGTGCGTCATCCATCCTACTCCATAATACCCATCCTATTCGTTTTGTCGATGAGTTTTTAAATGTATTTGCATAGTGGCCCATGGGGATTCTAGTCTTTGCGATAACTTCTCGATTATTTAACGGATGGTTATCAAAACTCAAAGGTGAATTAATTTTGTGGAACTAATTTTGCATCTGCGGATTGTTAGTAAGCATACAATCCCGAATGTGGATTTTTTTCCTGAAATTTTACCCTTAACAATAAAAAAAAATCTGTTGCACCAAAATATTGTTTAAAATACAAAAAAATATCTTATAAAAATGTTTCTGTTATTGTGACTAGACAAAAACTGAGCTAAACATCAGATCTCAATTTTTTTAAATATTTTTGAGTCTCCCTTATATTATTTAAAATATAGTTTGTCAATCATAATCTGACCTATTTTTAACGAATTTATAATTAATCTCATTTCAAAAAAATTATATAAAATATTTACGAATTTTCTTTCATAGAATTGCTATAAATGCAAAATTATCTAAGAGAAAGCTATTGATTTTAAATTTTTACATTGTATACTATTTATTTAAATTTATCTAAAAAAAGCCTGCAGAAACTTAGTTTTTATCATCAAAGTGCAGCATCACTGCTCAGGTGCCATGCATTTTTAAGATAATATTTTTACGTCGACCATAACTATCTTGATGATGATGTTCTTCGGAATAAAAGCGAAAATATTTCAAGCAAAGCACACTTCTTCACGACTGAGGACATTCTCACCGATTTACGAAGAATTAAGCATCCAAGTATTTTTAAAAAGTCCTTTCAAAAGAAGTTTTTATTCATGACGAGCGCTTTACCTTTCTGCCTTTTTCTTTTGCGAAATATTCTTGTTTGCGTTCTATTCACATGGCAAAAAAACAAGAAAGAGCTTTCTATGATGCTTGGATTGGATCAAAACTCAACATAAATTAATTCGATCAACGGTTTGCCAAAAATATGGTCGTTTTAAATTAGTCATGAAAAAATCGCTATGGTAATGCGAATGGTGAAAGCATATTTATTGTCATGAAATTTAATTAATGAAGGTAAACACTCAAACGTGACTCGAAGTAATGGACGGATGATTAAATTTGTTGAATCTAATCATGAAGCTTAGAACTTAAAATATGACTGAAGCTTTTCGACTTTCTATCCCCAGATAAAAGCTCATGCCTGACTGTACATACTAATTTCAAATATGTCCCAGAACTATTTTTTAGCGCGTGAATATTTCACCGCCGACGCTCCAAATATAAATTGGGATTTCATATTCGAAATTATAAAAATATTTAGTCGTAATTTCCGAGCAAAAAATGCGAAATTCATAATTTAAAATTTACGGAATCGAAAAATTTCGCTTGGGAATTCTTTAGATTTCGGACGTCTCGTTTCGGTTGACATGAGAATTTTTCATCATTACAAGAAATTCGCTCAAATTTCAGCATTTTTCTTATAAATCGTCCGTTTTTAAGCATGTTTCTCGCTGAAATATTATATCAGCAGATCGTATCAAAAACGTGTTTTCTTTGATAATAAGACTTTCCACTTCTGGCTCCGATACACACGAGAGCTGCTCAAGTAATAAGTTAAAGCTCAGGTGGCCACACTCTCAAAAAAAAATAACTATGAGAGCAAGAACGTGATCGGGTAGATAAAAAAGAGAGCTTATGGCAAAACATCGACTTATTCTTTTGGGCCGAAAAACAACCCGCCGAGCATAATCAAAATGATGCTTTGCGTGCCTGAAAACTGTACGAAATCATGAAAAGCAATCGTTCTACACGTGACGTTATAATAAAAGCAAACGTAACCCTGTGTACTTTGTAAAGTTGTCCGTGTGTCAATCGCCATAGCAAATACGAGTTTGGCTTATTAAAATCGGTCGTATTGAACGACAACATTATAATAGTTGCTCTAGAATATGCTTATTAATAAAGGCACAGAAAGCCTATACACATACGTATATTGTCATTTTTTCACCGTTGAAATTGTATAATAAACGGCGACCATGACATAAAATGTATCTTATGACAAAATATAATAACTAGTTCTATTCATCAAAGAATTGACATGTAAAACGCCAATTGAGTCAATATTCAAGCTAATTTATGATCTGAGCAATTTTCTGCATTTTTATAACCACTCATTGCTCCAAATTATTGATGGATTTTTAGAGAAGCTATTTGCTAAAATTTTAATAATCTTTTTATGATCATGTTATTTGAATACGTGAACGAAAGCTGGATTGAAATTATCAGACAAATAGCAGACGACCACACTATTGAAATTGAATCACAAGCGCAAATATTAGCATTTAATGCACAAAATGATTGCATGGTCAATATTAACCCTTTGAGTAGTGAGCTAATTTAAAATCATCATAAACTTAGATGCTATATTTGTATGTCCGCCACTCATCCAATTATCTGTAAAGACCGTCGCAGCGTGTATGAAGCTTGTACATAAATTAATACACACTACCAATTTATTTTGGTTGGATACGCTAATAGAATTTTTATAATTATTTTCGTTAATGCATAGATCCCTTTTCTATTATAGTCAATCACATTATCATCGGCCGTTAAGGATTGGTCCGGGTTAGTGGCACACACGTTGTGTCATCGGCCATTATGATGTTAATACGTTTCATCTATTATCTCAAAATCAATTTATATTTGATTAATTTTCATTGTCATGGACCGAGTAAAAATGATTATTAGTAGTGGAATATATCTGCATATTTTTTCAAGTTAAAATACCGAAAATCATACTATCTAAGCATCCGATGATGAATATTATCTTACTTAATAATATTTTGATAAACATCGCTTGACTTTTATAGTCTTCAGCTACTGTTGAGAATAATTTTGTTTGCCTTTTGATTAGTGTCAAAAAAATTCCGTGGGATAAATAATATATTTCGGAATTTTATGATCTCGAATTTATAGCTCGGAGGCTTTATCTAAGACATTAATATTCCTCCAGAACCTTCGCTTCTATCATAACAAAATACGAAGAAACAAAAACCGCCTTAATATTGTTTCTTACGCATTCTCAATACGTCTGCGTGCCACTAACGACCGTTCCTTATTCCGGTGAACAAATTTTCGCAAATCATCGATAAATATTTCCAATAGCAACGATGGGTTCACTCCACTGTCTATCACGTAGAAGGCGGAAGAAAACCTCCGAAAAAGAATTACAACTTCATGTGGAAAAAAAACAAATAGTTGGAAACATTACGGGAAATTCGCCGATGGAATAACAAAATATGGCCGGAAGCTCTCATTCAAGCTTTTTATACAGCGACCGCTGAGCTTTAAGCTGACGCTGATTAGTCGGCTTAATTGAAAAAATATTGCAACCGTCTGCAATTTCTCTGGATATTAAACAACCGTTCGAACAATCTGTTGATAGACTAATTAATTCATACTCTTTGATAGGTCGATGCTCGAGGAGGACCTCTTTTTCCGTCCGATTCTCTTCCATTCGACATTGCCACCCTGTGGAACGTGGGGTTGCTAAAGTGGGTTGCCAATAAGAGGCTTTGACATCATCCACGGTAATGGAAAATTATTTGAAAAGAAATTGAAATCTGTCGAGTGAAAAATTAACGCCGGTCCACGCTCAAAGGCGGTGGTGACAATTATTCGGGCGTCGAATCACATTCGTCTGTCTCAGGACCTTAATTTTTTTCCCCATTTAAAAGTCGAATTTTCTCATTTAGAAAAACAAACAATTCAATTTTAATTATCCGAGGCCTTGTTTGATTAAAATTTCGCTAATAATATCCAGAAACAATATTCTTTCGCGAGCCACCCCCTCGAAAACAAGAAGCTTCGATTACGCCATAAAAACGAGCCTACTTTAAATCGCAAAAAATCGAAATCATTTCACTGAAGAACTTACTGCCTTAAAAATGCCTTTTAAAATTATTTCCCAGCACAATTAATAACAATTTCATTACGGTAGAGACATTCGTAGATCCCTCCGAGCAAATTAACCGACCTCAATTTTACATAATTACAACGGAGCTATTATTTTAAGGCCTTATGCTGTTTTTATCCTTTTAAATGTCCTCCATATCGTTGTGTAATATTCAGACCAATGAAAAATGTTCAGCGCTATAATGGACATTTAAAAAAATGTTTTTAGCATAAAAGAAAACATACTTAAGGCACATTTTAATACCCCTAAATAGCTGCGGGGGCGATAATATTTTTGACATTTGACAATATATTCCAGCTGAATAAAAATGATTTTCTAATTTAAGATACATTTAACAAGAAAAAGCACACATTTAACCATTAATATTTGATGGTCCAACAAAGATATTATTTTCAAACAAATTACTGTCTCTATTTGGGTAGTGGCGTAAAGCATAACAATGACAAGGTATTATTTTATGACAAAAATAGAAGGCTTCATTAATAAAAGGGTTTGTCAATATTTTCATCAAATAATATGATACACACATAAATATATTTCATTAAATTTTAACCCCAACCCCACATATTTCAAATGCTCGAATTTTACATGTATAAAAGATAGCATTCATATTGCTTCTATTCTTTAAGCATTGAAATAATGAAACTAAATATATTTGCTTTGCTTGAACGCATGAAATATAATCCGTTATCAGCTGGAAGATAATCGAAAGCCGATATTGTGTTCAATATGAATAATACAATAGAAAACATTGAGGATGACATCGAGATATTCGTATTTATATGAATATTATTCATGCAATAAAAATCAATATAAAATTATACAGTTTTTATACAAGACTGAAACTATATTGTATCTGCTTATAATAAATATTATATGTGTTTAATATTGCAACACTTTGAAATTTGCAATACTTAAATCAAGTTCCGCGCTATAATTTTAGCCAAGTCTATCGAATCCTTAGCCATCTTGTATTGAAAATAAACTACGTTAATTTAATTGTAATCAACGTAAAGTGCTTGTGGATAAAAAAAATCAGCTTTGTAGATTTTATTTTAAAACCTTTTGCACTCAAGACCCTTTTTCGCGCGACAAACTCGAGACGTTTCGCAGCACTTTTGGCGAATTTATTACTCATAAATATATATAAAACTTTTATTTTTTAATATTTTATATATCTTTACACCTTTATGAATACAAAATCTTAAATAATTGTCTTTGTAATTTTGCTGTGTGTGATATTTCACAAAACAATTGCCAAGATGCGTGCCCGGTTTTTCGGGGCAAGTATTACAAAAATATGTGGTTTGATGCTTTTTGCCAGTTTTGTTTCTTTGCAATCCTTCCTAACTCCTATTCAATGCTTATAGGGGTCAAAAACTTTATAATCTTTCTGCCACGACTGTCAAGTTCGAACTAGTGCCGAAAATGCAGTCCGGTTCGTGGTTGCAGACTAAGATCAAAACAGTTATTACTTCACATATACAGAAGGTTATGTTTTTAGCATGAAATCCAAATATATATTATAATAAACATTGCATTGGTATATATTTAAGAGAAATGCATTGAATAGTTGAATATGTTATAAATCAAGGTACTTTTATTTAGCAATGCCTTTTGAAGCTAACTTATTTTACGTCATAGAAGCGCTTTCTTCGGATTGGGATTTATTCTTTGATTCCATTTCCTTTGGAACTGCCTTGTATATCATAAATTTTGCGTCAATATTATCCTTTCCGGTTGTTGGTTCCTGGGATATTTTCATGTGCTTTTCATCTCGGATATGATACAAAGAATCAGCTTAATATTCAGGAAATAGTTCGTCAGTATTATGCTGTATTGTTTATGTATTTATATTGATTTTCTCCTCTTATTGTTTAGGGTTGAGCTTTTAATTTTTTATATTCCTCTTAAGATTGTTTAATTATGTATTTCAAAAATACAAATGCTTTTGGGTTGTATGGTATATCATTGACGAGACGCATTATGTAATTAATCGAATTCTTCATCATCAATGAGCATCGATTTCCGATTGCGCCATCTTTCATCCCCCCATCAAGCAGCCCCATCTTTTATTCTGTCATCAACAGCGGCAGAACCTCTTATTTATACAGATTAATCAGCCGGGGTATTGTTGTTAAGCTATCGAAAATTTATGCTCGGCTACAAACGCATATCTGAAACGTCCCCCAGGAATGAGATTATTCAGAACAATCCTCTTGATGGCCACTCCTCTAATAGCTCAACTTCGAATCCCTTGAAAATCTGTTCTTGAGCTGTTCGAAGATGATTTGAGTACTCTTGCCGTCAGTTGCAACTCGCTCCTGGATGATGTACAAGCCCTTTGATACTTGTTTTATGAATTATTCACGACTTCGCCATTCCTTTTTTGCAATCCATTTTCTCATTATGAAAATGTGAAGTGGCAAACGCTATTTTTGAGACAATTAAACCAGATGGGAACTTGAGGATTTATTTTAATTTTTTGATGGTAGTTAAAGCACTTAACTAGTTCAGTCCTTCCAAAGTTTTTTTTACCATCACGAGAACTATTTATCACGACTGGAAAAGATGATAATCATTAGTAGTAGAAGAGAAAGATGAATATTGCAAAACGTTTAACGCTTAATTTTTAAATGTAAATAAAACAAGTTGTGTGTGAGATATCTAACCATTTTTTTCTTATTTGAAAGCATATTTTATGGCATTAAGTATGGAATATAACATCGTTCAAATTTCCACCGCAACTTTGCTTGGTGGTACATATTCGAGAGGCCTAATTTTGGATGACTTTGTTGCATAAATCTGGTTGATTTTGCTGAATGACGTTCATTATATTGACTTTAAATGCATAAATTGTTTACGATTAATACGCATAGACCTGCAGTTTAAAATAGACCCAAAGGAAAAAATCTAAAGGCGTTAAATCGCATAATTGCTGCGCGATATAACCTTGCTCTAAAATCATTCATGCAGAATGTCCATCGTGGCATGCGCTGTGTAGTATACAGCGCCGTTGTTTTGTAACCACATATCCTCGACATCCATATCTTTCAATTTATGTCATAAAAAAATATGTATCATCAATTTGTAGCGCTCGCCATTGACGGTAATGGCAATTGTTTCTCGAACGGAGCGCTAAGTTTGAGCATGAAATTTGATATTATAAACTTATTATTCAAAACTATAATATTTTATAATAATTTGCCATATATTATTTAATAATTTACAATATATAAGATATGTATAGTTTTAATAAAATGGTTGTTACAATCTAACAAACTTTGAGCGTCTCTATTGAAAGTCCCTGTAATCCTAACGTTAACTTTCCAGTATTATTATATTTATAACCAATTATAATTTTTATCTTTAGTCAAATTTCAGCCAAATATATATTCATTCAGATCACACAAAATCCTTATTTTCATTCACCATCTTTTTATCAATTTCAAAATATCACCAAATTTGACTTGGGTCAAAATAGGAATACATTTTTTAGATCTCCGAAAATAATATATTATATATATATAGAAAAAAAGCTATTTTCTACGGTCTTGCGGTGTTGGAAAGTTTTTTGCCCGTGGGCTTATACAAAAATACGTATTATACAAAGGTCTTCGTTAGTATTTTAGAGACACCCTGCTCTCGCTCCAATGCACATTGAAGACAACACTCCAGTGTTTAACTACGCCAACCCCATAGAAAAATTCGGGCTACGAACTCGAGCAAATCCTTCGGCAACTTTTCTAGGATATCCTTAAAGAAAGGCTACCTTTGCTCAGGGATGCGTGACCGTAGATAGGTGGAGTCGGAGAAAAAGTTTCATTCAAAACTTTTCGTACATTCAGCCTCCGGCGCATGTACGGTCACATTAAATGGCGTGTGTTTATGTATTTTTAAGCCCCCCGACAATATTCTGGCGGATTATTCCGATAAACCAACAGGATTGGGAGGAGGGGGGACTATTGTTCGATGAAGAAAAATAGGGATCGAATTACACCATTGCCTAGTAGTAGGCTTTCGCTCGTTAGCCGCTTTCTCTAATTCCAAGTTGTTTTAGTTTTAATAAACGTGGAAAATCACTCGATATTTTCCATCCCTGAGAGGCCATCTTTTAGATTGATTTTAATTACGGGACACTTAATAACAAATTCTATGCCTTTGGAAATTAACGAGGTCCTTGATCATTTTTTCCAATATGTAACAGGATAACCATCGCCGGAAATCGGATCACGGCTTCTCGATAATGAAACATCAAATGAGTTATGCTAACCCCTTAGCCTGTAATTAAATATTGAAAACGCTTTTATAATTTTTTGTCAATATCTTTCCGCAAGTGTTTTTTAAAACATAGATTTAAAAAAATACATCTTTCAATAGAAAATCTTAGAAATTTTTTTCCTGTTATATAAATAATAGAAATTTATTAAGGAAAAAATACATATTTTTTTATAAATTCTCTTCTATATTTAGAATTTATTGATCTTAACCCTTTTCTGTCCAATATCGATACCAAATCGACAGCGTTTATAGCCTCTTTCTTGATGACTTTAATATTGTTGTTAAACTTGTCGAAACACAGTTGGAGAACACATTGTTTTAATATTATACAAGTTTGGTGTTCGATATTTCGAGCGAACAGAGGGACAAATAACAAAAGTAATAGATTTCGCACCATGTTGTAGCCAGCATCTGTTCTTCATTTTAGAATCGTCTTAAATATACATCAAGTGTTTTTTAAATGGCAAAATTCATCATAATACCATAAATAGTAGAGGCAAACCCTATTGGTGTAACTTCTTATAAAATCCAAGAACGATGGTAGAATGGTAGAAAACGCTTAAATAAGACCCTTTATTTTATCGCTTCGCATCCTGAGGGAAAACACAATGACTTTTTTATGCGTACGATTCTTAAAATTTATATAAGGGAATTTTATTTTCTAACTAAGATACATAATATTAAAAAGCAATTGACCAAAAAGGGTTAAATTAAATAGTTTTTAGTTATTAATATTAAAAAAATCAAAAAAAATTGTAATATTGAATTTATGTTTTAAAACTATCATTTTCTATTTAACAAGAAGCTAAGAACAAATATCTCAACTTCTTAGTCGATGAAAATATTCCCCATTTAAAAAGTAAATAAATTGTATTTTTCACAGTTCCAGCAGCGTATTATTTGGCTGTTATGGGTATGTGCACATAAGAAGTTGCATGCGCGTTTACGATAGAGAGAGAGCACTGTCGCTTCTGCAGTGCCGCTCCTAGCGTGCAGATGGAACGTAGTTGTTTTTAATTCTGCGTGTGTTGTGCTTTTAAACCATGTACTGTGCAACACCCTCATTAATTTTAGCTACGAACCACCATCGGAACCACCATCATATCAGCCATCGAATATAAGCTATTTTCATAGGATAATGATAGGATAATAGTGGGAAAGAGTCCAGTCTAAAAAGAAATTTATTTTCACAATTTTGTTTTGAATACCACTGCAGAATCAAGGATCTAACCAGCCCTTACCAATTCTTGGTTCTCGAAAAATTTATCTCTGCATTCGAACCATTCTCCAAATTTATTTTTTAGATACAAATATGTGAATATGAAACGAATTGAGAATTAAGAAATGATTTAATTAAAATTCATATTGGTTGAAACTGTTTGAATGAATGCTTTAGTATCGACCGCAGTCTCTTCCATTCATCCCGTAAGCGTAAAAGGGATCCGAAAAAACACATTCGTTTGTATCTTTACGACACTTCGTCCGCTTTTCATGAAAGACTTCGCCCCATACGTGCATAAATCTAAATATTAATTCCTGAAAAAATAAATGGAAATAATTCAATATCCATCCCCCGCGGTGTGTCCGTATTCAATTAAATTTTCGTTCGCCTCCGCGAAAATTTCGAATGCAAATCGGACCAAGCTGTGTGTCAAATCCGCCTACTTTTACGGTCTTTTTATGGTTTCATGCTTTGAAAAATGTCGGTCTTTATTGGTTTTCTACCGTACAAATATTCGCGCTGTAAAGTTTTGAAAGGCCCATCGGGGGTGTGGGGACGATACCCGGCGCCGGATCCCGACAACTATGGTGGCGTTTGTGATAAAGAAGACCCATAAAACCCATGATCCTTGTTTTGTTTTACGATGGCGTCGTTCCACGTGTCTCACAACTTTCGGGATTGAAATCAAGGTAGGAGGAAACAAATAGGTGCAATCTCATCATCGTTGATCGCGAAGCTTTGGGAACCGGATGTTTGCATACATATTGCCGCTTAGCCCTCTCTCTTTGCAGGGTTTGTTTTGGCTTCAGTACAATTTATGTCTTTGGGTACGATTTGTAACAATTGCCTTTGATTAAAATAAGCCTCGATACTACAAACATTTTTGATGTAGCGCAAAAAAATCATATCGAACTCCATTGGATTTCATATCAATCAATCACAATTTAAACACAATTGAGCAATACTTAAAGGATGGAAAAAATCCTCCTCCTTCCTCCTTAAATGCTTGTTAGGCTTTTAAACTGAACATCATAGTAATTTTATCGAATAAAGAGAATACTTTAAATATTAATTTAAATAAAATAAAGCACAATATTTCAGAAGAACTATTTTAAGACTGTATTTAATGTTATTAGTTCATTAAGAAATGTTTGATCCTCAGAATGGAATAATGTTTAATGTAGTTCATGCAAAATATACATTACTGTGTAATAATTAATTTATTAGGTTGTCCCATAAGTTTCTTTCGCAAATGAACATAGATCTAATCATAGCCATGGTTGAAGAAAACCCGCGATATACTGTTCGCGAAATAGCTAACAAGTTAGAAATTCCACGAACATCCGTCCATAATCATCTGACAAAATTGGGCTACATCAATCGTTCAGATGTGTGGCTTCCTCATCAACTGACTGACTCAAATAAACTTCAGCGTATTTCAACATGTGATCTTCTTCTCCAACGACATAATAGCCAACCTTTTTTGAAGAGACTTGTCACTGAAGATGAAAGTTGGATATTCTATGAGACTATCCAACGTAAACGCCATTGGACCAAAGGTACAGAAGTTTTAACTGTAGCTAAACCTGGGCTACATCCAAAAAAAGTTTTGCTATGCATTTGGTGGAACTGGAAGGGGGTAGTTTATTATGAGCTACTTCAGCAAGGTGAAACGACCAATTCAACAAAATATTGTTTCCAACTAGACAATCTAAAGGATGCAATTGCCAGAAAACGACCAGAATTAGCGAACAAACGAAGCATTATTTTTCAACACGATAACGCCAGGCCTCATGTGTCTTTTCTCGTCAGAAATAAATGATTATCATTTGACTGGGATGTTTTAATTCATCCTCCATACTCTCCGGACATTGCCCCTTCAGATTATTATTAATTTCTTTCATTGAATAATTCTTTACGCGGTAAAAATTTTAATTCAAAAAATGATATAAAAATGTCCTTGATCAATATTTTGCCAACAAACCTGGAAAATTTCGGCAAGAAGGCATTATGAGGCTTTCGGAGAGATGGTAAAAGATAATAGAACAGATTGGATCATATATTATTCAATAAATTTTGATGTGAAATTTTGAAATTTTGATGAAAACTTATGGGACATCCTAATATAAAAAAAACTACGAACGATTTTGAGCAGCGAGTGACCACAAAAAGACGAAGAACCACTCTTCCAATATATTTTCTATGTACTCAGACTGGGACTCTCAGATTTCAATTTGTTTCCTAGTGTTATGTACTACATGCTGGAATTCTCAAACTTCCAGCCAAAAAGCAATAAATAAATGTTTTTTATTGTAATTTTATAATATAATTATCGCCTAAGTGCTCTAAAATTATATACATTTTCTATCATGTAGATTATTTATTATAGTACTAGAAAATAAGTTTTTAATATAAATATATACATTTAAAATAAATCAAAAATGAATCACCCAGAGCTGAATCAAAAACCGTTATTTTTCCCGGAACGAGAACACATATAAATATTAAGAACTGAACCGGAATGAAAAACATAACGATTTTTTATCGTTTTATATTTAAGATGGATTTCTACCTCAATAATTCTTAACTTCATCTACTTCAATTAACATTTATTAAAATATTTCTGAGATGAAGCAGCATTCATAACTTTACCATCTCTAAACATCAATTTACTTTAATTAAGAGGATAAAATTTATTGATTTCTTATCTTCATATTAAAATATGAATACATCGTCGGAAGTCTAAATTTTTAATTTTAAGCCTTTACTTCAATGTTGTACGATATAATTGAATGAAAGCAACGTGTGTTTGAAAAATTCCAAGCATTTATAACACCGTACGTCGCAGATAAATTGAAATATTCACATTATCGCAGAAAAGTAATCACGTAAGAACGATGTCATTTATGAAAACAATTAATGTGCTTCCAAAATCTGGGATATATATGAAAATGAAAATTTGCTCCCGTTTGTTACTTACTTATCTTCCCTCTGGAGACGCAATTAGTTTCAGTCTCCCTTTATGCTTACTTAAATTAAAATTTTCTTCTTAAGCATTGTTAATGTCCAAATAATGAAACGCATTATTAATATATTTTTTTCGTATAAATTATTTATGGTCTTAAATTTTAGTCCCGCTTATTAAATTGAAATACATAAAAAAAAGTTGCTCAGGGGTGATTCGGAAAGTTTCATAATGAAGAGAGCGAAGCACGTTTTTCTTAAGTGGCTAACTAAGCATAAACCAAAAGTTCGTGAACAAAATATGAGAATTTAATACTGCCATATTTTTTTCTTTGATCCCTCGCGAAGCCCTATTATTTATATTCATTCTACCGTATAGGTACGTGCATTGAATTTATAATTCGCTTATGAGACATTGCATTAGGGCGTAATTTTTACGCGATATGCAAAGAGCATTAAGGCCACGCGCTCCCGTCGGAAATAGTCAAGAAAGCTCCTCGTGTGGAATAAGCCCACTCCCGACTTGTTTTTCATGGGATGCTTGCGTAAAAAAAAGGAAAAGAATGTTTTTCGTCGAAAAAATTGACAAATGGTCTCGTGTCAGCGATTCTTATCCGCACTTCAACAATTGTGCGAAACGGTAGGCATATTTCCATATATAACGTCTAGGTTACACCGGCGAAATTGAGTGAAGACCTTTAAAATGTGACTGAGAAAAATGACACCTTTGGATGGGAGAGTCAATCGCAAAATCTGTATTATTATTGTGATGAATGGATTTTTTTCGTAGGGCCCCAGTTCACACGTTCAACGCGCTATTATAAGAGCCTTAATAGAATGTCAGAGGTTGGCGATATATTTTCGCAATTTTTTGCCCTCGACGGTATCAGGATCGAGTCAGATTTGGCAAATAAGAACAAAGGACCTAATATTGTAGTTAATTTCGATGGATAGTGGCAGCAAATTGTGTGTATTGGGGGTGTGTAAAGGCAATTAGGATATATTATTGGCCTTATATTACCACTCTTAATCAACGCTACATTCAACATCCCCTGTATGATTCGAACACGTTCATAAATATGAATTTTCGAGTAATTGTTCTGTCAAAATATATAATATTGAGTTATAAATGTGATAGCAATGATAGTTTAACATCTAATGCAATTAAAATAATGTTTACATAACCAACCTATTGTAAATCTGTACATTTTTAATTGCTTGGATATATTATCATTTGTGATAAAATCCATTTTTTACAGTAGAAAAATAGTGAATACAGTTTTTAGAGATCTCGAATCGATTCGAAGATATCGGTTCGGTACACGTCTTATGCGAAAGAGAGTTTCGTTGATTTTTGAGTTGAGATAATTTGTGATCTTCACCATTCATATGCAGTATTTTTTTGATTGTATTAATACTGTAATAATAATGTAATTAAAAATATAATAATATTGTAATTTTTAGTCTATGGTCATCCTGTTAAATCAATAACTTACATAATATTGTTATCAACCCGAATTCCATCTTGCAATCTTAAGTCATTAATATGTATTTTGTTTAGGTTATCTCTTACTATATATTTGCTATATACCCATACTAGGATTCCCATATTTCAATATGTTTCTTAGTGTTAAGAACTACATGTTAGGACTCCCAACTTCCAGTCAATAACCATCAAATTAATATCCTTTCGTTTAATAAACTATATTATTATACTCTTTTAGTTATAATTATTATACATTTAATCCAATATTTGCATCTAATAATATTAACTATACTCTTAATAGCCACAATATACTCATTTCCACGATGTGATCATATATTAAAGAGTTGATTGTGGAAACTCTGTTCCATTATATTTAACAGCTCAAACTATGATCTGGATTGATCTTCAACATCTCAGAACCACTTGTTGCTCCAATTTTTCCTTAACTCTACAATTAACTTAACTCTAATTTACATGTTTTCCAGTCATATAATAAATTTATAAATTTGAGGAGTCATTTTTAAATACTTATTTTGCCATCTTTATATCGACTTTCTTAATTTTCATTTTTATTCTTTTTTATAAGATAAATAAATAAAACGAAGATTTTACAAAATATTTATGTATTAGAATATATCTGTAGGCATGTCCCTCTCCAGCATATTATGTTAAAAAATAATATTTTCATTGAAAATAAAGTAATAGTCAATTTCAAAGGATAACAAATCAAATACCTTGCAAATAGATTCGGGGCCACGTAGCTAATTTTCCTGACTTGGTGTTTTCTTTGGTAAATCCAATTACCCATCGAGCTTCGGTTAGATTTCACTTAAACTTCTACTTCAGAAGTAAATGTTAGTTAAAACATTCGTTAAACTATTTGTCATTGCATAAGTTATATAATCAAGTGAGTAAATAAGCGTTACCGGAATACTCAAGTTACTTGCTTAGTGATCACGATCTGAGGATAAATTGAATTTCTGCACTGCAGGTATATGTAGTTGTATTTTATCGGATGACACACATTTTTTAAATTATCTATACAATTTTAATATGACAATATCTCCATTGAATCCAGCTTATACAATGTCAATAAGCCTAAAATATTACATTCGTTAATGAATAGAATTTGTAAAGAATAGGAGTATACATAAAGATGTAACATAGGAGTGAGAGCGTTCTCGAGGCAGAGTCCCCGGACGGCTCCCTGGTTGGCACACGGGTTCGTTCTTTTTTCGGGTCATGATGTCGCTGGACGGATAGATGGGGATAGAAAGGCATCATACAAAAATACTCTATTCTCTACATAACTCTTTATTCGATATGAGAGAGAGATCTGCCTGCGGGAAGGACGTCCTCCCGCACTCAAGGTTAACCGACAACTCTTGCCTCCTGCGCATCACCACCCAACCGGCAACGCCACACGCGCAAAAAGCGACCGGTCGGTATTGCAGGCGCAATGTCTTCGCAGCGCCAGATAAGTTGGCGCTGTTAAAATAATATATTGCGCCTAAAGAGAGACGGAAGATAATTCGTCCACTCTATAAAATTATTTAATATAAATTAATTATAAGATTTTTCGCGTAGTATAAAGCGTTTCTAAACATATTGTTGGTAGTGTACAAGAAACATTAACAAATAGATTAAATGACAAAATGATTGCAATGTGCACTTTCATCATTTAAACATAATTTTACTGTATTATTTACAGCTTTATTCGCTGTAATAAATGCAATGTTCAAAATGAAATTCCAAATAGTAAATCCAAATGTATTAATCCGTGAACTTTATTGATATTTAAATAAATAAATAGTTAAAAATAATAATATGTATTTGTCAAAAGTGGCGCCAACTATATGTAATCCTACGAACTTATTGAGTGATGTGTTTTCAACTACTTTTCATAGCTTCGATATTAAGCTGAATGTTGTATTAATATTATGTATTAAAATAGTACAAAACTATTGAATATTATATTTGAGCATATTAAGTATGCCTATCATATTATTTGCTTGTAACTTGTGTTTGCACGTACTTCGCGGGAGTCTCACTAAATTACATTTTCCGAAGAACTACTTCAAGAAAATCACTTACGCTATTTTATATTCTGTCTTCGAGATTTCTGCAAGTATTTCATAAGACTTTCTTGGTACATAATGGCATCGACAGCACGTTATGAAAATTAGGAAACTTCATAAGATTTCATGTTAGTTCCGAGTCACGTTGTGCGCTCCTTCGTTAGCTTTGTTCCAGGATTTTCAATTACAGTCTCTTATTTATTTATGGTTCTGTTCCCTATGTGCAGAGCTTACGAGAAACAAAACACGGTTTTTCCAGACTCGGCATTCAATATTCAAAGTAGAATTATTGTTAGGCATATGCGCCATTTACAATTTTTCTTCCCTGGAAATGTAACACATTAAAAACAGCGAACGTAATGTTTAAAGCTCGCCAAGTGGAGCTTTCGCTAAAGAGGATTGCATTACTCTTCAACAGTTCTAATCAAATAGCTCTCAAAAAATTAATCTTAAATGAAAAATGTATTCCGACGTCGAGAAAATCGAATTGGAAATAAATTGGAAGGTTTAACTATGAATCGAAAAATAATTAAGCAATCAGTACACCGTTTCAATCCAAATTAATTAATAATATATGCAACAAGCAAATTGGATATTTTTTGCTATAAAATATTCAAATTACTTTCAATTCAAATCGTTTTAGGATTTCAATGCATTAATTAAAATATCATTTAATTAAATTTTTCGTCCGACTGTTTATCATTTTTTGAACACAAATTCGTATTATATAAATCATTTTTGGCTTCAATTAATTTTTATGTCTTAGATAAGGCCTCAAATTTTTCATTCAACGGGGAAATATGATGAATATAGGGGATGAGAGGGAAAATATAAATTTAAGACAATATTTATGGCTGTTGAAAAATGTGTACATTGGAAATATTTCAAATAGAGATGTTAACATAATGTTTGCATAGTACATCCGTGATCATGGGCAGACTGAAATGTTCGACATATTAAAAAGGCTAGCCTCTTCTCATTTAATTATATTTTGTATAAATTTAAGTAATTTAATTATAATGAATGTAATTTATTATTCATCCCCTAAATGATAGTGTCACTTAATTTACAAAATAATTGATTCAAACTCTTGACACAGTTAACGAATGATCTACGAGCAACATATGTATTTGCGTGCCTGAAATAGATGGTTGATGCGGGCGGTGGCAGACGTAAGAATAAATAAACTACAGTATCAATTATAATATATTATAACACGGGGCTACTAAAATGATGTGGAATAAATAAATAATTGTAATATAAAGATGGTTTTTCATCCTTAAATATTAAATAAATAATATCCTATATTTTAATAAGAAACGGTCTTCGAAGTTCAAACGAAGGTTAAAATTATAAATTGATATATTTTTTTATGAATCAAATATTTAAATTAAGCCTAACTTAATTCTATTTAAGGTCTCATAGCCTAAAGCTTAATTATATTTTGTATGGGAAAAAAATCGCTCAAAAATTTTCGCCAATCTGATCACCGCTCCTTACGCCAACTTAACCGTTATCGAATAGTTACGAATTAATTCAAACTTCGTTATAAAGCTCTTAATCAAAAAGCGACTTACATAGCGATATAATGAAATTTATTTTAAAACGAATTTCATACGAAATTACTTTTCATCTTCCACGGGGGTGTGGCACCCCAAAAGTCCAAGTCTATTATATTTTAATTAGAAGCTCGGAACAACAAGGCGTTTTAAAAGCGCTTTCTTAATATTTATACGTGATCAAATTAAAATTTACGCCAGAAAAATGCACGGAAAAAATAAACCCCCGGACGAAAGTTTAGGCTGAAGCTTTTCCGCCTAATTACAAGCTGCAGCTTAATGTTACATCAATTCCAGGGCAAGCGTCTGACTTTCATCAAGCGCTTATTGTCTTTATATTTACATCATCAAAAACATATAAAATTATTTTTTTTCATAATATTTTACAACTTAACAACACAAACATTTATTTAAGAATCAATTTTATTAATATTTTTATGTTTGATGCTCCTAAGTGAACAAAGCTCTTCCTAAGCTTCAATTTAATTCGCTATTAAATAAGGCACACCTTTTTACTATCAATTAAGCTCTATAAAGCATAGTGATGTGTCGTTTTATTGAGAAATATTTGCATTTTTATGTTTGTAAATTACATCCCCTGCGTTAAATAATCGTGTCGATTGAAGTGTTCTAATGAAAATTTGTTTCTAAGGGGACTAATTTGTAATGTGTATAAATTTGCACACATCATACGATAAGCATACGTACAAATTTGATGTTGTTTTCAATATTTCAATAATCAAATCGAATTTTAAGTGCGTATAAAATATGCAAAATCAACATCGATAATAGTACTTAGTTTAATGTTGACAACATATGATGCGATGATAAAAATAAACGTGTTGAACACAGTGGCATCATTTAATGTTGAAAAAAATTCTTTCGTATTTTTGAGTAGGTCTTGACCTGATTTCCATTCTTTGTTTTCACATAGCTTGCTCTTTTCATAAGTATGAGTTTCCTTCAGCTTAACACGTCATCTTGGCTTGTTTGGATTTTTGTTGTCATTTTCCTATTTATAAGCACACCTTTTCCCGAAAAGAAAAGTATTCAAAGAATAACTGCAGGATTGGAATAATATTTTTGGGATGATTCGTCGATAATATATGTTTTTTTAGATGATCTCTTAATATTACTCGAAGTATTTGACAAACTTTACAGCATTACTTAGTGCTAACGACGAGTAGTTAACGACCATTTAACCGTTAGAGTGCTAAACAGCGATTTTGCGCTGCGACGATTTGTATCGAAAAGTGCGACGCAGCGCAAAATCGCCGCGAGTTTCAGAACGTTTTTGGCGCTCTGCGGGGGTACCTCACACATAATTTATAAGAACGGTACATTTTTATGCTATTTTATGCATTATATACATATAATGCATATTTCTTCTATATAGGTTCTTAAACAGGGGTCCGCTGACCCCTGTTTAAGAACCACTTCTTTAGAGTAATCAAAATATGCATAGCACTTTTCAGTAGGATTTTACAAAAATTGCTTAGCACTCAAACGGTTAATGATCAATATTTGATAATATGTTATTCTTATATTTTACTACTTTTTCTATAAATTTTCATAAGAGAAGTCTTAGATTTAGACTTAGTTTTAGACCTTGGAAGTTTAGAAATAATTGTCTTTAAACCAATTGCACAAAAAAGTAATTTATTTAGATCAAAAATACATTCTAAAATACAAAACCTATGTTAAAGTTATGATGATTTAATTGTGGAATTTTGGGATTTTTTTCAAAATGTTGAAAACAAAATCTATTTCGACAACTTAGGACATAAAATAGCAAAATACCCCAATTAACCCCCAAAAAAAATTTGTCGGTCCAAGTACAAAACATCCTGTATAATTTAAATTTAAATGTAAAGCAAAATATACCGCTTAAAGTTTCGATCAGGGCGCGTTTTAGCATGTATCAATGTCTGCGAAAATAAATGATAATAGAAGCACTTTTTAAATTTCAATGATATATTTAACTTTCACGAAAGTTTCAAGTCGCACAGGATATTTGTGTCCCCAATACATTTTCTTGTATCTCGAACCCCTCCAGATCCCTCAGAAGCGACCCTTTCACGTGTGTATTTCAACACCTCATTTCGATAAATTCAAAGGGCTGATTTTAATGTGCTCCGTGCGTATTTATAGTCTGCTTTGATATCTCCCATACGAAAATGTAATTTCCCCCGTAATGCGTTATTAACCACTTCTACGACCCCGTGGCGCGGATATCAATGAA
Source organism: Stenopsyche tienmushanensis (assembly GCA_008973525.1). NCBI lineage: Eukaryota > Metazoa > Arthropoda > Insecta > Trichoptera > Stenopsychidae > Stenopsyche > Stenopsyche tienmushanensis. The sequence continues at coordinate 1,009,823 of WACJ01000092.1, read as the reverse complement.
AAATAAGCGTCCCAAACTCCCACACCACAAAACGGTTGTTTTGCCTTCTGGACTTTGAATATTTCACGATAGGACCTCTGTCGTGGTGGTTATTAATGCAGCCTACCCCAGCGGTACAATTATATACACCCTTCGCGTGATGTCCAACGATTTCTGAATCGGACACAAACTATACCAATGCGCGCTAAAAACAACCCCCCGCACTGAAACGGGAGTGACGCTCAGATTTTTTCCCCGAACTCCGAAATATTGTCGTCCGTATTAATTATACGGCGCTTTAGAAAAATATCATTTGGGCGAAAAAATTGAACGTTTCGCAGTTTTTTTGTTAATCTGCGATCGCACCCCTGAAGTGAAAAGCCGATATTTTTTTCTATTAATTTCCACACGCGGCACGAGGGCTGAAATGTAAATTATTTTTATACATTAATTACATTATGAATTGGGCATAAATAATAGGGTCTCTTTAAAGTGAATTAATACTGGTATTTATTGCGTCACGCGAATCAACTGAAATATAGGTCCGATAAGTGAAATAAACACCGGCTTATTGCATATTTAGCACTCGAATGCGAAATAATTATTTGGGCGGCGGTTTTAATTTTACGGGGTGTTTCATAACTGTTCAAATCCCGGTCTTGAATTTTGTTTCGGTCCGATTGTCTTTTCAATTTGATGATAAATTGGGGCGCGTGCGACATTTGATTGGGTGTTTGCAAATCTAGATAGATTAGGAGACGAATTAAAATTTAGGTCAAATTTGAAGGTCCTTCCTGATAGTAGTCAGACCGTACTCACGATTACATAAGTAGATTATTTACCTTAGTCTCCTGTACGTCAATTATATGGTATAATAAGTTGCCAAATAAATACCATTCTAGCCTTTGACATTATGTAATTGCTCTAATCTGGGATTTTGCTACGATAAAGTGATATTTTGCATTATTATTTTAGCTCCTACACGAGATATATTCTGTTGCAATAACCTCTCACTGTCAAAATACTTACTTTATTTAATATTTACCACCGAAAATATTATTTTTTAACGTTATTTTAATAATATTTTTCCATAGTGTGTATTTAAACCAAAACCTTTTTAACCCTTTAATGAGTATAAACGCTACTGCGGCGTGATCCAGAGGGAGTATGCGGCTTTACGGCATACGGTTTGCGGCAGAGAAACTACCTTATGTTAAATATAAATAACACATACATTGTAAGCGATATCAGTTTAATTTTTTTTACAAATTGCAGAAAGACATTTAAAGTTGTTATTTATTATATTTTAAAAATGATGACATTTGTAAAGTTATCTCCATTCTGGTCAAGGTATTAAGATCAGCTTTTGCAGCTTCACTTCATTCTTTTCAGCATATTGACGGGCATGTTGTCATTAGCAGCTTGAATATTATTATTCGATATTCAGAGGATTTTTATGAATCTAGGATCGAACACAATATATCAATAGTTGGTCTATTATTAATATAAAAATCTTCTAAATTTAAAATACTTGTGTATTGATAATATAAATATCACATTTATAAAATTGATCTTGTTCATACTTAAACATAATTTTTTTTTCAGGTATAAATACTTAGATTAGGGTTATTAATTTAATTTTTTTATACAAAAAGAATCATTAATTTGCGTTATCACTGTTTTCATATCGCCGAAACTTTATCTTTTTTCTTAAATTTTGACATTTTTCACATCGCAAAAAATCTAATGTGACACTCGATAAGCGAGTAAATAAAGGTGTCAAATTCTTACCAAAGAACTGCGTCTCTTTTTACACCTCAAAGGAGTAAAAAATAGGGCAGATTTGATCTATCCCTGTACATTTTTTATCAAGGGAAATAAGACTTTGACATTGCAAACCTTTAGATGGAATTTTGACTCGTTTTATTGCAAAGCACATTTCTACAACGCAAATCAAATATTTTTAGCGATATCACAATATCTTGTCGAATCAGAAATAGCTTTCGCAAAAATAAAATTTCACCATTAATACACTTAAATATACACTTTTGCCATCGTTTTTAAATATATTTCCTTTATTTAGCATAAAATTGACGAATAAATTGAACAAAACGGAAAAATCATCAATTTTAATGTCCATATTTACATAGACGACATTCGTATATTTTGTTCTGTTGCGTCTTTCTTATATTCATTGCTCACAATCTTCGAATAAAAATGTTCACCGTAACTTTCGACGAGAAAATATTAAAGTCAAAGATGTGGACAGTTTTGGCGTTCCCATATTCTTCATATATTTCGGGCCCAAATTCGAAATATTCGCAAAAGGTTACCTCAAAGGAAATCGTTTACTATGGCAATTTTTCTATCCTCCCCATTATACCCACTTCCATGGTTGCGCCGTTGTTGACAAAACAATGTTTATGAAGGAACCGGGACCTGGGAAACTGGGAGAAAAACAAATTGACTGACGGTGTCCATACATTCCTAAATAAACACCCCATTATTCCAGATAGCGCGTATCTAAGTGATTGACGCCCCCCCCCCCCTAAGCTCCCGACCTGGAAAATGTATAATTTGCTTGAAAATAATCGTCCGAATATTTAGAATTAATTTTGAATGACTTTAATACAAATGTCAATCAATAATATGCTTTTGATCGTGTTGAACTATTTAAACAGTGATTAAATAATAATCATCGCGTATCTGCTTATATTGGACCTTGGTTATATTTATTTCATGACAGCTATTATACAAATAATAAAATATGTTTTCAAATTAAAGCTTAAAATTTAATACAAAATTCATATATCTGCCTTTGACATAGATAACATTGAGTCTGGTTATGAACGTATTACAAATTAACTTCGCTTTGAAAATATTTCAAATTATTATTTGATGCATATGGAAACTATTTCTGCTTTTTTTATTCTAATATATTTATTTGGAATATGTAAGACTAACATGTTCGACAGTTCTCCGTCGAAGTTGGCTTCAGATTTCGGCTTATTCTGAGTCGACTCCTTCTAATTCCTCAAGTCACCTTATCCAGGCAGTTTAATCCAGGCTTTATATAGGTATTTCCTCGATGTTCCTCTCTCCCAGAGGTCCGGCGGTAGAATTCTATTGAATAAAAAATCTACAAACAAAGCAGCATATTAATTCCCAATAATTAATCGACGCAGCATCCTATAGATCATAGGTTCCCAAACTTTTTTGGGTCGTAGACCCCGTGCCATGTTTTTCGGTTTTGGGTTGACCCCCTACTTACCTGATATTGATTTTTTGAAAATTTCTAATTGTAGTGAAGTTTAGTGTTAAAAACTTAAAGTAAAAACACATTAATTTATACATTTATTAATTGAATTTAAATTAAAACTACTCAAAATAAAATTTTGTATTTGTTATATAAAATACAAGCCGCCCTCACCATGCTACGCACGGTGGTCAGTTAGCAATTTGGTTTTGCATTCATGGGCTAAACTTTGTATAGGTGTATTTAACCTTTTAACTGCCAATGACTCATCAGCGCATACAAATTCGACGCACCGGTGCGTCGTTGGCAGTTAAAAGGTTAACCTTTAAAGAAAACAATGCTCCTGTGTCCCATGTCCCAATGGTTACGATGCCAGCAACTGCGATTAGCAAAAAACGCGTGCAGAATTTTGCTTTGCGCACTACGTCTTTATGCTACGTTTTTATTGAAAAATCACCAAGCCAAGTTTTTTTTAAAATCAAACATGGCCGCCACTACGACCTAAAACGATTTAAGTACATTTCGTATGGCAGCTATAAGTATTTATAATTTTTCAGAAATATTAATGATAACATTTTATAGGATATTATTTTTAATGGACTTTTACAAAATTTCAAGATGGTATCTTTGAAACTGCGACCGTGAATAGCAAAAAAAGAGTAAAAAAAGAAAAAGAGGAAAACGAAAAAAACTTCACACATTCGCCTCGTGTCCATCGATACAAACGTTTTGAAAGTCGGATTGAATTTTTTTTCATCAATGTACACAATGAAATCTCAAAAATAATAATCTCAAATTTTATATTATATATAATATTAGATACGTAACAAGAAATAAAGTAAGCAATAAGTCAATATTTTTAGTGAGAAAGGTGAACCTGATGCTTTAATAATGAATTATCAACATTTGGCGTCAATTTTGTAATTTTAATCTTAAATCTCCTCGGCTAATGATGTCCAGGGTAAGTCACGGGTATGTTGTTTTGCAGCCAGAATTGCTGTTAAAACTTAAGTTCTTCGTTTGTACTTAGTTCAATCAGTTCCTCTTGTATTATGACATTCGTTTCTTCTATATCACCATATGGATTAATTATTCACGGTGGTAATACCATAGTCAAAACATCCTCAAACCTAGTTTCAAAATCTGAATAGAGGGCATTTAAATGTTGAACGTAGGTTGAAAAGTCGTCTTTCCTGGCAGTTTATCAGTGACAAATAAGAAAATTCGTCCCATCCAATATTTTGCTTCATTAGTTTAACTCTGGCAAGAAACGCTGATAAGATGGACTTTGTTTTAATCAAATTTAAACTGTCGCCTTGTAACTGCAAATTAACCATATTAATTTTTGTAAAATTTTTTTTTGTTTCTGTGGGTGAGGAATCTTCACAAACTTTTTTTTTTCTTCCCGTCTCTTATATGTAAGTTCGGCACTATTACAACATTTACAACCTAAATTGGCCAAAACCAAGCCAACGTAATAATATTTTTTTTATAATTTTTTTTATAATTTTTTTTTTTTTAATTTTTCCAAAATTTTGGTAGATCATAATGTCAATGTCGTGCAATCTCCGTCCGTCGGTGTCTGAAAAGTTAGGTTGGGGTATGTTAGGTTGGGTTGGGTTGTGGTACGTTGGGTTGGGGTGGGTTGAGTTGGGGTATGTTAGGTTGGGTTGGGTTAGGTTAGGTTAACCCAACCCAACCTAACATACCCCAACCTAACATACCCCAACCTAACATACCCCAACCTAAAATACCCCAACTCAACCCAACATACAACAACCCAACCCAACCTAACATACCCCAACCTAACTTTTCAGACACCGACGGACGGAGATTGCACGACATCGACATTATGATTTAGCAAAATTTTGGAAAAATTATAAAAAAAAAAAAATCAATTCGTGCACCGTCACGAGCTAAATTATTAACGTCATTAAAAAACAAACATCATAATCGACAGCTTCGTCTGCCGAATGTAGTATTCCGTCAACCAACCCTATCTAAAAAATATATGTCTTTATATTATAAAATAATATGATGTAAGTAAATAAGTACTATCAGTGTATGTGTTGAGATCCACTATCGTGGACCCCCATTTTCGTTTCATGGACCCCAATTTTTTTTTTCGCTGACGTAGACCCCTTGCAGGTTGTCATAGACCCCTGGGGGTCGATATAGACCCCTTTGGGAATCACTGCTATAGATCTATCGACCCAAAACCATTTTTTTTCTCCTTGTATCGGTTCCTTCCATGGCTCTTAGTTATAATATTTAAAGCAGATAATAAGACAATATAAAATAACCATAAAATATATTTGCTCTATTTTCCTGGATATGTGGTAGATTTACACGTGTACCCTTTGTTTTTCATGATCTTCAACTCGAAACATATTTTAAAAAAATAATTTTGAATATTTATTAAGAAAGAAGAAAACGAAGATACGATTATAAAAATATATGAGAAAAACACGTGTTCTTATAACGTCTCGTAAGCTTTTACTTGTGTATGATTTTCCCGTATTGAAGATATTCTAAACATTTTAAACCTGAACCCACAAAGCTGTCTTCATAAAAATGAATATATCGCTTTATGGAGCGTCCGTATTCGAAAAAAGCTTTCGAAAGCTCTCCAAATACAATAGTAATAAAAGTTTTTTTCGCGTTTCAATCTTTCAAAGCATTTTTGTATTGTGAATTTCATATAAATACGAGACAAAATTACGTGTTTATATAAATAAAGGCTTGACGAAATATTATTGTAGTATATATTTGATATCCGTAATATTCAAAACATCCTGTGTATCTAGCATGGATAGAATCTACAATAGGAAATAGTAATTCAAGCTTCAACCATAGGATAATATGATTCATTGTGTTGATCCATAGAGCTTGCAAAGCTCAAAGCTTGGCTTTCCTTTATCTGCACGTCATAGCATTAACATCCGAATATTCCCTTCGAATGACAAACGGTTTAATCATCACTAAATTGGATGCTCGATCAATAAGCTTAAGAGTTAATTAAATTACATTTTAATATTTTTCGCTCGCAGCTAAATTATCAAAAGCTATCCAACCCGGCGAGCTTTCCATGTTGACGCATTAATGACTTTCGCACATTTGATTAGCTTATACGGCAGCGACCTAGTTGCCCATCAGCCCATTAATTACACTGAATGGAATATATATTTCGCTGTTTTATGACCGAATAAAATTTAAGGTTCATCGAGAAATGAACCGTGAACTAGTAAACATTGGCAAATCCATGTCTATATTGCGGTTTTTGCACCGTAGCCCATTTTGAACGTTTGATGCCGAATCGACACAACGAACGATTTGGTTTTATGCTTTGTTCGAGCGTTTGTTTAAAATCAGTTCGAAATTAGTGGCTCGATATTCGCACTAGGCCCAGTCATTAATTTTTCGCCAGAATTTGATATTTACATAGCATATAACCGCATAATATTGACATATTAAAGCGGTTTTGGATATAACAATTTGAAAAGCGTATTAATTTGAATTTAATGCATTTCATTATTATCATGTAATACTGTATTATAATGTTTGATCGTATTGATAAATCTGCTTATTTGAAGATTATTCTCAGACAAAATGAGATCCTAAATACACACAAGGCAATCTGATTGAACAAAATTAATCGGTAAACATTCTTGCAAATTAGCATTTAAGTATTATCGTCTACATTATACCATAATAAAATAGATACCATAAATAAGCTAAGATTTGATTATATAAAAAGTTTTAAGTGTGAATAAAATATTTAGGTCCAAAGAATGGTTTTTATTTATGTATTCAATAAAAATCTAAGTATTTTGAGATTATCTTTAATAAAAAAATATGCAAACTTGCATGCATTTTCAGCATATATTTCACAAATTATTGGATCCTGAATAGCATATTTGCCATACACATATTCCAAACTTAACCGGTTTGTTTAGCATAAATTGTGTAAATCTACAGCTCGCATGGGTTGAGAAAAGCTGTTCATCAATAGTCACATGTGCACTAGGCTTGTAACGATGTTGGCTATTCTCGTTAAATTTATACAACATTTCAGAGATGAGGGCAAATTTACTAGTTTGCAAACGTTAGAATCGTTGATGTAGATCAAAATATCACATCCAAGATTTTCCAAATGCTAATTCTTGCTAGAAAAATTATGTATTTTGTCCAAGAAAACGATCTAACGCTTACGTGTAAATAAGTTTGCATACAATATGAACATATTTCAATTAATGAATAATTCATTTCTTCAAAAGGTCAATGCCGATTAAAAAATATCCATATGTCAAATTGTCAAAGCCATAACGAGGGTATGAAGCAAATATCTTACTTGCGCCTTCCCCCTATTATAAATGCAATATGGACATGAGAAAGATTTGCGTAAGATGGGTGCCGCTTTTGCTACATTTAAACAGCATAAATTAATAAGATAGGTAAGTATCGTTCGCAACCTTATTTGGCACGAGTCACCTATGTAAATTAACCTCTGAGGGAGCTTCCGCTATCGTACAGATTCTAAAAATGGCACAAAAAGCCCTATAAAAGAGCGGAGTAGCCATAAGGTCTGTATGTCCAAACGGTCCGCTTTTCGGACCGCTGGCATGACGAATGAGTGCCAAGCGATTGGACGCCATAACTGTACATATCTACAGAACGATTACGAACTGTCTTAACAAAACGAATTTGCACGAAAAAGACTGATCGGAGAGGTTGCTTAAATTTTATAAAATTAAGAAAAGCCGATGTTATAAGAAAAATGTTGGGGGAACCCAAAAGTTTTGAAAATTTAGCAAAAATGTTCAAATATGATTTTATTCAAAATTCAACGTAATTTCACCCCAACGTAGATCCCTTTTTTGTAAAAAAAAAAATATTTTGAAATGCATTTCCACTTCTGCTGCATTTTTAAAATTGTTTTTCTCTCAGACTGCTGCATGGATAGCTACAATGCTATTCAAAAAGACACTATTTTTATGTTATCACAAGAAGGTGTAGCACGTGTATCATCGCTTGTTTTTATTGTGTTCGGTCCAGGCGTGCGGTACCCATCCTACTCCATAACATCCATCCTATTCGTTTTGCCGATGAGTGTTAAATGGCCCCGATGGAATCCCAATGTTTGTGATAGTTGTTCAATTGTTCAAAAAAATAATTTACGAAGATGTTTCCGTCATTGTTTGGACACAAACTGAGCCCAAACAGAGGGTCTCAAAATTTTTAAATACTTTCTTAATATGAAAAATCGAACCAAACAAATCGATTATGAGTTTAAATAAAATGTGATTTGGCAGAATTAGGTATTAAAAAAATCGTTAGACCTAGTGTTAATGTTATTTTTTTATCATTAGCTTTATGTGTAATAATGTGATCATTCCTCCATTAATAAGAACTATAATCTACACATCTGAAACTAAAAGTGCTTTGGGTTATAGCTTTTTTGTTGAAGGTAGATAAGGGAAAAATTTTTGCTTTGTGGTTATTAGTGCATATTATGGTGAACTATGTGAAATTTATGCAAATCCAGTTATTTCGACTGTTTTATTGTGAATTCTTTGATATTACCGTTAGAAGGCTTCTAATATTTTGGTACATTTTTGCAAATAAAGCATCAATTAATCTTCAGTATATCCAATAAAAGAGAACGGCCTTTTTTTATTATACCGCAGCTTGTAGGCCGTAAATGTACTGCATTTTTATTTTTTGCCCCGAATATGAAAATATGTGAAACGTTCAAGCGGGGAGCTTTATCATTCGTAAAATGGGCACTGGAGCTCTTTGGGTTAATCCGGAAGGATTAGCCAAAAATAATCCCGTGTGTTGAAAACGTTTCGAAACCACTAAAGCCTCCGCGCACTCATATCATATTTATTTTTATTAGACGTACGCGCGAAACTGTTTACTCAAAGTCTCAATCAGACATTAATACAAAAATATAATTTCTGAAAACACACGGAAATATGGAAATGGGACATCTGGTTTGAGATTTGGGCCTAATCATATGCAGGGTATGAACGAATTTCATCCCCAAAACGCTGATATGTTACAAACAAACGTAATGAAAGAGACATCTGAACCAATATGAATATCAGAACGACAATGAATCATCATATTTATTAGCAAAAAAGCTCGTCTAGAAGACATATTGAATATTTATGAGTTGAATCGATATCGTCGGTAAATGGTAAATAATTCAATCCACGTAAAATATTGTACACGTCTCAGTCAAGACGATGAGCATTCAAAGCGTATAAAGACAGTGTGATGTAGGGTGCAATCTCTCGAAATGAGCCTTTGGAAAGGGGTGAGGGATGAATGGAAATGGCGAAACTCGAAAGTGGAAAGAAGCCTCTTTTTGAGGCGGCGGTGGAGAAATTCTGCGCCCTCCGACAACACAGCTTTGGCCAGCGTCGACGAATAAATTAAGGGCGGAAACGAAAAGAGCGTGTTAAAAGATCATACGGAGGATCACAAGCCAGATGCGATTACAAGATAAGCTCTTGATGGCGTTTCCATTAAAAATATTATAAGTAATAACATTGAAAACCTCTCTTAGCTTGGGTAATGGAACACATTTCAAAAATACACGGTTAGCTTCAAATTACTATATTTTTAAGCTTCTCAACGGAATGCGGCAGGGAAACTTCCTTATATAAAACACTTTAATGTTACAAAATTTTATATGAAAATAATCACAGCTTTAATATTTATATTTACATAAGAAGTTTTTATGCTCGAGAAACTATCGGTCAATTTCAGATCTACAATATATCGCATCTTAGCACTCTAATAGTTAAAGCATTAATGGCAAAATTAGATCTATAAAAAATCAGATTTAAATAAAGCTCTATTCTATATTTTAAATATGCCGCTTATAATTTTAATTACATTTAGCAAGGTTTAAATTATTTGATAGTTATCTTACACCCACTTACAATAAAATTATATTGGTTAATGATACAACAAATGTGTCATAGGCAAGAATGTATATGTATCATGTTTTCTTCGATAGTTTATTTTCGGCAAAATGAGTATAATGGCTTACATAAATTCTTGAAAAGAGTTTAGGCTTCTAGACAAACTTCATCATGTTTATATTTCTGTAGTGTCGTTATTATAAATCGATATTCCTCATACTAAAAAAAATCTAAATGAGCTTTCGAGGGAGCTTAATTTATTGAAGTAGCTTTTAATGTACATCCATAGACCACATTTACAGATTACAAATTTTAATATCATTAATCTATGCGAACGATCCATGTACATCAAAGACTCTAGAAATGTTTTGATGAGTTTTCGATTGATACGACGATGAAAGATGATATAAATGCATATTAAATTTCATCATTTTATTTTGAGACATCGCATATACCTTTACGTATGCATACATTAGGTGTATCGATAAATCCTTGCCGATTTTGAAAGACATCTGTTTGAGCTTAGGTTGTGTCCAGATACGATGAAGACAGCATCTTCGTAAGGTATTTTTTAAAGTAAAAAGCCCAAAACCGACCAACATCACATTTGGCATTATATGCTGCTGTATTTTGACATCTCAAGTCGTGAATGTCAATGAATTTTGCTGAGACAAAAACCGTTTCCGACTCCAAAATTAAGATTGACGACCGACATGATTCTTGTGTGCGTTTGGTGGGATATTCAAGGAATTGTTCATTATGAATTTATAAAACCTGGCGAAACAATAGCTGCAGATGTGTATTGTTAGCAATCAGAAAGGGTGTCAGAAAGTCAAACATCGAGAATTTATCAGGAAAAAAATTGATTTAATCCAAAAAATGACACGTAAACATACGAACAAAATATAAAGACAACATTCAGCTAGTTTATCATTCTGTATATTCATATATTTGAATTGGGTATTTTAATACTGAAAATTGGCGTGCCTATAATTCTTCTCTAAAGCATAAACCCACCACGACATTTAGCAACAGTACCAGGTTTTTAGTGAAAAAAACTTCATCAATAATATCATCTGAGCTACAGTTTGAATGGAAAAATTTCAAGAAAAAGAGGTTAAGTCCCAATGATTCCGACTGATATGCTATTCGAATTGAAACGTGTGCAGTTTCCGATGCGAGTATCAACAAATAACAGAAACACACAGGGTATGCGTGCATGCTTCTCACATGGATAGCTGTATTTGGACTGCTCACGCCAAAATCATTTATTACCAGACGGTACGCACCATACGGAAAAATATTGTGAATCTAAAAATACTTCATTAGCACAGCATAAGACCCGAGCTGTGTGATTGATTCCCCTATTCTAGAGTATGCCAGCTCGCTTGCAAAGTGCACAACGTGGTGCAAAAACATGAAATTAAAATTCCATGTCTGCAAGGACCCGCTCCTTCTCCACTTCTTGCGGTCACTTGCGCTCTGAGTGCTGGGGGAAGCTAGCTAAATATTCTAATTTCACATTGAGATTTTTACGCTAGAATAAATGTATAGGGAAGAGTTTTGGATCTCACTCGCGACTCCGAAAAAAAGGGTGCGAACCCACTAATCGCTACCGGTCGCAAGGAAGGATTTCTACGACCCGATGGAGGTCGTAGAAAGCCCCCGGGGATGCGTTTTCTCCCAAAACTTTTACAAAAAGCCCTAAATGCTCTAAAATTAGAGGGAGTGGCCACAAGGTTTCCGTGTCCAACCGGACTGAATTTCGGACCACTGATACAACGAAGGAACGCCTCGAGTTTGGACGCCATGCCTGGATTTGGAACCAAACAATCTACTACGAAGCGACGGCAATGCATGGTCCAATATCGCACATTGGCAGCACTGGACAGAGGATGCTCACAAGAAGCATCACCAAGGCGCCGGTAGTTATTCCGCGTCCATGAGTCCGACAGGAGATTCGAAATATCGGAACGATATATATTTGAAATCTTAATGTACCTCTCAACTAAGCGCGATCGTATACCCGTTTTTTCAGTGTAATTAAAAATATATGAATAAGGAATGATTTTCATTCCAATAAACTGAATTAAAATACATACGTCCGTTAAACGCACCATGGGCTTAATTTTTAATTAATACATTTGCTACCACGTATATTATGCGATATTTTGAATTGGGCGGTTAATGTATTATATATTACATTATTCTGGCTATCTTAATTTTAGATCATAATACTATTTTTTTAATCAATCAAAGCTCAATTATATAATACTTTATGATACTGAAGCAGTTCAATTAGTGCTATTTATTTAATAGCATTATCTGCATAATTTTATTAATAATTATAAGCAATGTGACCTTTTACAATAGAATGTTTAATGCTGAAACAACATAAACAAAAACAACCCTCTATGCCATAAACGAATAAACAAAAAGTCGGTCTAAAATTAAGCAGGTGACACTTTGTGCTATATATGTAAATATCCAATATCAACATGCGTCCAATTGTTTAACTCTTAACTAAATGTAAATGTAAAAGGTCATGTGTATTTCCGTTTTCTCCACGTTGAATTATGTAACTCTGAGGCAGATGTTGCTCCAGACTCTGGTGAAAATTTACAGATAAATACAGGTACATAGGGCGAATTATATGGATTGTATTTTAGACTAGTATGAATTTAATGCATTATAATAAAAATTAAAATCAAAAAGGAATATAATGGTGATATTAATATGCGCTCGGTTGAATGGTTCAAGAATAGAGCCTTCATGGAGCAGCGCTGGAGAGATGTCTGGAACAGCATCCGGCCTGTGAATGTTTGAATATCTTACGTGTGCTTCGACGTTTCCATTAGATATTTTTATTAAAGGCATATCATTCCTTCCGCGATTTCAAGCACACATTTTGTATTGAATTATTAATGAAAAAATTGAATAACATCAGCAGAACGTAACGCGATAGATGGCCAAACAAGACGTCATCGCCGTTTCATACACAGGCTTCAGATATTGTTGGCCGGTTCAGTAAGCCGAAATAAATTTGTTTTGCTCCTCGGAAAAGCTACATTTTTATTAAAAAAATGTTGCCGTATACGAAAAATCGTTTCGCAGTTAGAGCTTTCAGGGAGCATTATTGAATACTGTAATTTGCAGGATGATATTCATAAGAAACCGTACACAAAACGATGATACAACTCGGGAACTGCATATGGATTTCGATCCGTTTATCATTTGAACAGCATCAATAATATGATATTATTAATCCGACACAAGCACAAATATCAAATGTATGTCACACGACTATTCACGAGAGATTTTATCAGAAAATAAATGCAAAAATGATGTAGACGTATGTATAACAGCGTCTCGCGTATCGATCTGATAGCTCATATGACTTGAATTCAAATATTCTACGTATTGTGGTTAGGAACCACATTCTAATAAAGCAAAAGCACTTATAAAGCTATGTAAAAGCTATAGACTTAGAGGTGCCAAAAATAAAAATTATTATCTTGCTTGTAAATCACTTTTTGCAGGCATTTGGCAATATTAATGTGTTTGGTTTAGTTTTGAGGATAGGCGATTTATTGTTTTTTTTTACTTAAACGATTTTTTTTATTTCTTTATAAATTTTGCACGCATTAATGCCGTAAAAGTTATGCTAATCAATATTTGAATGTGTGTCTGTAGCTCGGTATTTTACACTCCATGAAAGTGTTATTTGGGGGGAAATTGCTTTGATGTGAAAATGCACAAATAAACAATAATACGATCATTTATCCTAGTAGAATAAAAGCCCTACGCGGGGTGGAATGTTAATTAGACCCAATTAGAGATCTTTAGAAAATGAATATTAATTAGAGGTTCTAAATTGAAGTCATCTCCACATCGTCTCTGAGCTGATTTTGACTATGTTTAAGTCTAATTCTATTTTTGTAGATATGATGTAAAATACATGAAGATAAAAATATCTACTATAGAGTATTTATAATTAATATATTCGCTCCTCTCCAGAACAATACGTCAGGCTTTGAAGTCATGAAGTACAATCGAGAGGTCATGGACATGTACGGCCAAGTATCAGTTATCAGCTTTGTCCGAACTCGCCATCTGCATTGGGCAGATTATGTAGCACGGATTTCGTCTCTAAAAGTTCCCCATGAAATATTAGATACGAGTCGTATGTGGATCATCGAGTGTACATTTGGACCAATAATGGTCGTAGATTAAACGCTGAGATCCATAATCATACAAATTTATTTTTAATATACTAATGGCTACTGCAATAATTATTTTATTTAAAACTTAAATAGAACAGCTCTTCAATAAAATCAGATTTACGGTCTGAAATTTGTAGCGAAATTAGTATCTCGCAATTTCACCGTAGCGGTTGTTAAGCATTCCCTAAGAAGTCTTTTATAGTTTCCTCCTAGGATGCTCGGGGTTCTAAAATTTTAACTTGTTATTCGCAACTCGGTTTCTTTTCCATTTGCCGGAATTCTTCCCCGTAGTCGATAAACTTTCCGCCGACAGATCCCGATGTATCCTAGGGAATTTGTGCTATTCGTCAGCGCTCCATATCCAACACGCTATGCATTTTACACAGGGCACATTTATGAGCTTATGAAACATTTTTATAAATTACAATAGCGAATATATTTATGTGAATTTAACGTTTTTTGTAATACTATTAATGGATGAAAGTTTGTAGGCGAAGTTCGCGGAGTTATTTATAATTTTGTTTAAATTTGTGGCGAAGATGTTCCTTCGTAAAATATGAGCAATTGCGTTTCTTGTAGAGTATAAAACTACATCGTCAGAAACATATTAAGTTGACGTCGTCAGAAATGTATTAAAAGACACTTAAATTCCACGAACGAGAGTATACGCCTAGTCTATCTAGAACACATCGAACTGAACTGTGGTTCGCAGCACATTGAAATTTTCCTAGATTAATTGCTCCGGAATCACAAATTTGTTCATGCAAAAATATATTTTTTGCTATTCAAATACAGACATGTCATCCTGTTCTCTATAAACGAGATCTTGGAATGCAATATGTGTAAAGGGCGTGTTTTTTTTGTCCTTGTTATTATCGTGGCAACCTGAGGTGGTATCAAATTTTCCGCAGACGTTTTCCTTTGTCGCCTGAGATGAATACTTTTTCGGCGATACCTCGAGGTATTGCTGAGTCATCAGGACGAGGGTGGAGAAGATCTGTCCCTTTGAGACCATTGAATATATTTCTAACTGACATCCAGATCCTATCACTTTTTCACCGGGAGGTCCTGTGTTTCGTGCGATGAATAAAAACCGACGGGTGGTCGTGTTTTTGAATCGAAATTGATGGCCGAGGAAACCATAAATTATTTTCAGCCTTAATTACCTCATTAAATAATTCACCACCCGAAAAAAAATGTAATTAGTCTCCTATAGACGATGCTAATAATTAATACTGCAAAAAACGTGTCAAAGATCAAAGTTTGATGGGCACTGGGTCGTATATTGGAGTCAGACACATGTTTGTTTGGCTTAAAATTTGTAATTCCGGGTACTCAAGATTTCATAATAACGTTACACAGTTTGACATCTCGAGCTTTAAATTCTCTGGTAATAATTGATATGAAAGTTGGAAGACTTTGTTAAACTTAGTATATATTCGCGAGGGAGGATATTAAAGCAATCAAGCTTTTATTCGACGTGAATACGAACAAGTTATAATATATTTTAACGTGGAAATAAAATACATCGTTTCATCGGCAAGATACATTTGCAATTTTTCAAGTATGGTCAAATTAAGATAAGACTATTTGAATAGGATTTTTTAAATATTTGGTCATTTATATAATATCAAAAAAACTAGACCGAAGCTGGATCGTGATAATTGATCTCAATTATTAATACTTGGAATATCCCGAATTGTTGGTATAGGGAAATTTATCTTCAACAGTCTGGATTTAAGACTGAAACTTTATAATTTTAATGTAAGAAACTTTTTTCAATAGTTTCATGTGGGCTTAATAGAATTGAGAAAAAATATTTATAATATAATAGCTTAAATGATGTATTTGGTTGATGCAATGTGGTGGTTAAAAAAATATTTTTTTCCTGTGGGAGGGATCTTGCAAAAAACACCCTGGGGCTAATGATCCACAGGGTAGTATCAGATTCTTACTGACTAAACTCCTCCTTTGTCCGTCTTTATCCTTCTGGTATTGTTTATCATATTGGTTCAGGGGAACAGTTAGTCTGGTCATAGGTATAGCCCTATTCTATTGTTGGAGAGCCACTCTGCGCCTCCCTCTTTGGCGGTTATCACTTCTTCTATATTTTCCCGCCAAAGGTTCCAGTTCTCCTTGCTCACCATCATGCTGTGGATCATGTTTTCAACTATAAGCTCTGCTATCCCAAGTGCTTGTTTCAGCGTATTTCTCTGGGGCGCCCAAGCCTCACAATTATCGATGGTGTGTTGCTCATCGACCTCCGTTTGGCAATGGTGGAACGCTGCGATTGGCTCCTTACTTATCCGCTTCAAGAAGCAGTCGTATGTCAGGCGGAAGGTCGTTTCTTCTTCTTTCTGAGTCCCCCATCGACTTATGACCGGTATAAGTCAGTGGGTTCATCTTCTTTTGCAGAACTGATCCCATCTTTGTTGCCAGGCTTTCAATAGTTTCTGCTCGTGCTCTGCACGATTTTTAGGATCTTCAAAGTCCAAAGCCCTCTTCTTTGTCTAAAGGTCTAGTTGGGGGACTCTGGCGATCGCGAATACCGTGTCTTCAGATATTGTTCTGTACGCTGCGGTGACTCGGAGCTCCACCTGCCATTGGACCCTGGCTAGTTTCTTCATGCTGTAAGCGACTTATACCATATTGGAGATCCGTACAGGAGGATTGGTATGACTTCGTATATTTTTATTTTGCATGGTTTTGGCCCTCCAAATTTAGACATGAGCCATCTGAGCTCGCTGGTTACCTTCTGCGCAGCTAATTCTATGTGTTTGCTGAAGGCTAGCTTGCAATGCATGAGGATCCCGAGGTATCGTAAGATTTTATTTTATTTAACCTCGTGTCCGTCAATGATAAGCTGATTTACCCTCGATCTTCGCCGTCTGCAGACCATTACCTTTGTCTTCTCTGCCACCAACTGCAGGCGATTTCTTTCCATCCATGCATTGATTTTGGCAAGGGCTTCATTCCCTTTCGTCTCTATTTCCTATAAATGATGCGACATTGTCAGCAAAGGCAACAAGTTCTGTTCTTGCAGACTTCTCTACATTCAGCAGGTTGGTCGCAGTACGAACCTCCTCAGGATCCTCCATGGTATCCGCCCCAGGACCAGAGTTTCTATGATTTTTTCAAGGTCATCCAGCATGCACAACAGTCTTATTGCTGCTTTCCCCGCCTTCGGCACTAGTACCAGCCTGGCCGTTTACCATTTTTTATGAATATTCTCTCCACCAGGCAGGCATTTAATGATGCGTTTCTTTTGCTCCTTCGGGAATTTCTGTTGTCTATCTCGGGTCCAATAAGGAACAGACCGGTAACCACATGGATCCGCGAGAAGGAGCACATCTTCTCGTCTGCCGTCGGCGATTTAACGGCTAGACCACATTTAAGCGAAGATAGCATGAGATTTAAACCAAACTCCATACAGATTCAAGTTACACTGGTGTCAGAAAAAACGGTAGACTCAAGAGGCAATTTTTTAAGCTTATAAGCAATTGCCATAGTTTTAAATGTCAAATGGCATGCTGTTATCATATTCATTTGTATTACGTTTTATATTTCAACCAACGAAAATTCTATGGAAGCTTTAATTTTACATCCTCATCATATAAAATGCTTAATTAAAATAAATTATCCTAAAGGTACATACATAGTTTATATGATTTTTCGCTTCATATAACAGTGTTATTTTTTGGGAATATAATACAGTATGTGAAAAACATCCGTTCTAAAATAATGACCAAACGTTTTATTCAAAGCATCTAAATTTGCTTTGTTAACATTCCTATCAAAATATCACCACAAACGGTAAACAATATCAAAGCGAATGTTAGCATGGAGAGATTTCTGGTTAAAAAATATTGTGGAAACTAATTTAACTCAAATTGCAAATGTTTAAAGCTTCTGCAATATATTTCGTTATCATGACCTCGGTGCTTTGAATAAAATATGCTAATGATGTTTAGGGGAAAAAAGCACAAATTTACGCTACAAATATAATAATTCAACTCTTGTGTTTGTCCCGACAAAATATTGTAAATCCTTCCTGGATGATGGACATTATCAGTTCATCATGTTTTAAATGCGAATTTTTTGATGCCCTCGTGCAAAAAAATACGTCGGATTTTCCTCATGAAATAAATCAGGGTCACCACAGAAGACGTTCATAATTTTAGATTCTCGGAAATCGATTGACAACCTTTAACCTGGCGAACGGAAATAGTGCTTTTAATCTTTCCCCATATAAATTGAAAGTCAATTTTTTCCAGAACGCACATAAATCTTGATCCAAATTTAGAAGCACGATAAGAATCGAAGCATTTTTCCCCCTTTGGAATTTAGGGAAAAATGTAGGGAAAAACTTGTCGGATTATTATGCGGCGGAAAAGATTTTTTAAACATCCAAGCTTTTGACATATACACACACATTATCAAATAAAGGCAAATTACGTATTAAAAAAATGCATTTTGCAACGCAAAATTTTTGCATGTTTACAATTTATTTTATCGATATTATACTAATACAATTTATGCCCTTGTATTGGAACTTGTATACATGGAAAAATCCACTATGGAATAAAATTTAAAGGTTTTTCCATGTTCTTGGTTTCTGATTGTATTCCAGTACGTGCAACAGGGCGTTTATTGCATTTTCTAGTATTTGGAGCGATTCCAAGCTTTACACATAATTTTGGCTCAAATTTGGTAATATTAATCACTGCTGATATCTATTTTAAGTAACATGATATCTCCATCGGCTTAAGAAGTTTTATTGAGATATTAAATCCTACTATATTTGTATGTGTTTATTATATAAGGGTGTTCTAAATGTAACGCCTAGATGTTAGCACTTTATAATATTTACAAATGACATATTTTTAAATGATATAAGATATTTTGTTTTAGTAACAAATAGTACAATTTTAATTATTAACAGATATATATTACAATAATGTGTTTACATTATTATTGGACAAGAAATGGAAAATCTTTAGTTACCAAGGAAAAAAATGTTCATCGATGAAATTCAGTTTACAATGGATAAATTCGCTAATAAGCAAAATTATTAAATCTTTATGTACTCAAAAAATATATCTACATCAATAAAATATTGATTAGAATGCATTTTGAGCAAATTGAATCATTGGGTCACTTTTCTTCATAGATGATGTTATTGTGAATTTTAAACGATACCAATCAACCTTGAGTGACTTTTTATGGCCATAGTTTGATTATATTGATGTGTTTGATGTCTATTTCTAGTGAAACGAGGCTATATGTCACATAACTTGAGGAAAAGTTACAAAAAAAGAACAAATAGGCGTCACATTTGGATGACTTTATAGTATTGTGTTTACTCATCCTTGAACAACGCACAATGTTTTTTATTCTTTAAATATATATTTTGGTATATTTAAAAGCCAAAACTTAATCCCTAGAGTACTTTTACTATATTAGTGAAATGGGAAAATATTGTATGAAAAGCATATAAACTGGAGCCGCTTAAATTCGAGTTTACTCGGGCGTATCCAACATTTATTGAATATTCAGGCTATATATTTGCTTGTCACTCTCATCATAATTGCGTTTTAAATGTAACCAAAAAGTACTTAACTTAATAGAAAGTCGCCCTTAAAGGAGGAAAGCTTTGTCCACACCTCTGTTTGGACTCACCTTTCGGCCTCCCCCAAATGAAATACAGCACCCACCCTTTAGAAAGCGCGGGAATTTCCCCGGTCATTTTATCCTGTTCGTTCATTACTTTTTATCGCTCTGTTTCTTCGGGAATAAAGTGGGTTAAAGTGGACAGTCGGGTGTGTAACAGCTCTCATCCCGACGAAATAATACAACCCTTGACCGTTACACTTGTGTAAATTCGTTCCACGCGCAGTACATTTCGGATTAAAAGCCTCCACCCAACCCTGCTGTTTGTATCTCCCCCCGTCAAGCAGACTATGCATGATGTATGGGTGTGAGGTTCGAGTGAGAGAATTGACACCTACTTAATGTGAAGAATGTTAAAAAAATACCGAAAAAAAAAGAGTGAGCATCGCTGAAATAGACGCAAAACACCTGACGCCGAAGCATTTTACGCTCACGCTTCGGTTGTTCCACAATCTGAGCAACATTCGCAGTCTAAATAAAATTCATCTATTGCTTTTGCAGAAGCACATACTAATACATATAAACTCTCGAAATCCGATTAGGCGGTTCGAATTATTTAGAAGAAAAAAATCTGATAGCCCGTGGGCGTCCAGCATCAATTCTCGAAACTGCCCCATATAAGTCTGAAGCCAAATTTACATGTTTACTTGCCAACTGGGATTTGAATATTCAAACTGAATTCATTCTTGGATTAATCCCTATTTTTGGAATGAGCCCGCCGAGCGAGAGAAACGTGTAGTTATCGTAAAAAATCCAGGTTTCATTACAAAGCTCATTTATGTTTTCCACTTTTATTGGCAAATTTAATTCGCACTCATCGGGCTGCTGTTAACGCCGTTGGGAAAATTACTGGGTGTACCATAAACGATAGCGTCATTAATTTGGTCGCTCGTCATTTTTTTTTTGTATTCCGGCGATTCAAATTGACATACCCGTTTTTTAATAATATTGCATTATTTAGGTCATGGAACTATTCGTTTTTCAACGATTCATCAAATAACATTTTTTTTCCCTATTCAATTTTGATGGGTTAATTCTAAATATTCCAGCCAATTGATGATATTTGTTTAAAATTCTAATTTTATATGGGCTATGATCAAAAAACATGCGCGCGCTCACTCTCGCCTCGAAGATCGACTATCTCACTCTCTCGCGTGAGCAGAGTTCAACCGCCGCATTGCGCGCGCATATTTTCTCTCCCCAGCACCGCGACCCACGCTTCAAATTCATGAAATCGAGCGTGTTCATACAAACACATTTTCAAATGAACGCATTTTTTTACTCATGTCGCTTTGAATTCAAATTAATTTTGTATGATTAGCACACCTTGATTTTAAATTTAATTTAATTTGACAATATCTAGACATGATCATATAGAAAATATAAGCAATAGTCAAAATATTATTTTTCAATCAACTTAACAGAAAAGTTTTTATCTATTCAGGGAACAATAATGCCGCGCTAGCGCACGGGTCCGTTTTTATATCGGGCCATGATGTTACTGGACGAATGGATGGGAATAGACGAGCGTCGGATAGAAAGACTCTTTTTTCTAAATAACTATTTATTCCACACGAAAAAGAGAGATCTGACTGCAGGAGGGACGACTTTCCGCAGCCAAGGCTACCCGACACGCGCACGCGCAAGAAGCAATCGGTCGGTATGCAGGTGCAATGTCTCCGCAGGGCCACAAGAGATGGCGCTGTTAAAATAATACATTGCACCTGAAGAGAGATAGAAGATGTCGCTGTTAACAGCACTATTACGTGGGGAAGATAAATCACCCACGCTAAATTTTTATATAATTCCAAATTATGGGAAATATTAATCAAAAACGTTACTATTTGTTTAATCTTAGTTAAATATTGCTAATATCTTGGAAAATATATCATACCGTTTGTATAAAAGACGTAATTAATTTTAAATGTTCTAAGCAGTCTTTATAAATCAAATGTTTATAGTAAAATAGCCTAAGATAATCAATTATTCTGAGAATAATATCAATTCTTATAGAATAAAAACAAACTACAATAATTTTGAAGAGATGACCCTAATTTTTAATCTTCTTATTGCCTACAATGTTGTTTGACTTATATATTATATTGTTTAAAGACAACTTGTATTTCCCAGCATATTCATATATAATATATATCACATGCTGTCCTGCAGGATCATTTACGGCTTTCTGAACAAGAAATGTTCAGGGTTGTCACAACAATAGCGAGTATTTTTATTGCCTTATTTTTTGTTACACACCATTAAAATTGATTGTTTATATAGGGTTGTATTAATTTACTAAAATATTAATAAGACCAGTTTTTTACAAGGCATTCAAATCAATATGTTCCAAAATATTGTAGATTCTGTTACGTAGCAAAAATCATTCAATGGGCAATCCTGATGATCTCTATTGAATTTATTTAAAAATAAAATGGAAACACCCAGATCCATTAAAATGTGAATACATTTTTGGATTCAGCGATATGTGTCCCTGTTTTTTTTTTTACTTTTACTTACCTCAGTAAATACATATTTTTAAGAATTTATCCTTGCTTAAATACACGAAATAATATGCATTTATCGACTGCTAATAAAAAGTAGAAGCTCATAATGTAGCTTGATGACAAGCAGATGGCATCTGTGTAGTCAGTGGTACATCCCACAATTCACTAGGGAATGCGTTTTAGCGTATTATGAAACAAAGCTCGTAATCCTGCAGGATTATCCACTTTTTAGTACTCGACCAGGATCCTCCAAGAGCGCGTCTCCCAAACAGGACGATCGAACGGCACAAAGAACGAGTCTGCATTAAAACCGAAACGCATTAAGAAGCGTATATTTACGGAGGAATTATTTCCTTTACGTGCTTTTTTACAACTTCGTATTAGTAAGGTGGGATTTATAAGATTATGTGAGGAGAGGAATGTATTACCTTTTTATGTTAAATCCCGTATCTGCCTTTGCTTCCCCTAATTTAAATGAAAAACGAATGAGCATTCCCATCGCGTCTTGCGCACTTTTTAAATTCATGTATAATAAATCCCTCAATAAAACGTATCCTTGTATAATTATATCATCCCCTTTTATGATGCGAGGAACCAATTTCGCACGGAGAGCATTTACATGTAATATTCGAAACTACATCGCTATGAATTCGCAAAAGCTTGTTAAACCTAATAGGATTCGAGAACCGCACACTGTGTATATTTTATTATATCTGGAACACAAGTAAACTATTCACTGTTGATTCTCGTTATAATGCTGTTGTGGTAAATTTTGGAAAGGATTACTGCTAGGTCTCGACCATCAATTAGCTGGAAATGCAACCATTTATCATCTTCTCAACCAATCAAAGTGGCAATGGATGTAATCTTAGCAATGCTAAAATCAACTTCAAATGTGATATATTATCTTGAAAACGTATTTATAGGTTTAATATGATTATAATATGGATTATAAATCAAGTTCAGAACAGTTCATATTAATATTATAGCCGATTTTGTTTGGCTGAGTTAAGATCAAAATATGATTTAATAGATTTATTCGGATCGAATGTTTAAAATAAAACTATACTTATTAAGTTGCAAATACTTGAATTAAATTACACATATCATTACATTTGTTCAGGGATTATATAGACATAACAAATGCCTTTGATCAAGTACGATATAAGGTTCTTATATAAATATCATTAAGTCGATGTATGATAAACGTTTTATAAATGTATTGTCAATTACTTAATAACAACAAACAAGACATAAGAAGCATGCGCAAAATGTAAAATGGATATGCTGATTTTTAAAAACAACACATTTATATGACGATTAACGATGCGTCGATTAGCGAGGGATGTCATCGAATTAGATGCATTTTTTTGTTAAATACAGTTGTATTGTTCGATGTATATAACTGTTGGTATAGCTTATTATTTATTAGCCACTGGACCTGAAAAAAGGTTCAAATTTTTTTCAGCAAAAAATTCTAAAAAAAAAAACGCTTTTATCCGAAAATTCTTACTATTCATACGGTTTTTTTCAGATTCATTGAAACGTTGACCAAATTTTTTTCCACCCATACCTTTGTAGTTTCAAGGGCAACCCTACGCATGAAAAAATGTTCACCCCTCCAGGGCGAGTCCAATGGACGGGCTTAAAGGGGGAGGAACATCGTTTAGCTAATGTTTGTTCTTTCACAAAATATGACGAGCAAAATCTATCAATCATACATCGGGGCCCTCGCTCAAGTTCTTTCAAAGATCTTTGAATAGAATCGCCATAATGTATTTTGGACTAGGGGTAAAATTTCCTATTGACATTTTATCAATGGTGGAAACGTACCCTCACGGAAAGATGAGCGATGAGAGAATTTTTCATGTAAATAATATTCAATGATACAATTTTCCCTCCTTAGATCTTATTTATGTACCATCGACGATTGATTGGATGCGAGCAAAAAAAAAACATTTACAAAAGAATATTCAATGGGATTGACGCCGAAAGCTGGGAAAGTTTGATTAAGAATTTCGAGACGTAAATGAGGAATAATTTTCTCAACAACTTTAAGCAGCAAAAGATGAACGGCTGAAAATGATTTATAAGCTCTTAGGGTGGGCGTAATTGTGCCTGTAATTTTAAAGACCTCGACCTGACATGGGCTTATTCTTGTTTGATACAAACAGCTTTGTATAATAAATTCTAATAAGGAATATCTTGCGTCATCTGCTGGGACAATGAGATTCTACATATCCGGAAACGTTGCATCCGCAAATAGCAGCTGCAACCGGTTCTGGATCGGAAGTTTTAGCTTCATTTCCTGCAGATATGAACCTTTTGAACTTCTCCTTGGCTCATTTCCAGTGGATTCCTTCAGAGACTCCTTTGAATTGCTAACGATGGACATTATTGTAAAATAATATATTTCAACACAAATCCTGAATGACAAATATAACTATTCACAGACAATAAACATCCCCATTGTAGTATAATATACGAACAATCCAGACTATATAATAATCAAACATGAATAGTCTCCATGAAAACGTGTTCCAATTGGTGATCTAAAGACATTTTGGCAATATAATTGCACTAAATCAACCCATAAATGATATTTTTATGCAGTTTGAAGTTATTCCTACATATTGCATGTATGAAATTTTAATAATTTAACAGTAAATTTTAATCATTTTTCCATCAAATCTTGTTTAATAACTACTGTTAATGTCTTTGTTCGTCACTTCATATCTATAAAGACTGATCTACATAAATCATTTCCATTTTTTTGGTTTTCAATAAAAAAAATGTTTTACAAGCTCGTCTTTTAAAAATATTTTTTTATTGATTATGCTTTTTGTATTAATGAGAATCAGTATATTTTTTATCAATTTAATTTACTGAGAAAAAATATGGAACTCCATTACCATATTGGTCGATGGTATAGCATATGTACCATAGTTCATCAATGGCTACTTTCCGATGACACAAATCCTGGAACATTAGTGGCTTTCTAATATTATTTAAATATTTTTAATAAATCCCTAGTAAAACATAATCGAAGGTGTGATATCCATAGATTTCACCTTTCAACCGCTAAAATGATAGT
This sequence comes from Stenopsyche tienmushanensis, assembly GCA_008973525.1. Classification (NCBI taxonomy): domain Eukaryota; kingdom Metazoa; phylum Arthropoda; class Insecta; order Trichoptera; family Stenopsychidae; genus Stenopsyche; species Stenopsyche tienmushanensis. The sequence continues at coordinate 984,162 of WACJ01000092.1, read as the reverse complement.
ATAATTTCCATAAAATCAATATCAACGAGAGGCATATTTTAGCTTGACAAGCAGCAGGAAATAAATAAATACATGTTGACAAACTTGATTAGTATCTTATTTAATGGCTAATAGCACAAAAATTTAGTTCGTTTTGAGTCATCCCACCTTAAGCCAACGACTCATTCAAAACACTCATTGCTGACCAAATGAAAGCTCGAAAATCGGTGTAATTTCATGAAAGTACACAAATCCTTACAACAAAGCCACATAAACACGACTACAATAGCACAATTAATTATACACTCGTTGGTCCTGATAAATGCGATAATATCACATTCGCGTGCTATTAAAATGTGTAATTTGATAGCCGTTCGTTAACCTTTCGCCGTAATTAATTTGCAAACTGTTTACCACAGAATGCATAACATGTGTTTTTTTCCATCGGATAAAATTGGAACACGCCCGAGAAATAAGGCCCGCAACTTCTGCCCTCTGCCCACGTTGACTCAACCCTTCGGAAAATATGCGACCGAATAAGGGTAGGGTCGATCAAGGGCGATCCGCTCTTGGGCGATAGGAAAAGCGCTTTAGAATGGGAAAAACTTTTTTTTCAATCGGAAAACAATACTTTTTTAATATCTCAATGCGGACGCAAAACTTTTGACTCCTGTATACATAGAAATGACTGCGAAAATATATATTGGAATAGTTTTCCGGCCGAAGGGCGATAAATCAGAACCTTTTTTTCAGCACGCTAAATGTGTGCTTTGGTAGTTTTAAAGACACATTAGGTAATTAACAAGCGCCATAACCGTTATTTTTGGCGATAAAAAAAATCGTCCTGCGAGATTTGGATCGCGCAATGTGATAATGAACATTTGTGCAGTTGTATGAGGCGCAATTATGATATCATAGTTTTTGGTTCATTTCCAAATTTTATCTTGAAATCTTCTAAATCGACTATTAAATTTTATTATTATGATTCCAAATGACTTTTAAACTATTTGGGCCGACATATGCCGCATATTACATAATTTGAAAAAGGATCTAGAAAGAAAAGCTACAAAGGGCTCCTGAGGCCGATTTTTTTAAATTTCTAAGTTGGTGCACCTGACGTATAGGGAGATCCTAATGGTCAGTTTATTTTGTTCAGCATATGACAGCAGACTCCATGACGCCCACCCATAAAACCCCAAGGGGGGGGGAGTCAATCCTACGCCCGTGGGCAACGGTTGAACCCCTGGGATAATGATGTGGAGTAGAAGTGCGCGAGAGTATCCTCGTGATGGTAACCCAGCTAACATGAGTTGGGTGCGCAGGTTACCCTCTGCTGCGTTCCCGTAAAGGGGTAGTTGGTGGAGACTGTGACAAAGTCTCACCATTATCCTCAACAGCCTAGGCATACAGGGGAGAACGGTTTTAGGTTGTACGAATTGGCTAGTCGTCTCCGTGGCTAGGTACTACAAAATCTGCTGCAGCCCCCTTCAAACTGAGGTTGGACTCGTGGTGACAGTGAACTCGCGGTAGTATTCCTTTAAATCTAGCTTTAATCACTGTCCTTCTTCCTCCACCGCACCATTGGATGCAATAGTTAGGAACTGGTTTTCCTCCAGAAACCTCGTCTCCTCTGAAGGTCTTGGAGCAAAAAGGGTGGGCGCCTAGATGGTCTAGGTGTAGCGTTTCTAGTGGGACTAAAATATCAATGGAAGACACTCTCTATGTGGCTAGTCCGGGATAACCCGGAACAGACCATACAACAGCGCAGAAAATGAGATCGCATATTAATGATCCTCCAGTCAAGTTAGTCGTTGTCTGTAGTCCGTTGTCATCCGTGTTTTAAACTTTTAAGGAAAACACCGCCGTGAATATCTATTAGAAGTTTATGGTAGTAATATGATGAGCCATGTGATGCTTGACGACCTTCCTGAAGAATTTCCTGACACTTCTTGAAGTCTCTTTGGTGCTATTGTGTCAGAAAAAAATGGCTACAAGAAGTTGTGTGCGAGTCAAAATCGCGTTACTGTTGCGCGCGAAATTATTAGATTATTTTGCACAAGAGGAAGAAGCTTTTCTAGACTCTATCGTGATGAGGGATGAGACATGGGTCCACGAAGATCTATGATATTGGCATACAAAAGCTACAGAAATCCGGTGTCCTGACTACAGAAATGTCCCAATCTAGACGGCAATTACGTTGCATAATAGTTTAATATACTAGTGAAGTATCTTGTGAATTTCAAATAAATATATGCATTTTTCGATCATACATAAATGTTGTAACTAGGGAATCCAATCCCGGTCGGTTTTAGGTACTTAAGAATCCCGGGATTAGAAAACGTAATCCCGAAAATCCCGGGATTGAAATTTTTATCAAACAGAAATCGTACACCTCACCAACACGATGAAAGCTACTAAATCGAGACATTCCCGACGAAATCTGGACGCTTGGAAACAGTGGCGTAATTACTAATTGGCGAACTTGGTGACTGTCTAATCTATGTATACATATATAGCATATGTATACATAGATTAGACAGTAATATGTTTTTCAAATTGTTATAGTAACCTTTCCCTACCGGTGATGTATTTACTACACCTCGACGAATAATGGGAATATCGATATGAAATATAATAGATACGGGGTTCAGAATTTTTGTATTCCTCCGTAATATAATTACGAACCACATCAAAGTATTATAGTATACAAGTATTCATCTGCAGCGACGGAAATAAATAATTTGTCGGGAAATCGGGAATTTTGCGATTTTTAGTCCGTGTCTCAGCAGAAAAGAATTTTATCAGTCACATTGATGATGTTATACGAAAATGAGGGCTCACGCGATCATCAATTCGAACTAGCATTTAAATATCTGATGACGATACCTCCAACGAGTGTGGAAGCTGAGCGTGCATTTTCAGCAGCAAGTTGTCTGACTTCCAAAATCAGATCCAGACTAAATGACGAAACACTAATGTTTAATGTTAATATTACTTCGGGTATATTTTCAAAATAATATTTGAATTTTTTAGTGTTTTATTTATCTATTTTTGAATTGTATTTTTATCTTTTCTTAAATAAATAAAATTCTTTGGCCTTCAAGTGATTTTTTTATATTGAACAAATGGACTTATTAGTATTTTTTGATCAAATTCATCAAGGTAATTTCCTAAAATATTAAAAATCCCAATCCCGGGATCCCGGGACCCGGGATCCCGGGACTGGTCCCGGGATTGTCTAATGAAATCCCGAAATCCCGGGATCGAAATTTTGGCTCGGGATTGGATTCCCTAGTTGTAACCCTAATTTCTGGATGACCCTCGTTGATATCGAAAAGTTTTTAAAAATCAGACCTAATTAATCTCTTTAAGACATTTTCAAATAATATATAGCCTGAATGTAGACTTTTTAAATCGTCTTTGAGATTACTTGCCTTTATAGATCTTGAAAACCAAAGTAAATCTGGATTGAAATGATCCATTGGAAGTGTTAAACATTCCACTCTCTCAAATAGCATGGTGAGTTTTTTCCACAATCTGAATTTAAATCCGAATTTTTACAACAAAAGTCTAAGAGTTAACTCATTATAGCGACATTTGAAACTTATTTTTTACATTTGACAAGAAAATTTCTCGATATGGAACCGTATTAACATTGTGCGTATCACCACTTACTTCAAAAAATAGGGTTCGATTATTCTTCTTGCGGAAACAGCACATTACGCCGTGTTATATTTGAATTGGACGACCCAAAAAATTGTATTTTATTTGTCGACAACGCCATTAACTCCATTTAAAATAAGATCTATATAATTCGTGCTATCGACTTTTAACGTAAATTTGTGAATGGTCGCTCAATGGGTCACTTGGGTGAACCGGCGACCATCTAAATGGGAAATGTGGGTGTTTTTTTTTTCAAGATTTTGAAGCTAATAGAAGGCTTCTTGAAACGACTTTATTGATTTTACTTAAAAATGTCTTAGTATATGATATACAAATATTATTTATTTTAATGTATGCAGATTTAATAATTTTACATATTGAAGATATATTTTCAATATAAAGCGTACGAATGAATATGATCGAAGAGTGGGTGATTCTATTTCTTATTTTACTTCCTTTGATAATATATAGAAATACCATTCACGTACTGAAATTGGAACGTGAGCTTATTGAGATTTTAATGAAAAATTTGCGATCCGCAAATAGAATATTATTGACGGTTAACTGATCGTGTATAGTTGTTTGCAAAGAGTCGTATTGAAAGCCGTGCAATTTCTGTGGCTTCGTACGGTATCCTTTCGATCCCCCGCAAAAACTTTATTAAATTTCTCGATCCAGAAAAGGGATGGCCTATTGTTAATCATATTACGGACTATCCTCCTGATTCCGTTAATCATATATACGGAGGCAATCTAATATTTTGTCAGGTCAAAGGGCCACCCCATTAATTCGGGCTCGTATGCAAATGGATGACCGAAGCAATGTTAATTATCGGAGTGTTCCCCGGGCGCGATGATTATGAGGGTGTGCCCGATCATGGCAAAAACAGAACAATGCCCTTTTTGCCCGGGAATATTTGAAGACGAATAATTGATGATGCCGGCGTCCTGTCGTAGACTCGTTTCGTGTACATAGACTTTAATTCGAATCCCGGAATATTTTGGGTTCAGTGATTTCGTAAATGATGGCAACTGAAAGTCGTCGCTCATTGCTGATCAATGGATGTATCCAGTGATTGATCTTCCTTGACTAAAACTACTCAATTTGCCTTTTTTCCTGTGATTCATCTCAAAGGAGAAGACATTTGGAAGATTCATACATAGCAGGAGTGGTTCAATTACTTTTTAAATTATTCGGAAACTCGTTACACTATTTTTCTTCCCATAAATCACGTTAACTCTTTTTTTATCTAAGTCAACGAAGAAAAAAACATAATCAATTGCCCTTTGTTGAGCTGTCATCGGGTTGAAAACCACTTAGCCATTTATTACACGTTTTTTTTTAAGGGAGACGATTTTTCCAAGTATTTTTTAAACACATACATAAAAGAATTAATTTAATGTGTTTCATCGCGTTCTTGTAAACAGATGATTTATGTGTGCAAGTTCGTAAAATTTATGTACCTTGGATAAATTATTGTATGTTTAGTTTCCCTAAACTTTTGGCTATTATTCTTATTCCAAAAATGCTTAGGATTTAAATTAATACAAAATGTTTATGAACTAAAAAATCAATTATTGTGGGTGCTTCAGTTTAAATCCAGATTGTGGAACAAAAATCACTCTATCAAACAAATTTGAAATTTTTTAGACGCAAAACACATTATTTTTACCCATTTTTTTTTTTGGGTTTTCCATTAAAATCAACCATATTAAGAAAGTATAGCTCCAATTGTGTGACTAGATCTAGATATTTTATATGCTTTTTAGGCTGAAATATTCAACAAGTTCAATATTTCCATTGTCACTATCGTCCCCTGAATTTTGACTTATTTCAGATCATTCCCGTTAAATTTGCTTTATAAATCTCTTATCTTTTATTAGCAGTCGTTGTTAAAGTCTTCTTAAGTACTTAATAAATTATATTATCGAACAACCCGGACAGTGGGAGGTAATTTGTTCAAGTCAAACTACAGGCTTAAAATTTGGTTAAAAGGGCTTGGTGCATTTTGCAAAATCGGTTGAAATTTGAAATTAATTTATTGTTTCTTTGAGTAGACTTCAAAATTTTTGACAACTGTTGTTAGGCATTATAAGAAAGCATTATATATTTGCAAAAAATTGTATTTTGAAAATTACCTTTGTAGTGTTTTTATGTTTAAGTTTTTTCATGCGGCAGGGAAACTACCCTATTATAAAATTTAATAAAATGAACAATTTAACAGATATTAGTTAAATTAGTTTTGCCATATTATAGAGAAATAAACGAAGTTTTATTTATTATATTTTTAAAATTATTCCATTAAAATGGCCTCCGTTATGGCGCATATATTACTAAATTAAATTATTAAAAAATGAAGAATTGTCTATTTTTTACTGTTGACTATCCGATATGATTGATGTACGCAAACCTTATAAAATTTAGTTTGCGACATATACACATATACTTCTATCCATTTCCGTTTTTCGGTCGTTTAAAGTGCTTTAAAATTCCTCCTTAAGTTTTCAGCATGTTTAACAAACAGTCTCATTCCCCTTTTTCTCAAAAGTCTATATACTCGTGATTGACAAATTTGCAAAACCATTAGAGTGCTGTTTGCTTTTCATTTTATACTATGATCCTTTTTGATATCGTCGACAACTTTTATCAATAAAATTATATTTAATACTTGTGGCAGAGGTTAGATCCACATTTTATATGAACACAATCTCACACAATCCAATATTAAAGAATACATAGTGATGTGAAGTCAATATATTACTTATACGATTGGAGTGCATCATTTTAACATGGAGTTAATCACATTTATGTATTTGTAAATTATGAATTCTATATCATCTATAGTATATGCGTATATTATTAATATTCTATAATATATATCCTTTTTGTAAACATTTACTGGTATAAGATAAATTTTGAATTTTGTACAAATCAAAATCAAGTTTATCTTCTTCTTAATATGCCATAAACGCCTTTATTATATGATAAGATTATTTAAATTGATATTTTATATCGGTGATGATTTATGAGTAAGTCTATTGAGATATCCACAATGTGAATTTGAACCCAAGACTTTATAATAACCAGGATTTAACCCAATATACCAATACTTAGTCATAAATCTAAAAGTGGCGATATTGATTTGTCTTTTCAGAATTTTGAACTCAGAAAACTGAAAAATTTCCAAGGACCTAAAAACATCTATAATACCTGTTAATTCAATAGTTTAACGACCTGAATATGAAATAAATAATTGGAAGATCATTAATCTTCGTTGATGTGTATAGTATACATATCACAGAAGATGAATGATCTTTGAAATATTTTATCATTATAGATGAAAATAAGATAAAATAAATTTAATTGAATTTGTACTATAGATCGAAAACGTTGATATTTAAGTAGGTGATATGACAGTTGATGTATTATGTTAGAACAACTAATATATGTTTCGTATTATTTGACATTTTTTATATCAACGGAGATGCAATCTAGCTTAAATAAATATGTTCTTCTATATAGAATTGCATTATATGACGGTATTAACACATTCCCGCCGGGTTACGGACGTGTGCGTCCTTAGCCATGTGATTCATTGGCTTTTAAAAAGGAGTACATGTCCAGATAATACCCATACTAATTTGACTAAATCATTTAGATTTGGTTCTTATTTAAAAGCGCACAGATGCATCTCCCGTATCTACCGATATTACTTGAAAGACGCACATATGCGTTGCCCGATGATGATGCAATTATAAACGACCTAAAGACATAGATTTAAACATTATATTAAATAAAATATTTAGCCCTAGGAAATCAGGAAATCAGGTAATCCTGAATTGAAGCATGTTATCCAATCTCTCAATTAATTTATATGTGCAATGAAGTTTTTTCCCATTATTTGGATTGGAACTCAATTTTTATAATATAAATCAAGTAGCTAACCCATTTAATCAATATTAATATTTAAATAGGTATGCTGTGAAATTATAAAACTTAAGAAAGACCTTCAAGGTCAAATAAAATCCATACTGAAATAGGCTTTGAAAGCTTATGTTTTGTTGATTTAATGAGGTTTGTCGACACTTGAATGAGCATCGTTTTGGATTTACCCTTGGAGACAATACTTCAACTGAGGATTAAGTCTCGGGTATACTTTGGAATCTATTACTTCAAAGCTTTGTAGTCATTCTGCTTCGTTTTTCATCATCGATTTCACGTGTTATTTAGATGAATATTTTCTTGACCGTTGCCAAATTCTCGTATTTTCCAAAAATGAGTTTTCATCCCCGAGACAAAGGATCCGCAACATCTTAGCGGGCAATCTACAAAAGGAAGAAAAAAACAATGGCCCAAGGAACGCGTTTTATTTGGCACGATACTTTTTGCAGGATAATAACTTACTCTTCGGTCGTCGTTTGCTCAAAAATTGAGATGAAGCGTGCCTTTATGTGTACAATAGAGGATAATGGATAAAAACCTTCATCAAATAAAAGGTACAAACACTGGTTAGACTTTAGGGTCTCAGGGAGCGCATTTTTGGCCTTAGTTTAATACTTTCGCTCTTTCGCCCTTTTATGGGAAATCCAACACCGCCATTGTACCATAAAATAGAGCCCTTCGCATTGTTTTTCTTGGATAATTCGGCGTTTGATTAAATCCTCGGTTGTTTATTCTCAATCAATCGTCTCCCATTTCTCTCCCCAGGGGCAGAAGCTGGGTCCGTTTATTAAATTCCTGTTGTAAGGTGAATCAAATACCATTTCATATTGTTTCGACCTATCGGCTTCTTCCCTTTTTTGACATATTTGACCTTTTCCTCGATTATACTATCCGGACTATAAATATAAAATAGAATCGATATGTGGACTATTTGGGAATCCATATCGATAATAAAGGGTCAGATCTAGATTCGAGCGATCGTAATATTCTACGCGTTTCTCTTTATTATTATTCAAGGTAAAATTTCGGTAAGCGCTTGGGTGATAATAAAATTTAACAACCCTTATATTCGAATATCGAAAAAAAATTACCAATTTTCCTATTAGGCAAAACTTCAACATTAATTAATCAATCATTATACACCGACGCTAGAAGTGTTTTTACAGCATATTATGTGGTGAAAATTGATAATATCTTTCAGCAAGGGAGGTGATATATAAATATTTTAATTAGTTAGTAGTTAATAACATAATTAACACCCCTTATATTTATCTCAAAATGTATAATGGCGCTTTATTAAATATAATAATACACGCCTTAAATTTGAATATATTTATACGTGAATATGATGCTTTAGCAATTTATGAATATTGATGTATTCATTTAAAGATAAGGCGTGACCATATGGTAACAAATATATTTGTTATTTAATCCGTATTTTTTCCACAACCATCTGCTTTTTTAAAGCATGATCTAAAGTAAAAATGCTTTAATTTAGGGGGACCACAAAAAAAAATTATCAGGGCGGAGAAAAAGCTTGTTTTTCAATCATGTGCCGCATAAAAATGAAATCATATATTTCAAAGGATGAACATATTTTTTGAACAATTCCTTTGATCCTTCATAAAAGTTTTGCCGGTTATTGGTTCAGTTCCGATTTGAAGCCTTATTTTGGAACACTTGAACCATTGAAAACATTCCATTTATTTCACCTTGCCTTCTAAATATTGAAAAAAAAATTCGCTTAAAAATTCTTTCTAAATGAATCCTCGAATTCAAAATTTTTGAGATTATTTTACTAAAACCTTAAAGTGCTAATTTATTTAATTTTTTTAAAGACAAAAAACGGCAGAGTTATCAGGTATTACATTAGGCGCCATTTCTCGTGATATCAAACGGCTCGCCACTTGTTGAAGGTTTCCTGTTGAACTGAAACCGAAAATATAAATATTTTTTGATTTTTATTATATGTAGACAGTCAACTTAGTTATAAAAATTTTATAAAGTATAAAATTAATAATTTTGTAGACTTTTTAGTTAAACTTTTATATTTTTTTACCATTTTCTTGATAATTTTTACCCCAAAAAAATAATTTATTTACGCGAAAACCTTTAAATTATAGCTTTATTGATTAGATAATATTATAGTGAGTAACATCCCAAAATTTTAGCCAGATTGATAAACAAATTTTTAAGCTACAATTGGCGAACATTTTGAAAATGTAAATCTCATTTAAAGTTTCAATACGATAAAACTATCAATTTTAGTGACTTACCGATCAATCAATGATTCCAGACGCATATAATAGATCTTCAGCTTTCTCAAAATGTTAATAATCTTCGACTAACTGTTGTTTTCGGGTTTTACGAACTGCTTTTATCTCAGAAAGACTCTTACAATTTTGCCTCGCTACCCCCGTTTCATCGGTATTTTCAGCAAAGAATTTACAGTAGGTGCCAATAGTTATATTTAATGTATTCATCATCTTCAAAATAAAGCTGTTGTCGTTATTAAGTATCCCAACAGTAATGTATGTTGATATTTCAATGATTTTTACATCAGAATTAAGGCAGCCAGTCGCCAAACCGTCGAGTTATAACATTCATTAGCATTTTGGGTATGGCCACCCAAGCATCTTTGAAGTAATCAATCCTTAGACAAATCTTTATACATTGATAAGAGATGCTGTTCTATCACTTGGCCAAGAAATTGAGTCAAGACTTCAAGTTTTGGATATTTTTTAAAGCGATAGCTTTTTGCCATTTGCATCAGCTTTTGACTCCAGTTTGGTTCCCAAGACATTTTTTTGAAATTCCTCGAACTTATCTGCCTTTCGTTTCTTTATCATAAATATTTTGACATTTTTGCTTCGAAAATTCAACCACATACGACAAACTATCGAGCTAAACCGTTACTTCGAGCAACTTCGAGCTGACTTCGAGCAACGTTAATTTTGCATATCTACGGTCACAGATATATGAGTGCAATATAACGATAATTTTGTTTAAAATATCTTTAGAAACAACTATCTTGTTTAAGGGTTTTACCCCCTTATATTATTTATAATGCTGTAATTCTCAATTTCCTATCTCATTGTGATCATATTTAGCTCGTGTGTATCATGTTGCTTGTTACAACCAGGGAACATCAGCTATCCTACACAGTGTTTTGGACTGAAAGCGCTGGGAATGTCAATATTGGAGGTTGATGCGGTGTCTCCCGTATCGCGTACATCCAAATTGGCTTTAGGATAGCTTTGCATGGCATTGTTTTGAATATTGCATAAGCATTTCGACCAATACAATATTCTCATTTTGAAGGTTTCTGTTGTCGGAAAATCGACTCTGGATAGAAAGCATGGAGCTGGACCAAACATGTTATCATATTGGACCCATAATTCAATTTCACGCAGTATAGTGGCATAGATCAGATAATAATGTAGATATTTGCAGTAATTGAATTATTTTATAATAAAATACGTAGCGTTACCATACGGGCACACAAATCACTGCTTATTTCAAATTTTGCATTGAAGACGTAATTTGTGTTTTATATATTGTAATAATTCCAATTTTAAACACACGTAAAGATACATATCCCAGTATCTATATATGGAAGTCAACGATCATAATAAAAGCTCTCATTCCCTAAGGTAAATTTATGGCGTTTCATGGATTTGGGAAGACAAAAATAGAAAATATGAAATAATACGTATTATTTATGTTAATTTATATAATTGGATCTATATTAAGTATATTGCGTATACACAGCATTTTCATATGATGGATAATTAATTTGGATTCTCTCCTCTTGGCAATATGTTATAAATAGAATCGTGAAATCTCAGACAGCAATTGATGCCATTGTGTTGGATTTATTCGAGTAGGTGTTTGACATTAAGTAAAATTCAATTAAGGCAGGTCGACTTTAATTGCGTTCGATGCCACAGTGATTCATCCCCCAAATGCTGTGATCATCCCCCGAATTAATTAATATTTAATTGCATTCCAAATTTAAACTTTGTTCCGAATATAAAAACGCGATTTGATTGATGAAAAGCGTGCATTTTTCGATTTTATATTACGCAGATTCGGATGAATATTTTTGACGTCTGGGCTATTGATTGATTTTGAATTTAAAAACCACCCGAGGAAGCAAAATTCGCCTATTTCGACGCCTCCCCTGGAAATAATTTATCTGTCATGAGCAAATTTTCAGCTTCAAAATGCGAAAAATGCACATGTACTGCGATGTAAAGGCTTAAACCCCGCAGGCAATGGAGATTTTCGATTAAACCATAATAGGACTTTCAGGACTGCCTGCGAGCGAATTTAATCTTTATGCGTAACGAGTTCTGATTTAAAAAGGATTTTCAATTGTAGTTTATTGAAATTTGCATAATACATGTGAAACGTTTAATTGAATTCCCTTTTAATGCATATATATTCGATCCAGAATTTACATACAACAAGATGATACATTAAAAACTTTAACAGAGACATTTAATGAAATTATACCATAATTGCTTTGTGTTTATCCAATTAAGGATTTCACTTTTATGATGATGATGATCAATCAAAACAAATATATTTAATTATTGTCAAATCGATACATAAATCCAAGGGTTTTGTGTTTAATACTCTTGTTTGAAATGCGAATATTTTTATACGCATCCATGATCCCACAGTAGATGGAAAAAATCAAGAAAAATTGTTCCACGCGGAAAAAAGTATTCCATTCAAATTTAGAAGTCCATATTTTAGCGATCCGTATATAAATTCGCACATACATCATTGCCTCGTGCGGAGTGGATTTCTCTGTATGAAAGGCAAATTTTGCAGCAGACTTGTGCTTGTTTTTATTCCAACTACCCCATTTTTTGTTTCCACCCCTTGAATCATAAATTATAAAGCGTAAAGATGATTAATTGCGGTGTTGCCATCCTTGTGGAACATGTTTGCAAAGTGTTTTCGATAAAAACCTCCACGGGCACACATTGTTTTCCCACGTTTTCCTGCCATACTTATATTAAGCCTCCCAGCAAATAAACCCCATTAAGCGATCAAGAACATTCGATTAATGCCCCCAATGAATTATCATATCGATTTCGCTTTTCGCCCGGCACAATATGGACAATTTAAATCTCCGTAAAATATGTAGACGCCTCAAAGGCACCCCATGGACGCAATTACGTTTCCACATCACCTCGATGGCTAAATAACATAAAAACGCGCAGTTTTATGGCGGATTCGCTTTTTTGCGATCCTTTTGGATTGATCCGCAATTTTCGACGTCGTAAATTTTATTCCATATTACGAGCGATTCCTAACCGGTTAAATATATGCCTTCCATAGTGTCACAGCAAATCCTTAACTTTCCCGGTTCATTTCTCTTCTTAACAGCCTGTGTATAAATCTTTGTCGACACCTAAGTCGTAAATAGCGAAACCCTGAATAAATTACTGCAAACCCCAAAACTCTTATTGACTTTATGGCGTTGTGTCAATGGCGCTGCGAGGAAGGACTTTGAAAGTTATAATTTGAACAACTCTAAATTTTTCACGTTAACATGGCTTTTCAAATTCAATTCGAATTTATTTCTGCGAAACTCTCAATATTTTTAAATTATATTTTGATTTAATTTCATCAGCTTTTAGAGATTATGTCACAACGGATCATCTGTATTATATATTCACCTCATCATTCGCTTGACATTGACGACTTAATGTTTTTCGAGCTTAATTTATGAACACATACCCGCACGGGTCCGTTTTTCTTTCGGGTCATGATGTAAGCAAATAGATGGTTGGGGTTAGACGGGCGTCGGAAAAAAAGACTTTCTTCTCTAGATAACTCTTTATTCGACACGAGAGAAAGATCTGGCTTCGGGAAGGACGTCCTCCCGCAGCCAAGGCTAACCGATGACTCTTCTCGACTCCCGTCTCTTGCGCATCATCACCCAACCAGCAACGCATAAGAAGCGATCGGTTGGTATTTCAGACGCAATGTCCCCTCAGCGCCACAGAAGATGGTGCTGTTAAATTAACACATTGCGCCTAAAGAGAGACAGAAGATGTTATCTGAAGAAGATGCTGTAAATCTGCTCAGATTTATAGCGATAACATCTTCTGTTGGTTGATATATATATATATATATATATATATAGTTGATTATATATTTTTGATTTATATATAAATCAACTATATGTATAGTTGATATTAGTTGATTTTTGTGTATTGTAATCTTTACTCATTGTTCCCTGTTAAATTAATACTTCTGATTATACTGTTATCATCCTAAATTCAAGCTTTTAAATAAGTCAATATTATGTATTTTTAAATATTTTTCTAGTATAATATACTCTAACCCAAGACGCTTAAGCTCAGTCAATATCCTTTCGTTTGATAAATTACAATATTAAATCTGTTTAGTTCTAAATGTATTACCTTCATAATAACTCTAAAATTATAGATATTTTCAAGATAGAAATTTCTATAAATAAATTGTAAATCCATAGCCCTTTGTAGAAGCAGAAATGAAAAATAGTATGTTAATTAACCATTCGAATCAATATTTGAATTGAAGAGAATGTACAAGAAGCAATAAATTATTTTCAATTACGTTATAAAATCAAAAAAAAAATCAAAAATAAATCATCCGAACCTGAACCGAAAACCGAAAAAACCGCTATTTTTCGCTATTTGATCGAAAACTGAAATGACAAAACAAGTTTTTTATTTAAGTCTCAATTTCAAAAATTAACTCATTTATTTGTACTATATAATTTGTTATGTTTCCGTGAGAACGCCTATAAAATAAGAGCTATTCAAAATTTAGAAAAAATGAATCCATCCTCAAGTGAAAAAAGATTCCAAACACATTTGATGCATCTAAAGATCGGTTATCGATAGGAAAAATTATGTATTAAACTTTCGCGACTTTGAATTATTAATACTGTCAATTATAATAATATATTATTAAGAAATTTATTCCCCAAGATCCGCTAGATGAATGTGTTATTCAAAATAAATCCACAAAGGGGTCTTTAAAAACAGTCTTAAAAACAAAAAATCAATATAAGTGCTCTATTAAGTAAATGAAAAACGGTAGTACGAATACATTTCGATATTATTCAAATGTGTATATACAAAATTATACTTTCATTAAGGACGTGCTTCGTATAAATTGGCTTTCATACGTTTCTTATCAAAGCGAATTATACTTTTATTCAGATAACTATGGAGCGAATTTGCTCGGATTTCTTGGGCTCTCGGGGGTTTCTAGATCAGCTCGGACTGTTGATTAAAGGACGTGATCTGATAAGTTTGAAATTAGTTTCAATTTCAAGATTTCCGCCGAATTATACACGGGGGACGTATCAATGATATAGTAATCTATTAACCTTAATAGTTTGTATAAGCGCTATACAACCTTTTTCGAGTCAACGCCCTCTTGGATTGAATCTTTCCTTCCAATGCTACTTTGATTCTTTGATGGAGCTTTGAAGAGTTAAAATTTTTAGCTTTTCCATTAGTTATGATAAAAAATTATCAAAAAATGTTCGTTTTATTTAGGCAACATCAATGAAAAAAGATTATTTATCTATTAAGCTCTTTAAATCTTTAAATATAAGTGCTTTTTTTGCGATAAAAACGAATCCTTGAAAGGACACAATTTGCTTAAAAAAATCCACAAAGTAGTATTTTCTAAAGCCTCGGTTAAAATTCACACATAAGTATCCTTTGATAAAAAGACACTTTATAAAAATATTTATTTATTGTCTCAGTCATATTATATTAACTGTCATAATACCTGTTTAAATGTCAACGACCCCCAAAATCGCCCTTAAATTCTTAGTCATGCCCGGCGGGGAGGTTTTCGATCTATAATACAAAGCTATTGCATTTTTTTGAACACAATTTTTTTTTCAAAAATCGTTTATCTTTGGTAATACGTAATCTTAATGGGTTTTCTTCGTTCAAATTTAAAAATAATAGCAATTTTAATGACCATTCATAGATCTTTTCTAAAATTGCTCTTGAAATAGTCATGGACAATGGTAAAACATTTCATAAAAAAAAATATTTTCCTATAGAGATTGCTTTTATTCCATAATGCTTGAATCCAGCTTAAAATAAATTATTAATATGTAATAATTTGCAATGTAAAAAATATTTTTTACAACGTCTTTAAGATTCAGTCATATAATATCGCCTTAATAGAGAGAATATTTTAAAAGGGATGCATTAGGGTGCTTCTTCATATTATATACCCACAGCGTTGCGTCTTTATTCTCAAAGTAGACTGACGCAATTTCGAATGAACTAAATTTTACATAGTTCAAAACTAGAAAAAATCATTTTTCAACCCGAAAAAAATACGCAGGCCATGTAAATGTATGAAATGAATACATAATGAGCACACAGTGTACGTAAACAACGTGTTTATGGCGTCGAAACGCATGAGCTCTTCCCCTCGTCCTTTATCTATGGGCAAAGGATTTGATAACATATATTTTTATGGGGTGCTTTTTTTCGCTTAAATGTTTAACCGGGGTTGTAAGAATCGCTTTTTTCGCCTCCCCGCGAATATAGGCGAATAAATCACACGAAACAACATAGACAAATAAAGTCGAAGAGGAATTTTATTCATATGCAAAAATAAATACGAAATTTCGACTAAATCCGACACAACAAATACACGCTCGCCGGTCGCAAAATGATGCGAAGGATGTAATTTAACTTTTAGGGGGGTGTGCTCGCTTTAAAAGAGTTGAAATATTTATGCTTTTTGCGGAAGGGATGTGAATAAACACGGATACCGAAACTCTTATCAATTAAGCTCCGCAAACTAAGATTTATTTAGATTATATTATGGGAAGTTTGGGCAAATAATTGTTAAGTCTTTGAATGTAATTTTTGTGTAATCCACATGTATATATCCATCCAGTTATATTTAGGAAGAAATATGAGAACTTTCATTTTTGTAAATTATGCTGTAAGGATACGAAATATTTTAACATTATTCATATAACTTTGAAATCCTTCATTTTATAGCCCTATTGATTATTGTTGATTAATAATCAGATTGTGCAATATCAGGTGAATTCGATGAATACAATAGGACTTCCAAACTAGGATCTTCTTGCTAAGTGATCTTAACAAAAATGATTCTTGCTAAATAATGATTTTAGATTGAAGAGGATTTAACACATCACTCAATAAGTTCGTAGGATTTGTTTTAATTTTAAAGCATTTTATTCTTCATTTGGAGACTTTTTTTCGCAATTTCGTTAAAATCCTACGAACTTATTGAGTGATAATTTATGAGAAACTGGCAACATTACCATTATTTATTTTTTTAAATCTACTCAAGATTAGCATATTTTTAAACGTACAATTTAAGTTTGAGGTCCTATAAATTCATTCGGTCCCCGATAAGCGAGGTTTCCTGTTACGCGGTATCGCAACAGAGAAAGACCCAGTTTTTCAATTGAAGGTTCGTATTTCAACCACGATTTCTACACGTCGCATAAAAGTGAAATCGTGTACAGACAAACTTCGAACTGTCCATGGACTCTCCGTGTCTCTTTTCTACCCGGCTTAAAGTTTTACCCATCCAGTTGTGTATCATTATTATCACCCCGGGTCCTTTTTCACGATCTTACACTCGTTGTGATATCTGCCTCTTGTAACGAGCTCTCTAAAACTCCTCTATCCGGTTGTTATAAGTACCGAGGTAATTACAAGACAGTTAAGACTCAAAAATTACCCATATCGCTATAAAGAGCTTATTTAATATTGACCAGTGCTGAGCTGAGTTTTGAAACTCAATCAATCGCATCCCTATTTAATATTTCAGATCCAGAAAATAGGCTAAACCTTGACCGGAAAGATCGATAAGAAGTTAGTTTTATTAATTCCTTTGAAGCATTTCCATATCCAAGTCAATGACTATAACGATGAAAACATTTACACGACTATCATGTTTATAAATTACGATAAAAATATTTAGTAATATACAGCATTATCGCTGCAAATGGAACAGATTTATACTGTAAATGTGAATAAATAATAGCTATTTGTTAAAGTTGTCATACACATATAGCTCAACGTTCACTCGAACCTAATTCCATTGAATTCGTAAGTAAATTCGTGAATAAATGTAAACATAAATAGGATTTATTATTGCCCGAATTGGAGCACGGTGCTACTGACATTCCAAGAAATTTTTTGATTCACCCTCGCATAAATGACTTATTTTTTGCTTTTAAAATGTAAGCACTTGATGTTGATTGATGGAATTCGTGATGTTGTTTGACTCGTATATTTGAAGAAACTAATGAAAAATGACTCCGACGACGGAGAAAGTATATTAAAAAGCCATTAAAGAGGAAATCCATTTCTTAGTGCGTTTCCAAATTGTCCAGATTAATACGAAAGCCCGACAAACATTATAATGAGCTGTTTTACGTCCAACGTGGAATACTACGCTGTATCGAAATGCTATGCAAACTATGCTGTCATGTTTGAATTGTGTCTATTTAATTTTGATTTCAGGAAACAATGTCCAAGGGGGCGTTTGACATATCTGTAATAGCATAATTGTGGCATATCGTCGAAGCATCAATGATGTAAATAGATAGAAAAATGTGATCAATAGTGAAAGTGATTTTTTCAGATGATGTTTTAAAAGTGTATTAATCGAAAGCATGGTCATGCTTATTTGTTCTAGAACTAAGACATTTAAAATTATAATTCAGTTTGGTTTGCTTTTTAACTTTAGTTTTGATATTTTTTGCTGATGTATCGTTAAATTTGCTTTTGTACCCCATGGAAGTGCAATGCAATCATCAAAAAGGACTTAACATCTACGATTATCCTGAATTTTATCAGGATGACAGCCCAATTTTTGACGATGGGTACGTAGTAGAGGATGATGACTCTATTCAACTTAGAAAAATAAAAGTAGACAATATTTATACGACTGGAGAACCTTTCTGGGATTTTGAAAGCCTTTTTCTAGATAGAGGAAAAAAGCACGACGGAGATAAATATGAGACGTCATCTCCGTTGCCGAAGAAGAAATCAGGATTAAAGCACCACAGACACAGACATAGGGGAAAGAAAACCCAACAAGAACCGAGCCAATCTTTCGAAAGTTTTTTTAACTCAGTCAGCATGAGTGAACCACCTGAAATCCTAGACGAAAATTACAGTTTTTTATACGAAGACGAAGACGTCGTTAAGAGCCCCGATCCAATTGTTGACATCAACAAGACGAGCGACGTAATTGAAAAACATCCACCGAAGAAGCACAACCATCACAAGCACCACAACAAGCATAACAAGAACAAAGAAGAACACGATTCCCCTTATTTATTGAAGATGCTATCGTCAGAATTCTTGATAGATCCATCACCCCAGGAACTTATGATATTGCCTCCAGGTCAGCCCCATGTGGATTTACCGTGGCCCGTGAAAAAAGAGGCCGTGGTCGAGGGCGACGTCAATCTCGGCGGTCTCATGATGGTACATTCAAGGGAGGATGGGGTCACGTGCGGACCCATAATGCCACAGGGAGGCATACAGGCGTTGGAGGCAATGCTTTTTACCCTGGATATCCTGAATAAGAAATTGAAACTTGTGCCTAATGTGACCATCGGAGCACATATCTTGGACGACTGTGATAAGGACACGTACGGCCTAGAAATGGCGGTCGACTTCATAAAGGGTAAGTTTTTGCCTTTAATACAATTCCTTTCGACAAAATTTGAATATATTTCTTCGGATATGTCTGTCGATGAGAGAAAGATGAATAGTCTTGAAGAGTGGATTATCCACGTGGATTATTGCTACATAGGGAATATCCGTTTATATATTTAATATGACTTTTTGCTTGATTCAATAAGATAGCCTCTGGGTCACTTGGAAACATGACAATTATATAAGAGTACGAAAATATATGCATTTAGCTTCTTATCAAGCAATATATTTGAGACTTAATTATATATTCCTTTATAATAACCATTCATTTAGCTAATAGCCATTGTATGTAGCTGATCGCCAACTTCTATTCCTATTCTCTTTATTTAACTTTGAATCATCAGGCTTCCATGTGTAAGCTCAAGAGTAATTTAAATTTCCTGAGCTTCATCGAGATTATTTTGCTTTTGAAATTCAACGAGACTGTCGAGCTTTCCCGCTAATAGGAATTACTCGGACATCCTTAACATTAGATTCTAAGCCAAAGTCGCTTGAAAATAGACCAATTCCTCTCGACCGTAACAGCATTTAATGCATCGTGATGTTATTTTAACTGAAACTGTATTCATTTTATTAATGAATTATTTAAATTCGAAATAAATATATTTTAAAATATTTATATAATACACATGTGTATCTTTTGATATGGCGAAATATTGTATTAAATTTTGTACATACGCAATTTTATTATTTCAAATTTGCATTGAATTTGATTGTGATAATAGGATAGATCCTATTTTTGTATTATTAATGTATTCCGGGAATAAATTTGAATGAATACATATTTCATCGTTCTAATGCAGCCTTTCGATGAGTCTTGATAATTTAAGAATATTTTTTCGTGTTAAAAAATATTTTTCCAGAAAGAGCCGACGTATTTTCGATCGCTTTAAATTACTATCCTGCCGTTGAAAATTATTTAGAAAAGTATTTTTAATGGAACGCGTATAAAAAGTAGGCTTAAGAGCTTTTCCGTGCTTTAAAAGAACTCATATTTTGAGACTTAATAATTGAGCTTTTCCACTGCTTGTAAATCATATTTTTTGAGTAAATAATTTTGTTTCGCATTGATTTCGCATTGTTATTCGCTCGGTCCGCTTTTGAAAAATTGGAATAGTTTTATTGACGAAGGATGAACTATCTCGAAGAAGAGCCGGCAAAACTACAAAAGCTGTCTATCAATCAGTTCGGAAATGCCAAAATTCATCCCGGGTTTTCGCAACCTTAAAACTATTCGCAGTGTTCATCAGCAGCCATTAATTCTGACTAAATGTATTTTGATGCTCGTAGTTGTCGGAAAATAGACCGAACGGTCCAAAGTTCGCTAAACAACGCATAGGGGAAGAAACAATCGACCCAGGGGTTGTAAAAGACCCCAAAGGAAACCACATTCATTTACGACGAGCGTATCGGTAGCTTAATCGGCTTTACTTTCAATCCTCGGCAAGATCACGTGTTTTCATCCTGATGGTTCTGCAAAATCCCGTTTACAATTTGCTCATCCCGACATTCGTATTCCGATTATGTTCTTAATCTTCTTTTGTGAAACAAACAGGGCGAATTTGTTTGTAAATATTATAATTTACAACCATTGATGAATGATGCCATCTTATTACAAATTTAGCTCAAATTCATTCATCGTTATAAGTATTTAAATATTCTTTATGATGAGCTTATTTGTTATCTGAAAGAAAAGTTTTTAACAATTAGAATTCAGGAAGAAGTGATGAATTTCTCATTTATTTTAACATTTGATAGATGCCGTATTTTTCTTATAATACACTTGTATAAAATTCTTCGTAGATCTAAAAGACGATTATTTAAAAAAATATGTATCTTTGATAGATGGAATTTATGTACCGCACCCCGTACAATAATCTCTCAATTTTTGCTCGAATAAAGCTCGCCATACTCGAAAAGCTCATTGGTCTCGATTCGCGCTTTCTCCATAATTAAAATCGACTCTTGAGGATGTCTTATATAATGAAGACAACACATACTAAAGCCTTCGAGCACGCAAGAAATGGCGTGATGAACATCAATCTACATTTCCAGTCCTTACAATTCACAACGGCGTTTGCTAATGGACAATACCGCGATAAGCTTTTATACGAATGCTAGAAAATCGATGGCATTTTACATAACTTCATTTTCATAAACATTCAAAAGGTCAAAAGAAAAAAGTCAATTTTATCGCCACGAATCAAAATGCCGTGATTCGAATTAACATAACTTATCTACACGCGTATTTCAAAATTTCACCCATAAATATAAGTCAATAAGCTCTTATCGCGATTTGAGTTGAAGACGAGCTTTCCTCGGAGAATTTGAGCTTTCCGGGATCTATTCATGGTATTCTTGTATAATTTCTTCGACACTTGCTTCATCATCTTGCTGGCCAATTATTATGAAAGATAATCCAATACGTTTACACAGTTGTCTCAATTTTTCAAATCAAATATTGATACAATTCTCAGCATTAAAATACAGCCATTACAATGAACTATTTTAAAATATTATTGCATTTTTATAATTGACAAAATGGCTTTAATTACTGCCAAAAAAAAATATTTAAATGCTTAAAGCATATCTATTTAATACCACTTTTATTCATAAAAACTTTCTATAGAAAAAAATGTATTTATATTTACAAAAAATATAAATTTACACCATTATCTTTTAGGAGCAAAGAATATCGAGGGTAAATGAAGTGTTTATAAAAATTAGATGGCATGACCGTGGTCCTTATCCTTAAATGGATATTGAATAGACCCTGAACATGCTCTAACTTTTTATTTGATGATGTAGTCTATGAAAATTCAGCAATATCATTTTGAACTTATTTATAAAGGATTCAATAATACATTTAAGTATGGTAAGTAAGGTAAATGCTTCTTTTTAATGTAACATATATCTGTAATTTAAGCGATCTATTAAGAAAAATCCTTTCAGATTAAATTTGAATCAAATTTCAATTAGACATGATTATAAATTTAATCAGGATTTATAAATTGCTATGCTTTTTTCTTCAAGCTATAGTTATTGGTGCAGAGATAAAATGAATTAAATTTCATATTGAAGCCTTTATAGAAGAAAAAATGACTCGAATGATGTCGTTCTAGCTTAAATCCAAATTAAATTTGTGAATTTCATTTAAGCCCCATTTGATCAGCAGAGTCTTATCATGGATCATGAAAATCACATTAGTCTCAATAATTCGATTCCCATGTGTGGTAAAATCGACATCCATTACATTCGAGAGCTTTGCATATCTCTCATGAGAGCTTTCATCTGCGACAACTTAGGAAAGTTGACTAGCCATTTGTCGCAGATAAGAGAATCAGACGCCGCAATTGTCAAAGAGATTCAATGGGAAAAAAGAGCAAGAACCGCCCGTGAATACCTCAGACTGAGAATTTAGATAAGATTATGGAGATAATGGAGGCTTTTTGGTAGAGAAAATTGAGACCGAAACGACAGTTGTTTCTGAGAGTCTATATAGCGTCTTTGTTGCTGATGCTCGTATAAAAAACGCAATGTAACGCAAGGTAACGACGCCTACATAATATCGTTCGTTTAAAGTAGGCAAAAAATACGAAATATTAACAAGAAAACAATTTAAAACCCGGCCGAACAATATTTTCAACCCTCGGGTCAATCCATGCCGAATATCGATATTTATGACACGTGGCTTTGTACGCGTATAATTTCCCTTAATTAATTTCGTCCGATGAAAAAACACTACCCTAATTCGTTCTATAAAATAAATTAAGATGATTAAGGAAGATAAATTTTATTTCAACGTTTTGAAGGACATTCGCTAACAGCCATCATCATTTGTACTAACGATAGAACCAAATTGCTTCTATTTAATAAAAGATCTGCTCGTACTTCGCTCTGACGGCTGTTTTTTTTTATTTTGTCGACCTTGAATTGCAAAAAAATAATTGAATAAGGCTTTAATAAAAGTTCCGGACGGCAAAACTTTAAACGGTTTCTCATACATTTTTGCCACAACTCCGTGCCATTAGAAGGAATCATTTAAATTGCAAACGCGACATTATGGGATAACTATGAGGCTTTCCCATAATTTAAGGCTTCGGAAAATCGTATCCTTTTATGATACTTTTTTTTGCCGGTAAACAACATTCGGATTTGCGCTGAATGGAAATCGCATCGTATTAGCGCATGACAGCTTCCACGAAATCTATTCGATGGCTATAATACATTCTGGAAATGCTCTAGAAAATATTTTTATTAGAGAACGAATTTAATTTATTGTGATTTTATATTTTTGCTAAAATCAATTTTTGATACGCCCACGCGAAGAAACACAAAAATCGAATTTCGACATAGTAATATAATCATTTTAAACCATTTTTATGTCAAATTATAACCACATTTGCATGCAAATTCAACATCCCAATAGATTCGGCTCTTATAATATTGATAATTCTAATGTGTAATTTATGTTAATTAATAGAATCTGTTGACATTTCTACTAAGTCAATTTATATATTATTTGACTCTGGCTTTAATTTGTTCCATTTCTGATAGAATATTTAGATCTCGTTCCAGTATATATTGATATTTGATATAATTTGGAATCCCAAAGTTGCCCAAAATCTATCTTAATTAATGTTCAATCAGATGCAAATCAGGGCCGTTATCTGTCCATAATAAGATTTTCCTATTAAATTTTCAGTATATTTATTCTTTATCGGAGCAGATTTAATTCCCCAAATTAGCAGCGACATCTTCCGTCTCTCTTCAGGAGCAATGTGCTATTTTAACAGCGCCATCTCTTATGACCATGCGGATACAATGTACTTGCATACCGATGATTCGCTTCTTGCGTGCGCACCGTTGCCGGTTGAGAAGTAACGTGCATGTGGCAGAAGTCGTCGGATAGCCTTGGCTGCGGGATGTCGTCCTTCCTGCAGCCAGATCTCTCTCTCACGTGGAATAAATAGTTATTTAGAGAAGAGAGTCTTTCTATTCGACGCCCGTCTATTCCCATCCATTCGTCTAGTAACGTCACTGCCCGATAGAAGCTTAATTTCTTCACTTCACATTCACACATTGAATACGAATACGAATACAAATTAGATTATTTGTGTCAATAAAACCATAACATTTCACGATTATAGTACTCAATTCAATAGATAAATTGTTCTCAATCAATCAAATAATTAAAAATATCCCCGCTCGATCACACTTTGGATTTTCATCGTCCAATTTTCTATTTTGATGATCGACCAGCAAACAAACCAGATTCAAACAATTTCACTGTCAAAGTAGACACTTCAACGTCAAAACATTTCACAAATTTGGCTTGTATTTTAAATTCTCTAATATTGATTATTTTACATCAATAGTTTGTCAACTTATTTGTCCAACAATAACACAATTATTAGTGCTAATATTTTTGGAACAATTTAACAACCGTAATCAATTTACAAATACGCAATCAAAACTTGGAAATAAAAACAATGTAATAATACTGGATGATAGCGTTTTAATTAATGCCTTTTTATCTGATCAAACATTTCTAGTGTTGATGTCGAAAATATTTTGAATTCATGAAATTCAAATCTGGTGAATATAGAGTCCAATTTTTGCAAGAAAAATAGTATTTTTGAGAAAAATTACATTTTTACTGTCCGTATTTGTTAAAATGAAAAAGTTGATTCAAACCAAATTATATGCCACATACTTTGGTTTGATTTTGGTCCCATTAGAGGGGATCCAAAAATATTTACAAAAAAAAAGTTCAAATTTATTAATATTTTTTTTATACTCAACATTATAAAACATAATTCCCTTATTTGTTAACACATCTTTCCATCGCTTTAACAGTCCTTCAATGCCTTTTTGTAAAAAACTTTTCGGCTTAGGAGCGAAAAACGATTTTAAATGCATTTTCATGTCAGCTTCATTTTGTGAATCGTTTTCTCTCAGGCAATGTTTCATGGAACTGAAAATATGGAAATCCACCAAGACAATTTCCGATGAATAAGGGCGCTTTCCAGTTTAATTCTCGTATTTTATCCAGTGTCAATTTTGCGTTATGAGGGCATGCAAGTTATCCGCAAGACCGCAGGCGTGGTCAAAGCGTGCGATACCCACACACCTACCCTATTGTTTCCCCAATGAGTTTTAAAGATATTTGCACAGAGGTCCATGAAGATCCCAGTCTTTACGATAAAACCTCGATTTTTTGTCGTTTATCTGACTTGATTAGGGATTATAGTTCATCGTTATCCAAAATCGGGCATCGTTCCGTTCTGGATTCATCATTTAAGCTTCTATTGCCCGATTTAAATTTCTGGAACCAATATTGGCATCAGCGTACTGTTAATACTTCACCATAAATATCTTTGAGTGTTTTATTGGCGTTTGTGGCATTCCAACCCAAATCATTAAAGAGCAACATACAATGATGGATGTGAAATTTGTTATTTTCAAGTCTGGATATTTAACCCTTAACAATAAAAACATAATTTATACGAAAATAATGTCAAACAATGTTAGTTTTATGGTTTTATCTACTTAGTAAGTCCTTTTATTTAATATTTACACACGCTTTGATTTTTTATTCATGATACGTCTTATCTATTATTGAAACTATGCGATTCCTGGGTTACTTTTCTAGGGGGAAAAACCCAAAGAAGAAAGAGAAGATCTATAACTTATCACCTCAATATTTCTTTATCAAATCAGTAAATCAGTTTAAATCTGGATCTCGACGATTATAACTAATACATTATAGCAACACCAATGAATGAATAAAGTTTGAATGCTAATGAACCATGATTGATATATCATGTTTGTATACTTAGTTAATATGCGGTAATTTTGATTAATAAATATTTGTATATTATGATCCATTATTACGACAGTTTTGATTTGGAAACGTCCTGCCCAAAGCTAATAGTACATGTAATTTGATTCCAGGGAAAATCCTTCGTTTCCATCAACCCTCCCCAGAATATTAGTATACACCAAGAGTTTACGTATTACCTGGAATTTAATAAACCGTCTTCCAGAACTGATCAATTAGTTTAAGTCGGCTTCCGGTTGAAAATGATCCGTCATGAGGGATTAATCACCAAAACCGGATTAATATAAACATATGTATGACGCCCAATAATAATCCACATTGTTTGCGGGATCAAATCGGCTGGAAGCAAAACCTACATTTGTCTTCAAATTAACAATAAGCCAAAACAAGATAATTGATTAAATTTTGAACTATTATCAGAGCAGCACTCAGAGAGTTGGCCCAGGATCCATCAAGCTATTTTTGGGTCAACCATGGCTTGATTGATGGACCAATTATAAGACTATGATCTGTCCAATCCCATTTTAATCGTGTATTTTGAATAGGATCTCCATTTTCCGAGAATCCACTCCGAATGCTTCGAATGCCGCGTTAAATCTTTATACGCCACGCACGGAGTCGTATAATTAACAGTTTTATTCCGGTTTTTCGGGTCGCACGGGTTGAATTCATCTCTGATAATTAATGGTGTAATTATCACGCCGCGTCGAATTACTTTGCCACCCGAAATGGTGAAGTTCCATGGCATGGTGTTGGTTTTCGCCTTAATGCTGATGCGGTTTTAGTCTACCAAGTGAATCGTGCTCGAGGCATACCGATGAGGCTGCGAAGGATGATACTTTTGTCCCGTGGCGCAGGGACTGTACATCTGGACCTACAGGATCAAATATTTAAGTGAATATAACACTTTTGAACAAGCTAATTGGATACATTTATATTCGGATTGCCTTATTTAGTAGGAAGCCGAAGATGTTTGACCTACTTGTTGGAATGCCTGATAGTATGTGAAGGGTAGTTTTGTATGACTTTGGTGCACATGTTGTGACATCAGCTACTGTAATTATTTATGAGTATCTTATACAATATGAGTTTTTGACGCCTATTACTATTAATGCAACTGTAAAGTCCATTTTTGACCTCATCGTTTGTGTTGTATTTTTTTTAATCAGGTTTAGGGGTCGGTTTTTCTACTTGACCCTTGGAAAGCCATTAATTCTTGCGTTCATAATTAAAGTAAAGAGCCCATTTCTCATCTACAGTTATTAAATTGTCTAAAAACGGCGTTTCAGATTCCATTTTTAGAAGTTTTTCGCATGCGTTAATGCGGTCGACCAGGTTCTCTCGGCTTAGTTCGTGCGGCACCCAACTTTCTTGTATCCACACCTTCTTGATTTTTTTCAGATTTCTAGAACCATTTTTTACATTTGCGAATACTTAAAATATTGCCCAGTACATTGCAAATATTTTTGTAGTCTGATTGAATTTGAGAAAATTATAAATTTCGAATAAATTCTTCACTCGGCGAAAATCGATTCATTGTAAATTGGTTTATTAAATTTGTATTTTAAAAATGACAATTTATTATTAATAAGCATAGTCATTAATAGAGCAAAAAATATAACTTGAAAGTGTAGCAGCCTAAGTGCAACTAATCCCCAAAAACGATCAAGCAATAAAACGAAAACCATTTTGTTTTCTACTTATATTATAACTAAATTTTGTGGAAGTAAAAACTCAATTAATAACCCCTGCTTATAACTTTTTAATATGCTGCTATTATTTAAAAAGCGTAAATTTCCTTTTATTTGTAATAAAATAACATCAACCATTTTAAATGTATTTAAACACCTACAAATCGAAAAATCCTACAAGGGACAGAACTTATCCGACACCATTAAAAGACGCATTTAAATTTACAAATATATTTATTATAATCCTTTAACACTGACTGGTAATTTTAACAAGATTTAAAGCAAATTTTAAATCTTGCAATTTGTATTGCATTTTTATAAACAAATTTACTTGAATAATAGTTATATTCAACTAATAATGTTTTTAAGTTTTATAAAATAATACAAGCCCTAGTTGCTTCGAATAATCTTGAATTCAGGCCCATACTAAGAATATAAGCATTAAGGCCACATCTGGCCATTTGATGTCATTAAGAAAACAATAAAGCGTACTTTAACAACGCTTTAATCTACATAGTTTTGTATGATGTAATACAATTTAATACAGCAATTCACTATAATAATTTTAAATATGGCAGTGTATTTTTTCGCGTAATCCTTGGCGTTTGGACGACTTTAATGGCGTAGAAATGAGAGTGTAGTATTTTTTAAGGGATTAAATATCAGTCATGAATCGTACCATTAGATCCTAGTAGCCAAAGAATCCACTATCGCTTAAAAACTAAGCTCCAAAAGGAACAACCATTTGTTTAAACAATCTCTACCGCAGATTTAGTGTTCTGCGGGTTAATTTAAGTATAAGCAACTCCTATTTGAATTAGTCGTGTTATTTGGAAAACCGCTTTGTGACCGCAAGTAATATATGTTAAACCCTTTATTGGAAATCAAGTACTACACAAGAGACTAATTAATTTACGCACTGTGTACTGTTACATGGAGGGTGTAAACACACAATACAAATTCGCCGTACAAACACACAATAGAAGAAATATTTATGCGGTTAACGTTACGGAAATCTGTTTAATGCCGGAAATTTAATGATTTAATAGCTCTCGATGCACTGAGACGTATCTCTGAAATTGCATTTTTACGTAATGTGAAACCGCTCCAAAAGTAGGTTATCTTAATGCACGATGAAGCCATGATTCGACGCCACCGCAAATATCCGTGTAAACTGTTCCGGAAGCCAAGGAATCGGAAATGCACATGGGGATCCGAATGCATAATGGCTATTTTATGCAGATGATGCCGTGCTTACGTTTCTGCCGGGGGTTGAAAATATCAACCCGAGCCATAAACGAATTGCCCCCATGGGAAAAAACAATCTGAAATTACTTCGGCACGGTCGGAGACTTGTGCAAAAATGTCCGCAACAGTTGATCCCGGGATGAAAAAATCCCAGCAGGTTGTTCGAATTCAATGCAGGGATTTCGCCCGTGAGCTTGAATGCAATTCTGGAAATTGTTATATCAATATGTGGGCATGAATACATGAATATTTGGAATTGTGTCTCAAAATTTACATGCTTCGATTGTCCTACATATCACTTTTTTGCTTTGATTTGATAAAACAAGTTGTGTGAGAGAAATATACTCATTTTTATTTGAAACAATTTTGTATGGCATTAAGTATTAAGTATAACGTTGTTCAAATGTCCTCTGCAGATTTGCTTGGTGGCACATATTCAGAAAGTCCAATATTCTGTTTCGACTTTTTCACATAAGTCTGGCTAAATTTGTTGGATGGCGTTCGATATTTTGATTTTGAAGACATAAATTACTTGAGGCTTATAGGCATAGATTTTCAATTTAAGAATTTTCAAATTGCCGTGTAGAAGGTCCATCATGGCATGTTTCGCATGTAGCAACGTCCTGTCAAAACCACATATCGTTGGTGTTTATATCATAAGAATAATTTAAAAATTTTAAGAAGAAATCTTCACTATATAATATGAAAGTCCAGGAATTGGCAGATTTATTATTTTTTTTATTGAAAATAATCTTTTAATTAATAGATATCTAAATCAGACGACCTAATTATAATCTAAAATATAATATTGCTCTTAGTATGCATCACAGTATACTTAGGTGTAAATTGTTCAGTCTTTGATATGGGGTAAGTTTGTATAGGGCAAAAAAAAAAACGGCTCGTTATAATTACCCCGTCGGGATACAACTTAAGTATGTTCTCTATAAATAACTTGGATTATGCCGTAAAAAACATGTTGGCAATTACTAGATATACCGCCTGCACCCTGCCAAGGGTTATATAACCCGGGTATGAATTAAGAACTCCGAGTATCCAACCCTGTAACATGACAGCGTACAAAGCACGGAATGTTAATTGCGCCCTTTGATTGATGGTCGTGCCTTTGTTCTTTTTATGCCCACAGAATGTGATGAGATGAAAGCCCCTGGAAGTAGTTTACCTCTTGACGACCTGTGAATTAGCTCAGCAGCCCCGAGCAAACATCAATCAAAAAATTTGCTATTTATTGGACGCGAAGTCGCACCATCCCCCGCGCCATGCCGGGGGTGCGAAAAACAATTTTCCATACAATATGGTCGGGGAATTTTCGGTATGAAAAACGATCGTGACGGTTTTTGATCGCACCAGCCAATTTCAGTTCATTAAATCTAGAAAACGGATCTGCACCACACAGCCACCGAATAGCTGATGTTCAATCAGCTGAATAACTATGCCCATATTTCTGAAGAGCGCTCGTTATATAAATTGCCGCCATGGGCTCTTGGCTCCAATGGGTTCTTGGAGATTTTGTCGAATGGCGTTTTTGGGGGGATAAAAGGGGACATCCATCATAAACATTTTTTTTTTGTAATTACATACAAAAAATACTAAACAAAGCCATGGCTTGCATGTATGTGATGGCCACCCATAGTACGTCATTTGTATCGGAACAAGTTTGACCTACCCAAAATAGAATTTTTGAACAAAATTTAAATTCATATTAAAAACACGTATTTTCAGAAGTTTTCATTTATTGTCTGGAAACAAAAAAAAAACCGACAATATAAAAGTTTGAGTGGCCTCCAGGGCACTATGCAGCTTCGGTTGGATTCATCTGCAATATGAATGTAAAATTACTCAGCAGCGAATTTAATTTATTCCAAAGTACTTTGATAGTAACTTATAGAAAATATATTACGTTAAAACTCGTACTCGCGTTAACGCGTGATAAGAATGACGTAAATTTAGCTTTAAACCACTATCATGTTTGAATAAATCAATGCAATATACTTTTTTGTAGATACCACCGAAATTTCGCTTCATTTTATCCGCTGGTTTGGGAATTATACCGATTTTACGTTAAAGTAGAGTTTCATTATTTTTTTTCTCGGACTTTAGGCGATTTTCAGCGCTAAATTCCCGGACTGTAAAGTGTTAATATGCATATTGATTTAAAATATTACAGTTTTTAAGGTCCACACAAACTGTCATAAATCAGAATTTCAAGATTTTAATGGATATTTGAATGGACGACAGATTGTATACATTTAGCAACAATCATGATGATGATGATGCTTAGACGTTTAAACTACAATATCGTATATGACACGTGATGATAGATTCGTATCACATATAAAAAATACGTATGACGACTTATGGTGCATTTATCAGCACATATAATAAATATTGATAATGTCGCTCGCCGATGGGATTTTGAATCTAAAGAAAATGTACCAATAAGAATTAATATACCAAGAGCTGGCAGCATAAATGAAAGGTCATTTAACACATGTGAATTGGGCGGGACGTATATATACGTCCAACGTAGACTGCATCGAAATTGGTTAGGACGTATATATACGTCCTCGAAATATATTTTAAGTCCTAAAGCAGGCGGGACTTTTTTTTGTTTAACGAATGCGTGAGTTGTCGATACAAATTGTGTGCACTTCGCTTTTGTGTTGGAGTGGACGTATACTTAGTAAACGGTGACTAATATACTATAATACTCACGCTTAGTTGAAAGGCATTTTCAGAGAACAAACAAAAGGGAACTAAAGCCAGGAAATGTCGAGTTTATTACAAAATAGAGAAAAAATCTACATACTGGTGTCCAGATTGTGAGGTAGCACTACGTGTCAACAACTGTTTTAAAATATATCACACATAAGTTGAGTTTTGAATGTATGTATGGATATATATTATTTTTTTAAACTCTATGTTTCCATTTTCTTTAAGTGCATTTGTTTATTGTTTTGTATTTGTTAACTTCTCTATATGTTTATGGATCTAAATAAATAAAAAAAATATATGTTTCATTGTTTTTTTATAAATTTTAGGCATCGTTAAAAAAAAATAATAAATTGAACTCATGCCAGGTGGGCAGGACGTATATATACGTCCTAACGAAAATATGCGCGCCCACTGTATGTTGCGTTATTGAAAAGGAACTTCCCCGCTTAACAGGTTAATAGTTTTATTTTGGTGTGTTTCTGGACTATCATTATGACAGTCTGGCCACTGAATGCTGTTGGGTTTGGGAGGATAGGGGGTTGAAATTTAGGGAAAATTCAATATCATTAAGTAATAATATATAAGTATTTGTTTAATTTTTTTATAAATAAGTAAAATAAACAATCATTTATAAGTGCTATTAAGGCAACGCGTTAACAACCTATATTTAGTCTGGCGTTTTTATAAACGTAAACTATTTATTAAAAGGTAATAATTTATTCCAATTTTTTTAAATTGACACCATTTTCTCGTTAGCTTCAATAAGTTTGAACCAGTTTGGTACTATTTTAACAAGCTGGTAATAGTCTGGCAATCTCCTCCCAAACCCAACGGCATTTAGTCGCCAGACTGTCATAATGATAGTCCAGAAACACACCAGAATACAACTATTAAATGTATCACTTGTGTTAGATGACCTTCAATATATGCTGCCAGCTCTCAGTTTATAAGAATTAATTCCACTAAAGACTGGACTATTCATCATCTTTCATTGATTTACAATTAGATATCCATCCATTCTCCTCCCACTCTCAACCCGCCATTCTACCATAAGTCAAATAGCATTTTTTAATATGATTTAGTAATTGTACCTTTTTTAATATTAAAATGTGTTAAAAATTATAATTCAGTGAAAAAATTAATAAGGCTTAATTAACTATTATAGTGATAGCTAGTGATAAATATATGTCCTTATATCATATTGAGAGTAGAGGCAGAAACTTATCCTGAATTAGATTTTCATTATCTTCCTTTTAATGCTTTTGATGATGAACTTGACCCGATGAGAATAATCATAATGCTTGGGGAGTTATTAATGGCTTCAAGGACCCCGTCGAGGATCATCCCGGAATAAATTAAGATTTAACCCCACTATATTTTCGGATGAGAGCTCTCGGAAAATATTTACCCTGAAAATTTACAAGCTTGACACCGCGCAAGAGACCATCGAACAAGCACCCTTTAATATACCCCTAATTTTTTCACGATATTCATCCCTCCCACCTTCGCGATTCTTCCGATGTATATTATTTACACAGTTTGAATGTATCGGGGCCCATAATTCAACGAGTTCCACAAAATTAGTTTTATTATTATATGGCGCACATTATATTATTTTAAGGGGTTAATAAATTACACAGCGGCGTTAATTAAAGTAGCGAGGGATATGTGCGGGGAGGAAATATTTTATAAATTAAATTCGATTTCCCACGTGGAAGAAATTAATATATTTGAACGAATACCCTAAGGACGAGTCAGGAATTAATCCTTTGCAAATATTACATATTTTATAACGATTTCATACATATCGTATTACTCTCGAGGATGAATCAAATACAAACGTATGAATTTAGGGGTAGGCTGTTGTATTGTATAATGCCATAATAATAGACCGCAAAATGTAGCCTGAGGAATCTCTTTCAATTTTGGGAGCTTATTATGAACTCCCTGCTTGATTCGTATATCGTACCAAATACATATTTAAATGCTTCTCTGGAAGACTATAAAGTAGCTGTTTTCTTCGTTTATGACAAACACCATTATTTTAAAATTAAATTCCGTCATTTACCTTATAAATAATTATATGCAATGCTAATTTCTATATAAATCATTCATAAGCAAATAATAATATTTTTCATTTGAAATGTGCAAATATTTAATTTAATTTGCATTAAGGAGTTATTATGAAGTTTCTATAGGAGTGATAGAGCAAAAGCATATTTAATTATTTTTTCACTTGATTTACAATTTTTATGTATTCTTTAATCGAAAACAAATCGAATAGCTTCAATTTTAATTGTAATCAGCAGCTTACAGAATATAAATCAAGTAAGCGGTTTATGTTAATTATTTTAAGATAATTAAGCGAAACTACAACGCCAGATAGATTACTTTCATTCAATGTGATTAAGGACTTCAATTATTTGAGATTGGCATAATAGACGCCAAATAAAATATAGATCCTCTCTACTATATATAATAAATGTATACAATGAAGTCTACCGCTTTGTTTAAATTAACTTCTCTCGTGAGGTTTTAAGACTTTGTATAAGCAGAAAATTAATTTCAATCAAAATCCTTGATTACTAAATTTGATACCAGTTAATAAGTAGTAGACATCCACAATCATAGTGGGTGTTATAGATTTAAATGATCCACATATAATTTCATTAAAATTAATATCTTATATATAAAAATCAATGTTTGTTTGTTCATATTTTATGCGCTGCCATACCATTCATCTAATTGTGACGAAACTGTGAGACGTTATTGTACGTATCTTTGTAAATGTTATAAAATTAGTACAAGTATCGTTTGTGTACGCAATTTTTTAAGCGAGACGTTTAACGAATGCACCAAGTTGACGCATATTGGTATAGTGAAATGATGCTAGGGCCACTGCGACAGAAAAGGAAGGCTGCGCGCGCAATACGCGTGAACGTTCGAGGCGAGAACGAGTGTTTTTATTTTAAAATAATTACTAAGTACATGTGACATTGCATCGTATGCCAGATATATAAACTCTTTTTGTGCGACTTTTTTTGTGCGATTTCGAAGTTATGGATTTTGGATATCTGTTTCAAAGTTATGCGGTTTTTAAAATCCATGGAACGCATCTTCACATTTTATATGTAAGTGTAAGATTTTTTGTGTGACTTTCCGCAGAACATATTTACCGCACAAAAAAAGTGTATCTATTTAAATTGAGGGTATGTTTGTGGTTATATTTGACCAGATTAAGTCTGAAAATAAATCAGTTCATTAGACTTGTATTGAATCTCGAATATAAAAATATACAAGCGTAAATATATCGCCTATAGAATTAATTGAGGATATAGAATTTCTAGCACACATACATGACACGTTTCAAATAGACATTAGACGATATTTCGGCAAAAAATTTCCTTTAAGGGCAAAGTTAATACCTTGTTACAGGATATGTTTTACCGGGCAGGCGATTAATTTCCTATCTTTAACCGCTCCCGTGGGATACTACCTATAAAAATGAAGCTGCCAGGATAGCGGCGAGCTCCTCTCCGCCGTATGGTATAATTAAAAGCTGACACAAAATAATAAGGTTTTGTTCCCAATAATGGAGTCCATTAATATCTGTCACATTCAGTAATAGAATCGTCATATATCTGCGGGTAATTGTAGCAGATTTGTCTCGCAGCCACGTTTTGAAGTGAAAAAATTCTGTCAAAAACACACTTTTGCCGACTAGGGAAATATTGGCGCCGCGAAACAAGGGAGAATAGCGGCGTCGGATTTGATATTTGCGGTGTTGAAAAAAAATGCGGAAATTTTAAAGGGAGCCGCTGACGCTTTTTTGGCTACGCGAGAACTTGCTGTAACCGATGAAATTGTGGCATATATTTCAGCTGAAACAGGAGCGAATCCGACCGAACGATAAATTCGCCTACCGATATCCACAAAAATAATTCAATTAAAATCAGAACGAATGGAATACCACATGGCTTCAAAACATAGCTTTCAAGACGCATTTTAAATCGACGTAATCCCGCTGTAATACACTAATTTAATTTATTATGACACTTTTGTCCTAATATTTTACACAGTTAATAAATAGCAATTGGCATTCATTATTGTACGAATGAAATATACATTTATTTAAATTATGCAAAATTTATGTATCCTTAATTATAAAATATAAATCAATTCAATTAATTCGCTTTAATGAAGATTTATTGATATGCGCAACGGAATTACGCATTGCGTGAACGGTAAACATGTATATATTATATATGCGTCTCGCTCACACTCATTACTTGAATGCATTTAAATGCAACAATAAAATATTAGTATTAACATTCAATACAATTTATAATATTATATTAAAATGTTTATTTTTTTAATTATGATATTTATATAAATGTAATTTTACGGATTCAAATATTCCTTTAATATTTATGGTAAATAGTATGGAGATTCGATAGACTGAGTTGAAATTCCCAGACGAATTCCATTTCCTTTTTAACTCGGAGCACAAAAAAATATTGACATGTTTTAATTGCTTCAAAGAGATTTAAAAAATATATCAAATGACATTCCAACATCTAAATTATCATCAATACAATCATAGATCCAGGAGGCAGCAACCCAAATTTTGTACCCATTTTTATAAAGATATTTTTTGTTTCAGTCAGTGTTAATACAATGTAAATCAGCAAAATTACAGTCTACCAAGCTTTCAACGTTGCGGACATTAACAACAATTTTTGAAACAAGAATAATTATACATATCGACATTATGTTAAAATCTACAAAGTTGCTTTTTAGTCTACAAATAGTTTACGTTAATTATTCTTAGATAAACGACGTCTACTTTTGATACAAGGTGTCTACGGATTCGATAAACGTGGCTAAAGTTATAGCGCGGGGATTTGATATTTAAGATATTTAAATAATATTTATTTACAGATCTCAAAAATTGTTATCATCATCGTTGTAGACTGGCGTTTCTTACAATATTAAAACAACAACCGCTGTTTATCACCAGGCTTCATTGATATCAACACCAATGAAATCGACTTTGTTTCAATTTCTCCGGCTTGAAAGCTAAAAGACCTAAATATTATGGTCAAATTATAATTTAGAAAGCTATAATTATTAGCTAAGGGCTTGATAAAAATGCCAATTTATCAAACACGCCCCTGAAACTAATTAAAATAATAAATCTCTCATAAACGGCACCAATAAGGAACTGAACATAATGGTTAGATAAAAATAGTGATTTACAACCCACAAATTTACTATGATAAACTCGAGCAAATTTATTGTTTATTTTTAATGGCTGGCGAATATTGAATCCGCAAAGTTAATCATATTTTATGAAAATCAGTGCTTTAAATATTTTTAAATTAGTCGATTCCAAAAATTTTAACTCGATGTGGTCACATTCTTAATATTCTGTAATAAAATATTTTTAAAAATTTATAATAGGCATTGGATATCGAGAAAAAAACGTGACACAGGGTCTGTGTCATTAGTGCACATATGCTGTATTATCAGTCTTAATAATTTAGTACATAAATTCTTATGCTGATTTTTTTGAGGTCTTATTTATAATATAGGGGAGCAAATTTAATATCTAAATTTATCTAGAGATAATTTTATGGAATTAAATAATCTTTTTAAATGTAAAAAGAATCAGGACACAAGGAAAAGAGTCCTTGATCAGTTCTGTTTCCTTTTTTATCATAGAGATACATCATTTTTACGTAGAAAATTTCTGTTGGTTCTGCATATGTAAAAAGGGAAGTAAGTTTTATTAAAAAAATTTAAAATTACACTTTAATCATTCTAAAAAAATCCGTTTTACATATAGGGTGCAGCATAGAAACTACCTTATTTTAAAAATTAATAAATCACAAACAAAATAAATGATATCAATTCAATTATTATTCATGTTATTGAAAAATATTTAAAGTTTTTATAGATTATATTTAAAAATGTATATCATTAACGTGGCTTTCATTATGGTTAATGTATTGAGATACTCGAGTTTTGAAACTTCGCTCTACTCTTTCCAGCATATCAACGGATGTTTCGTCCATAGAAGTTTAAATATTGTTCTTCAATTGAGCCAGGGTCTTTATAAGGTTGATGTAAACTAGGGATTTCAGATAGCCCCACAAAATAGTCACACGGGACTAAATTGGACAAACGCGCCAGACATTTAAGATCGCCCCGTAAGGAGATAAGGCGTCCGGGGAAGCGCCGTGTGGATCGTAGTGCCATTCTGTTGAATAAAACCACCCCCAAATAAAGGTACTGAAATTTTGGTAAAAAATAGCTCTGTAATTAGGGAGGTCCTTCTCGTGCAGATCACCCAGGAGATTGCAAAATTTACTGCCTTATCAGCTGCATGCAACCTGAATGCATTTTGCGTGATTGCGATGATTAACGGTCGCTTTGAATGTACGCCTCTAAGGCGAATGTGTATTCTTCTTCTTATTAAAAAAAACATTAGATTTTGATCCTTTGAATAATTGCCATTTCAGTTTTCTCAAAATAATATTCACTTCAAAGCATACATTTTAAATAAGGAAGTTTCTCTGCCGCACTCTTTATATATTTTTGATTGATTCTTCAAGCCCATGTTATTTAATTTTTTATCTTTGCAAATTTCAATAAGATTGAATAACCGAACAGGGTATTTAATAAGAGAGTAATAGATAACAGAAATATCAGTTTAAAATTATGCGATTCAATCAGTTTATCTTTTATTGTCTATTATTGTTGAATTAATTTATTTGCCCAATTATCATCTTTCTTTTTAATATTTTCGCTTTTACTGTATAAAATACGATATACGATGATAAATTTGCGTCATATATGTTCGAAATGGCAATCGATCCATTTCTGTTGTTCTTATTTAAATCCCATGGGATGAATTCCTCTCAAAATCAAAGCAATTTAATACGAAACTAGTTGATTGTGGCACTTGAAGGGGTGGAGGGTTACATAAGGAGCTTTGTGTATATTGACGTGTTGGTGTTGCTGTCAACACGCGTCACTATAAATTGCTCGCAGTCGTGCGGCACCCAGTGGGGTCTCTATATGTCGCAGCCCCCGTTGTCGTGAGCATTCGATAAATGATTTAAGCCCCCTGAAAAAACAAACATTAACTGAAAAAATGGTCATTACGATTGCATTTCCCGGTGCGACATGCGATCGTGACATCATGTTATTGACATCCAAATCGCGTGCGGTCACTTGTTCCCATTCACAGGACTTGCACATGTATATTTTTTGATTTCGTTTGGAACAATGTTGTGCTTTGATGGGAGTTGACAGATTGATAACGATCTGATTGGCATCAGTTATCAAATCCTGTCAAATAATTGCGCCCGTGTTTAGATCTACACGTAAGCATCCCTTATTAATCAACCTTGTGTGTCGAGTATAACTCTTCTAATAATACATTTTTGTGTCTCAAATAATGAAAGACATGGCTTTAAAGGTCATCTTCTCCGTTAATTAATTCTTGTGTTTTGCTAATTGTAAATGTATTTATAGAAAGAAATATGTCAACAATTATAAGTCATGAATTTTCAAGAAATACAGCCTCCTTGAGTCAACATTTTGAGGAGAAGAAATTCATTTCTATGAAAAAAAAAGTGCTTTTCCACGCCACTGTACTTATTCCATTATTTACATCTTACTTTAAGGTCTTTTCAAACGACGTAATTTCGTATTAAATTTATTCTCCATTTCCCGAATGTCTTATTTGTCTCCCTTCGTGAAAGTTCAACTTGGAAATTTGTTTTGGCTCGACTGTATTATTTATAGTACAACTATTAAATAAAAATTAAGGACACGCGCAAAATTCCATTTAGAAGAAATCCAAGCGAAAAATATAGTCTGACACAAATATTTAATATAGGATAAAAAGCTTTTGGATTCATATTGTAATATATTTCTGGAGCGTCCGTAGATCGTCCCTTTTTGACGAGGCCGCTTATGATCCTGTTAACACTATCTAAATTTATGGGGTCGGAATTATTGGGCTCGTGGAAAATTTCTATTTGTGGTCCATCATCATGAATATGTGAGAAAAGTACATGGAAGTTTTTCACGTATGTCAGAATTATTCAACGTGACTTACCTTTTTTCAATCCCTTGGCTCAACGTGTCAAGAGTCTAACGCGGAATACCAATGACCACATCTTGCTTTCATCCTCACAATACAATTACGTTGTCATGTGGAAGTTTCAACCTTTCTCGCCCACGATTAAGGTAATATTTTCAATTAATTTTTGACAAGTTTTAAATTTATTTTTATTTGCTTGAATCCCGATGGGATTTCTGCGCAATTTTATATGAAATTCTGATAAAATTTCTTTGAGAACACTTCAATAAACGAAACCACACTGTCAATTACGTTGTATTCGCATGTGTACTCTAAGATAAATAGCCAACAATGTCTTATGGTCGGTATTGTACACCGTCGTCGTTAGCACCATACCAGCATATTCACACAGATTACCATACATATGCACGCAATACCGCTAATTAAATCCCTACCTTTTGTGCGTATCGGTAAAGATAAAAGATACAAGGTCGGTAGACGAGCGATATATATAACGCCCCGCCGTTCTTGAGTCAGCCGTCGCCATCAGAGTCTCGCAGTTGGAACTACTCTTTCTACCTGAAAAATTGTAATACATATCTAGGATAAGACGAACATTTTTTAATAGTGCTCGATCTGATATTTTTCCACCTTTCAGGTATCTTTCCGATCCTTTACTTTTAGGAAAACCAGTTTAGATGGATCGAAAAATCGTTTTTTTTTCAAATTTTATAATTTTTTAGTAAAACTAATAAAGAATATGATTGCTATATTTCCGATGAAGATAAATTCCAGATTGTTGTCGACTTAAATTTCTCGTTTTCGGTCATTTTATTATCAATCTATATAAATACAATTGGCATGATATTAATTTTGAGATAACATTCTTTAAAGTCTGTTTTTTATTGCAAGAAAGGTGAAAAAGAATGGTAAAAAATAGTACAATTTTATTTAAAAGCTCTAAACATTTTTTTAAATCAAAACTGGCTTCATATTTTTAAAATATATATGATAAGTAAAATTAAAATATTATATTGATTTTAAAATTAAAATGTGTGACTTTTACAATTCTTGCCAGCAGCAGGTCATAGGAAATAACTTTTAAAAAAATCAAATATACTCAAATCTCTTTTTGTGCGACTTTTTTTGTGCGATTTCGAAGTTATGCGGTTTTTTTAAAGCAATTTTTTTTTAATTCACAAAGAGTTCGTATTTTGGATAAAATAGGAAATAAATCATAAACACTAATTGAAATTAGGAAAAAAATTATAATTTGGGACTGTGTAAATCATATTGCATATGCTATCGCTGAATTACGACCACGCCCTTTATTCTGGTTTAGATTTTTGAAAAAACCAATTTCGTTTTTTTTTGCATTTTTCCAATGTCTCAACTTTCAAAAATACATTCTCCAAAAGAATTTCTAAAATTCTAACTATTTACGGAGTTTTAGCTATTTTAGTGACGCGGCAACTTGGCCGCTCTTACCATAATGAAATCTTTTAACGCGTTTTTCTTGAAACAACGTTTTTCAACGCAGTTGACATCATATCTCAAGTTTTAATTATATAATTTACTTTAAACTGGGTACAAATCTTTTCTATGTAAGGCTCTATTATTCCTATCAGATTTATTTTTTAACTATTTAAAAAAAAATTAAACTATGACAAAATAAGGCCAAAAAATGTTTTTATAAAAAGTGCTATTTTTTAAATTAAGGACGCAACAAAATTAAGCATTAACACCCTGACGCATAGTAATTACTCGTATTTGAGCATTATGGGATATTATAGCATTAAGGGTTAGGATATCATTTTCCAAATATATGGACATTACTTACTGATATTTTCCATTTAAAATATATGTTAATAACTAAATCATTTGTGCGAATAAATTAATTTTTCTAGGTTTTCAAGGAAAATATATTTATGGAAATATAAATATTTCTTGGATCGATCCAGAAATAACAATGTATCAGGTCAAATCACGGAAATAGCTACCGTTAATAAATTATAAGTGGTTTCCCATGTCGCTTGTGACTCACAGACTTCAGCTCCGTAATTTTGTAAACCAACATTGACTCAACAGACAAGTACAATAATAAGGTTTTGCTGTGATACATATTGAAGCTTTTTTTTAATTTAGCTACGAAAATTACGTGGAATTAGCCGATTGATGATAGGCAATCTTATTGTAAATTTTAAATGATAAAAGTGTTATTTGGATGGTTGGTATTATGGGTCCGTATTTACGATTGCGCATCAAGTACCTTTAAAAAGTAAGTACAGTAATGGCGCCATAAATGGCGCATAAACCATCGAAGCCTCACGTGTCTCCTTTCACTTTCAAATTTATGGAAACATATTCAAAAGTAATTGACCCATATTTCAAACGTTCCTCTTCCACTTTTGACAGCTCCAGTCATCACGGAAACTTCCAGAAGAAATGCCCATAACTCGTAACACTTCCATTAAGA
This sequence comes from Stenopsyche tienmushanensis, assembly GCA_008973525.1. NCBI lineage: Eukaryota > Metazoa > Arthropoda > Insecta > Trichoptera > Stenopsychidae > Stenopsyche > Stenopsyche tienmushanensis. The sequence continues at coordinate 941,726 of WACJ01000092.1, read as the reverse complement.
CTCATTCGTTGCATGTATAATAACAGTTATTTTTTTATTAATCCATATTTCTTACTTTAACGGGCAAACTTTCAGTTTTTTCGGCTGTTTGTGTTATTTTCTTCTTCGCTCTTGTGAATTTCTTTTTGATGTAATTTCTATTAGTTAGTCCTTTTATGTACTTTTTTTGGGGGCCTTCAGCCGCAATTTCATTACTTCTGTAAACATTTACGTACACTTTGAATAATAACGGAAAAATAAATACATAATTTTAACAACGTTTTCCATAATAAAAGAAAAATATTTCGTTCATTAAAGAAATGTAGTACTTCAAAAGGCTATGCAAATATATTTTAATTGCTTTTGTTGCTTTATGCGTACTGGACTAAGTCGCTAATAAATGCGAAATAATACGATTATGTAATAAAAGCATTTTTTATCATCGCGGTTCACCATAAGTATATTCATGGAATGGTCGGAGATTATCAGATTATTGGTTGAAAATTATAAATTTTAATTTTGCCCAACAATATTGTGCAATTAGGCCGTTTGTTTTAGTACAAAAGTAACCGGATTAAGAGGGAGAACACTAAAAATGTAAATTATACAATTAAACGCAACAATTAGGAATGTAAACCAAGGACGAGTGCCTTTGCAACGTTGAATTTTCGTTATTTTTAAATTTGAAAAGTGTGTCAGTATTTAGAGTTGAAATAGAATACTCTTTTTGTGCGATTTCGAAGTTGTGCGGATTTCTTTTAACACATTTTTTTAAATTTAATAAAGATAATATTTTGGATAAATTAGAAAATAAATCATCAATACTACGCGATATTTGGAAAAAAAATATAATTTGGGACTGTGTAAATCATATTGCATCTGCTATCGCTGAATTACGACCACGCCCTTTATTTTTGTTTATATTTTTGAAAAAAATTTATTTCATTTTTTTTGCATTTTTCCAATATCTTGACTTTTAAAAACACATTCTCCAAAAGAATTTCCAAAATTCCAACTATTTACGGAGTTATAGCTATTTTAGTGACGCGGCGACTTGGCCGCTCCTATCATAATGAAATCTTTTAACGCGTTTTTCTCGAAAATACTTTTTTCAACACGGTTGACATCATATCTCAAGTTTTAATTCATTAATTTACTTCAAATTGGATACGAATCTTTTCTATATAAACCTCTATTATTTCTACCAGATTTTTGTCAAAATTTATTTTTTTAACTATTTAAAAAAAAACATAAACTGTGACAAAATAAGGCCAAAAAATGACTTAATTCATTAAAAAATAGCCATTTTGTATTTAATTTTTTTTTGTGTTAGGGACTATAGTGACATTTTTACTAATTGTGAATTATATTGCTGGAAAGAGAAACTCTACTATTTATTTTGAATTATATCGAAAATCGCAACGAAAATGTTCATAGAGCGATTAAAGCACAGCATCCTTAAAATTTTACGAAGGTTTTACGGTGCAAGATGTCCTTTAAATGCAACCAAAAATTACCTTACTATTTTCCTGTTTTTTTACTAACTTTTTTAATGCGATTTTGGTTATACTTTATATAGCTGTTTCAAAGTTATGCGGTTTCTAAAATCCATGGAATGCATCCTCACTTTTTTTATGTAAGTCATAGCTTTTTTTGTGCGATTTTCCGCAGAACTTATACCGCGATTTCTACAATGTCTTCCAGATAACAACTGTCTAAATATCTTTCGAGATCGATCTAAATTAGCATACTACTCAAAGGCTACTACGGTTTAAAATATAAAAAATAGCATAGGTATTTTTTATATTTTAAACCGCAAATATTCCACCTTATAATAAATACATTTGATTTATCATAATTTTCAAGTCTGTTTGAAGATCCAAATTGATATAAAGGACCTACAATAAATTCAAATTTTCACAAGGATATCATTGCAAATTGGAGACTCTATTTTATTCTATAACAAGTTAAGGAAATACGCGTTGAAAACTAAAACTTCTCCAACGTACAGTTTTAAAACTACATTTTATAAAATACGGATTTACTATCTATTCTTCTGAAATTTTGTAGTTTTCAACGAAAAATAATCATGATATGATTTAAAATTGTGTCGAAATTAGTTTGCAATAGCAGATGTCGTATATATATTCTATTTTTATGGCAATATTGATGGTGTTATATTACCATCGTTTTCAAAATAGTATTTTAAGTGGACTGCTGGATGATTATAGAATATGAAAAAGTTTACATAGGAAGTTAATATACGTACAAATTACCCTTTAGCGGATAAATTATAGGGTAAAATTCAGATTTTTAAAGTTTAAAAGTCACTTGGTTCTCATTAGAATTTTATGAGCCCATGCCGTGAATAATTCGTGTTTTCAATGTACATTCGTCCTTTTCAAACATTACCCCGTCCCGATTAATATTTTCCAGAATCCGCAAGACCAAATTGTTGTCATAGGATGTCTACTGTTATTCCTTTATTAATTACCTCAGCCATTTGCCATTTTGTGAGCGAAACGTCAAGTCTTGTCAGCCCCGATTCGCAAAGCTTGCGGCTCATGTCCTATAAGGGTAGGAGTGACACTGCAGGTAAATTAATTAGCTTCCTTCCATTAACGAAGCTTCCGATAACAATTTAAATGATAAAATGGCTTTTGTAAAGATTTCCAAAATTCATTTTCTCAGTTGTCTGCCTTGAGAATTTTGCCCTGTTATAAATTTGTTATTTCATCTTCGTTAACATAAAATGGATGCCCCTCATATTTGAAAATTGTCTATGCTACTTTTGTTATATAAAAATATAAAATTTATAAATACTATCGACATTCAAAGATGTTAACCTTCGTATGTAGACTATTCATATTGTTATTCTTGAAGATCTTCTTTGGGTCATCCCGAGGGAGACTAAGTTGTTCTTTACACATTTGTTTCATTTATTTCATCATGACAGCTGACCAAGTTTGATTATTTAAGGACGTGAGTTCCATCTCAACATTTTTTTGTAGTTCCACATAAACTTTCAGAGTTATCCTTATTTTTAAAATTATCACTTCAATTGGTCGAAAGAAATCCTAATATTATTGGAGATTTTTTAAATATCGACAGCATTCAACAATTATTGAATGCAATATTAATGTATAATATTATTCTTCCACACTTTCCCACTCGAATTGGAAGAAAAAGATCAACTGGAAATGAAATGACAACGTTCTTGGTCAAGATCTTTATAATTTGTTAAAAGAAATACCTCTACTGCGAGAGCACTGGGGAGCCAGCGGAAAGAATGCGTCTTTCCGCACTTAAGCCTATTGGTTGTGTTTTTTTTCTACGCGTCAACATTTAAACTTCACGCATATGCATAAAAACGGAATAAAGTCATTGTTTATCTCATAAATTGCATCACGATTAATAGGGTAGATTTTTTAACCCACGCCACAGTTGCAAATTTAACCACTTATAGATAACCAATTCAGGATTAATTTGAATCAAGATAATCGATCCCAAATGTATAGATATGATGCAATATTTATTATAGATCTAGAAATGATGATTGGCATTTATTGCATTTGGATTGTTAACCTATTCAGACCGGAGAGCCGACATGCTATGCTCCGCTTGTCAATCCATTTTTCTGTCAACTCCGTCGGAGCGTGTAACAATAGCTTGATAATGAACCAAGCTCAATAAATGTACCTTAACATTGTTGATAGCACACAATATTCATTCAATACTTCGGAATATTTCTTAATGCTCAACTGTATCTGCTTTATGTTGTTCAGCTATTTTTTTAAACTGGCAAGTTTACTTCTGAACGAGTAAAATTTGCAAAAAAGCTATGATACTCGGCTAGTGACGGCACTCTAGAACAGTCAAGAGGGAATAATAAAATTGTTCAATGATAAGAATGATGCGAGTATCTTAATGATCAAAACAAACGCCTGTTCTCAAGACAATACGAACAATCAAGCTTCGAATTTTAAGCACTCATTCTGCTCTTTAACTTTATTCGTAGCAAAGTGACAGATTGATTTTACATAATAAATAATGACCACCTAAAATGTATACCTTGTACGGCATCTAGTTCTGCGCCGAATTCCCATTTAAACGTATATGGGCGCCTTTACAGCACGACTTTGCTACCAATATATGAGTGTATGATGAGACGCAAGACACCCGTCTCTGTCTCCAGATTTCCCCACCCATAGGGTTAAGCAATTCATTACATTTATAGGTATGTTTTATTTGTATTTGTTCATAAATTTAATCCAACAAAATTTAGTTTGCTCGAAAAAAAGTTGCTTTATTTGTATTGTTCCGTAAATGTGTACGAAAATTTTCTATATAAAATACAACAAGAGCTGAACTTTTAATGTGGACCGACCATGATATATTTTCAGATTAATGTTCTCACCATTGTGTTAAGTATCTTTTATGTTAGTATCGTATTCCCTTCTTTATGACTTCTTACGTCGATGATATCTCTTTGTTCCTATTTAGAGATCTTATTGTGCGTTTTTACAAAGATTTTCATAGAAAAATAAAACAAGCCCCTTTGATTTGTTCGCCAAAGACGTAAAAATCGCTTTGAGGATTGTTAGCAGAAAAAATTCAGGTCGACCGACATATCAATCTTAAGATTTTCCAAACAATAGACACTTCAAAGGGAGAAACTAATTCCAAAATCACGAAAATCATTCAACGATCCGCACTCTTGTTTCCCGTTTAAGTTTTCCCGAAGCAAACTAAATAATTACTCGCAAAGAGGGCGAGCTTAAGGGATTATGCGAAATTTTCACTCGAGCCTCGTCTTCGATAATTTTTCAACCCCCTTTTCCTGTTTCATGCCTGTCTCTCGACGAACTTAAAAACTTTTCAGTCTCACGTTAAAGCTTTAATCACAAGTTAATTCTGCATGATGTTACAAATCTCCGGGATTTTTTTTTCAGCGCTGAAGGATTTTGCTGCACGTTTGAGTTTTCCGCGACAATTAATATTGTAAATATGCCCGCACAAAATTACGCTCACTCAACGACAATCTTGAAAGTTTGCACATTATTTTTTTAATGCTTGTAGAATGCATAATTGTAATGAATTTCTAATTCGAACTATGCTCAACCATATTACATATACATGAAAATGAAAACTTTTTAACGACGCAACTTTAAAATGACTCCAAGATCGCATATAAAGGCAACTTTAATATTAAAAGGCAGCATGAGTGACCCATTTTATTAATATTGATGCTATAAGTGAACAATCTTCATAAACAAGCTGCGTATTTTGGCAGCGAAACCTCATATTGCGTATCGCTCGAAAAGGGTCGAAATATTTGGGCGAATTCCTTGAAATGCTTCTCCAAGTCGAAAATGTATTTGTAGATTTTCGACAAAAGGACATGGGAAATTATGAATACTTAGAAAATTAAATTTCACCATAATTTTACGCGATACATAAGAATTCAATAGACTTTTCATTTTGTGGAAACAATGCGAACCCCAAAAAATTCTTCGCAAAAAACAACCCCCATCCAAGAATGTTATGGAAATTGTTGTTGTTTGTTGATTTGCTTTGAAATTCTTTGCTCAATAAGCATCAAATATTTACTTCATTCGTAATTTATTATGCACAGTTATAAAATCAAAGTTTTTGATACCAAAGTCTATTTTATTTCGCTGCAAAGTTATACGCAGTAGTTCGTCATTTAGCATGCAATCGAATGATTTCTTTATGGCGTGACTGATTTTATCGTTTTCCGTCGATGTAGACATTGATTGACATATTCCTTCCTTTCAAGTCAAAGTTTCTATATTTAAAGTCTGCAAATATTTAGCTCCGAAGCTTGATATATTTTGGTCCTTATACACGTTCAATACATTTTTGGCTTCCGTTATTTATTACTAATGAAAGATTTATCTTGATTTTTTTTCGGTACGGTATAACGAAAGAAATATATCTCTATGAGTCAATTTTCTTGAGCCTTTGGATAGCACACGTAAAGCCGAAAGTCCCATTAATCCTTAAGCGAGGGCGTTAATTCCGTGGGGCTATCAAATTAACTGGGTTTTTTGGTTTGTAACATCTTGTTCTTACACGTGCCAAATGCCGAAATTAACGTTCTATCTAATGAAATAATGCCCATATAATAGTATTAAAGATATAAAATATTTTTTTCAATATCGTTGATGCTTGAAGTCTTATATTAATTAATGAAAAAGCTAATAACCATATAGTTTTATTTGATAATATAGTTTTACTAGTAAGATATCAGAGCATGATCTTACAATATAAACTCAATGAGATTTATTTCAATATTTGTGATTGAAAGCTTCAGCAAATGTTAGTATCTTGGACAAGATTCTAGAATCTTATTATGAATTTGGGTGATTGGAGTATTGTTCAATTCAGGATTGTTCTGATCTCCTATTAGCAATCAATTCAAATAGTATAATTTCAATTAGCTACTACTCCTTCAAAGAGTTTGGTATTGCGGTAAATCTCATTTTTTGGATCGTTTTGGAACGACTGAATCCTGATCATATCCTGAATTGCCTTAAATGCTACAAGCTGACGCCTTTAAAATAGGATTACCTTTCATCCCGGGGCCTTAAAAAAGACGCTATAAATGACATAGCAAAAAATAAATCAACTTTGGACAATATTATGCCACTAAGCAACAAAACGGAGGCAGTTTATCATGGATCAAATCATCAAAGCACTCTAAAATCCAGTGTATCCAGTTAAATTATCCTGGATTTTATGATGAAACAATTGACTAATTGACTTTAATTGAATGTCTACTAAAAACTAGATATGTTTTTAATAAGTTTCTCAATAAAGATGGTTGTTATGAAATTACATATTAATAAATTTCTATTTTGGACATTGTGCCTTGAAATTTTCTCAGAAAAAAATTTCAGTATATTTTAAACGAGAGTCGTTTGACAGCGTTAGCCAAGAGCAGACTTTTCTGCTCTCAATCTGACCTTGACCAAATTAGACTAAAAAGTGGTTCGTCATTGAAGTCTCGCAGTTGGGATCTCTTTATGTTTGAAGCTGTACTGACATATTTTGGGCATTAGACGCTATGTAGCCACATGCAAAAATATTCACATATTTTTATAAACACTATTTAGTCCCAGGACAATACTTTTTTGAGAGATAGAGTGTAATACCTACCTGAAATATCTCAGTCAGATCAACTTTGTCTCGTTTTTTTTCCGACCATTTTATTTCAGCCTTTGGGGCGTTTTTCAATCGAAATTTTAATAACCCACTGTAGGTTATTCAATTCTTATGCGATTGTAGGGGTGAAACTCGTACTTAAAGGGTTAATCACCTCGGGAGTTATATCATTACACAAGAACCTCTTTATGCGCTCTAATTAGCCTAAACATGTTGCGAACTCTCAGGTATACCCCGTATTATTAATTATTTAATCAATCAAATTCAATAAAGTTTTTAATTCTTACAATTTGTAATGATGATATGAGCAAGCATGCCGTGCGTACATCTGCCGTCGCCCGCATCAACAATGCATTCAAACCTCTTACATGCTGAAATAATGTTTTAGGTATGCTAATATAAATTGATATTTTAAAATTATGTTAACCTACTTTAACCTGAATATTTAATGACTCATTAACCCTATCTGCTCGTTTTTTTTTTATTAGAGATGGTATCAGTTTGTAGTTAATTTCGAGTGTTTTTCAGGTTTTATAGTTTAAAATTTTGGCACAACATTTATCATAATGTCCACATATGAGTAGAAATCGAAACCCATTTGGCGACACAATGTCGACTTCAATCGAATCAAACAAAAAGCTCAAAATCTAATTTTAGTATAAATAAATTGATGCCGGGAAAGCTCTCAAAATTTACATCCCTTCAAAGTCATTTATGTAGCATTTTTTAATAAATGAAGGCATAGAACAATACACATTTGATTGTGTTATTTTTGAGCATGTTTGTTGAATGATTGGCACTTAAATTGAATATGTACATTATACCGCTTTCTAAAGGGTGACTTTATAAAGGCACACGTCAATATTGATGAATATCGGTGGAGTGATTTTTATTTTCTTCGGCATATAGCAATATCGCTGTCATTCGGACGAAAATCAATTTATCTCAAATAAGTGAAACGTAAGCCCCTTGTGAAGCGCAAATTTTTGCCGAAAGTTTTGATTGTATCGCTCAAATTTAAGGGACAGATTTCATCAACTCTAAAGTAGTACGCCGAAATTGGTTCGCCAAGAATAATTAGTGAATAAAGCAAAGTTTTGTTCGACGCGGGGGGGGGGGGGCGGAAAAAAAGTCGAATCTGATAATGAGTATCCGCAAAGTGGATGTCCCCAAATTCTAATTTGGTCGACAGTGTGAGAAACAAAGACTCGTAATTCAATCTGCTCCCTAAAAGCGTCTCCATATAACCGAACTCGTCACAGCCCTTTACATACAAATTACATTTGAAATTCAACCCTCTTTTGCTGATCGTAACCGTTACACACTCAAATCGAGTTTCTTTTGCACCCCTTATCTCAAAACTCTTGCCTCGTCTACGAAAGAACACTCAACGCGGCGTTCAAATTTCGTAAACACCGTGAAATATATTGACAGTTATTGTGCTGAAGCTGCAGGGAGTTAAAGTCTCCCTGAAGATATGCTAATTAAGGACAGCAGCCATACATTGCTTGGGTTATAGCACTGTATAAATGTAACAAAATGACCTTTGTTTGGACATTTTTAAGGGTTGGGAAGTAGTGCAGTTGCGATTCAGTGCTAGTTGAATATGAAGTGTTCTGTATTGCTCCAGATGGGAGGGAGGCTGCGAATATACCCGTTTGAAGTGGCAATGGTTTCTTTGAAGCGGCGGCGACTGCTGTGAATGTTGGTTCGCCATGCTTATTTGTTTTTACCTCGTTTTGAGGTAGAAAGTTGTGTGTTGTAGAGAATAAAAAGCACACTTGTATTTCAAACTGTGCAAAGAGCCATCGCTTTAGAGAGAAAAAAACTTTGATTTAAAAAAAAGCTTGCCACAAAAGGCTTTAGAATTTAGATTTAGAAAGGTTTAGGTGTGCTTTCCATATATAAGATATATGGATAATACATCACTCAAAAAGTTCGTAATTTTTTATTTAAAATATTGCGAAAAAACAACCCCAAATGAATAGGAAAAAAGGTTTAAAGTGAAAAAAAATCTACGAACTACGAACATTGGCATATGTAAGTAAAGCGTGGATATATTACACACCCATGTTTTTGGGATATTTACATCCCTTTACTGTTTTAATATTTAACTTCTGATGGTGCTATATTCATTATCAGATGTAGAAAATCTCCCGATCGCTTCTTATTGCCTTCCAAATAAGATAAATTTAGAGTAGTATTGAATGATAAATTAAATTACCATCATTGTCAAATGATATTTTAATAATATTATTATTAATTCATAGATCAAAATATGAATACACCCGATCTTTTAAATTTGATGAAATTTTATAAAAATAAATCTAAGATCTAACTCACTTCATAAACACTCGGTTCACTTAAGATCACCCTATATTTAATATATAATAATGAGATTGAAATATTTTATTTTTACCAAATAAGGAAAATATTCCATAAATATCATGATATTTAGCTTTATTTTTTTAAAAAAAGTACATAATTTGAATTTCCATTTGTTTTTAAAGACGGTCGTGCTCGCGCGTGAATGTGTTCTTCTTTCGGACCGTAGTGACGCCAAGCGATAGGAATAAGGTGTTAAAGTGCTAAAAGAGACCCTATCGTCTTATCTTTTATTTATGAAAAGAGGTTATAGCTATGAGCTTGTGGGAAGGACGTCTTCCCGCATCCAAGGCTATCAGACGACTTTCCACTTTCTGCGCATTATCATAAGATGGGAAGCGGTGCACGCGCAAAAATATAGATAGATATCTTTCACAAGGTGCAATGTTTCCGCACGAAGACAGAAATATGTCGCTGTTCATTGGACGCATTGCATCTGATGGGGGCAGAAGGAAGTTGCTTTTAATTTTGCAAATTGCATCTGCACATATTAATATGCCATAATTTTTCAAAATGCATACCGTCTTAAAATAGGATGCATCAATTGGATAGAATGTTAATTACTATTTTGCCATATAAAAAAGTTGGCATTAATGCAATTTCATATTAATCTGTATTTTTTTTTTTTTTTTTTTTTTTTTTTTTTTTTTTTTTTTTTTTTTTTTGAACAATCTATCCTTTGGGGGACATTCAGTTCTTATTATGACGTTTCTGTCTCGTGTAGGTCCCCATTCGTTAATGAGGACCTAATGTTCATTCATTTGAATCTTTTGTCCAGGTCATGAACCAAATATCTTTTCAGCCTGCGCGTTCCGGAGTTTTGGCTAATCAGCTCTTCAACAAGGCGGTTGGGGTGTGTGTTTAACCTTCTTTTGTACTTCTGGCTATGGCTTTCGATCTCCTGCCTCACTGTTGGTATGCTCAATATGCTGTGTATTGTTTCGTTTGTAACGTACCATGGAATGTTGCCTATGGTACGTAGCACTTTAGATTGAAAGCGTTGGAGAATTTCTATATTGGAGTTCGATGCGGTTCCCCAGAGCTGTATCCCATATGTCCAGATTGGTTTTAGTATACTTTTGTATATTAGTGTTTTATTTATTAGGGACAGTTCCGATTTTCGGCCCATTAGCCAATACAGCATTCTCATTTTGATTTCCAGTTGCTTTTTCTTCTTTTTTATGTGCGTCTTCCATGTTAGACGTCTGTCTAGGTGCATACCGAGATATTTAACTGCATCTGCCTGTGGCAGTGCGCAATCATTCAGTGAGACAGGTGGACACGTTTCTCGTCTATTAGTGAAAGTGACATGCGTAGATTTACTTTCATTGGCCTTTATACGCCATTTCTTGAGCCATTTCTGTATATTGTTGAGGTCATGTTGGAGCAGTTGAGACGCTATTGCCGGGTCGTTGTGCGAGGTTAGAAGAGCTGTGTCGTCCGCGAAGGTGGCCGTTGTCGTGGTGTCCGTTGTCGGAATGTCGGCTGTGTATATAAGATATAAAACTGGGCCAAGTACGCTGCCTTGTGGGACGCCGGATTTTATGTCGTGGAGCGTGGTGGCTTCATCTTCGTATTTGACGTAGAATGTTCTGCTGGTCAGGTATGATTTGAATATGGAAAAGTAGTTTGTGGGCAGTTGTTTTCCGATTTTATATAGCAATCCCGGATGCCACACTTTGTCAAAAGCCTGAGTTACGTCCAGGAATGCTGCCGAACAATATTTTCTGTCTTCTAAGTCCTTGTGTATTCTATTGAAGATCCTGTGTATTTGTTCCACAGTCGCATGTTGTTGACGAAATCCAAATTGATGATTGGGTATTAGATTGTTTTCCTCGATCAATGGCTTGAGTCTCTTCAGTAGTAGTTTTTCAAAAAGTTTGGAAATTATTGGGAGTAAACTGATGGGTCTGTATGATTTGACGTCATGTATATCCTTGCCGGGCTTGGGGATTAGAATAATCTTAGCCACTTTCCATTGCGGGGGGAAATAGCCCATTTTTAGTACCGCATTGAATGTTTGTACCAAGAACTTAAATCCTTTAGTAGGGAGTTCCTTTACCATTCTTCCCGTAATGAGATCGTAGCCAGACGATTTTTTAATGTCGACCTTTGCTATGACTGATCTGACTTCTCGCTTTGTGAATTTTTTGATGCAAATGGTTGTTTTTTTTGTAATTGGCGGCCGGTGAATCTCATCTTCGCTTTCTGAAGTATTCATGTTTATGTGTGGAGTGAATACTTCTGTCAAGTGACTAGCGAATATTTCCGCCTTTTCTTTGCTATTTCTAGCCCATTCTCCATTTTTCTTTTTGATAGGTGGTGATGTTACTTGGGGTTGTTTTAAATATTTTGTAGCTTTCCATAGTGAATAATCTGTGGCTTCAGTGGCGGTTAGCCCGTTGAGGTAGTCACTGATTGCTTCATTTTTGCTTTTGGTGATGGCATTTTTAAGGTTTTTTATAGCTCGGTTTAGTTTGTTTTTGTTTTCTGGCGATCTCGTTATTTGCCAAAGTTTTCTTATTTTGCGTTTTTCTGCAATTTTCTGTTTGATTGTTGTGCTTAACTGTTCTTTTTTATTTTTTTGCGTCCATTCCGGAGTTGAATTCTTTGCGGCTTCCCGCAGAGTAGAGTTAAAAAGTTCAACTGCGTCTGTGATGTTCTTTTTTGTTTTAAGGGGTATATTTGCCGTCAAGTGGTTGTCAATTAGTTCGCGATAATCGTTCCAGTTTGTGCGGTTATTGGTTAGTGTTAAGGACTTTAGTATTTTCCTCACGTGACTGCTCATCGTGACTATGACGGGAGAATGGTCGGAGGACAGATCAAGACTGGACTCTGCCTTGAAGTAGGCTGCTGATATTCCCCTTATAACGCAAAAGTCAATGGTGTCTGGGATTTTTTTCCTGTCAGTTGGCCAGTACGTGGGTTGATTTGATGATATTGTAGCAAGATTCAACGCAGTGATTGCCTTGTGTAATTCTCGTCCTTTGGTGGTTATCAGCCTCGAGCCCCATTGCGTATGTTTGGCATTATAATCTCCACCAGCGATGAATTTATTTCCAAGAGTGTTGTAAAATCTTTGGAAGTTTTCTTTTTTAATACAGTGTTTCGGTGGACAGTATACGGCTGAGATGGTGATGGGCCCTCTCCAGTCTTCTACGACGATATTGGTCGCCTGGAGGTGTTCCTCTGTAAATTTTGCAGCTTCGTGATGTTTAATGGACTTTCTTAGTATAACTGCAGTTCCGCCGTGAGCTGTCCCATCTGGATGCTCTGTTGTGTATATATTGTATTGTGGGATTTTTATATAGCTTTTTTCCGTAAAGTGGGTTTCTGATATCAACATAACGTCAATGTTTTCCATTTTCAGGAAATTTTGAATTTCAAGCGCATGTTTGGACAAGCCATTGGCATTCCATATTGCTATTTTTAGCGTTGAGAAATTGAAAGTTTGGCGATGAGGGTAGATAGTATGTTGAGCATGGTACTCACCTGTTCGATGAGCCCTTTCATCATGACTTTTAACTCTGCCATGTCATTTGATTGATTTTGAGGAATCTGTTGGTTTTGGTCCTGCGTTTGGTTTCTAGACATGATCTGGGCGTAGGTGATGTCCGGTTGTGCTCTTTGGCTCGTGGCATTGTTTGTTGTTCCCGCTGGTCGGCTGTATTGTTGGTATGTGGGCTGGCTTGGTGGCATCTCTTTGTTTCTTAGCGCAGGAAACTGTGTTTTCTGTAGATTTTTGTACGTTGCGCACCCTTTATAGTTTGCAGGGTGGTTGCCTTCGCAGAGAACGCATTTGACGTCGTCTGATCGGTTTTTTCTCGGACATTGTCCGGTCTCGTGGTTTCCTGCGCATTTTACGCAACGAGGCTTTCTGCAACAAAAATTCTTTGTATGCCCATCTGTATTTTATGAAGCGAATCAACATTTGGATTTGTCACATAAAAACTCGGATTAAAATCTGCATTAAATGTAGTTGGTGACCACATTTCTAAAACATACAAGTACTGAAAAAATCCCCAAAGCTTATTTCGCTTTGAAAGATGATATACGCTCATGCGGAACTTTCAACTCTTTTTATGTTAGAAAATATGCATAAATTTTATCCCAGATCACAATTTTATCCGATGAAAAATGCATTATTTATGCATATGAAAAATTATGGATGCAACAAGGACCTTAGAGATAATTTAAATCTTTAACATAATATAATTATGGATGAAAAGGGATGAAACATTTTTGAATATGATTGAGATGCAAATTTGTTAAAAGAACTTTACAGATTCACCTCAGCGTATAAAGGGTTAAAAATCTAATAAAATCGCAAGCTTTCAGGATTCATAGTACAGGATCTTTTGTTAAATATATACTATTAAAAGAGACGAGCTTACAAAAGTATTCGAAGCACTGTTTTACGTTAATCATACTAAAGACGAAGTGAGGTAGCACTTTGGTCTTAAACGAACCAGGAGCTAAATCTCTCCACAGAAAGCTTTTATACGCCACTCATATCGGACTTTTTTTCTTTCGCGATGAAAAAATAAACGCAGCCCGTAAAGTCCTCATACATCCTGAATTTTAAAGGGTTGGGACCGTGTTCCGCGGTGTTTGCTGTTTAGCACTTTCCTTTTAATCTGTTCCAATACGCTGTGGCGGTGGCAATCAAGCCTTTATGTACCACTTTGACCCTTGCTAATAAAATCAAAAGGATTATTCATCGTGTGCATTTATGAATATGTATCCTGGGTGTCAGGGCCGTTTTCACGTAGGGCCGCAATTTGTGAATATTTTATGTCATATTTAATGCGGCCACACATAAATTTTCGGGTAATGACAACCTTTTCACTAATTTAGACTTTGGTCGTATCGCGCCGGAAAGGATCTAATAAGAAACGGCTTAACGGCTGAAGCAATGTTAATAATTAAATGCGTAATATCATTTAAACAAATTGATTTCCTTTATCAATATTTTTGTCCAACGATTTTGACTTTGAACAAAGAAACAATATAAATGCTACAGGACTCATTCTGATTAAATGTTTCGATTAAGGTACAGCCTGATTTCCTTCAGCTTATAAGTGATTCAAGACAGATTAGAAGTGATTGCATTTTTTTAAATATAATAGTTAACTTTTTACAGTCTGAGCCTGTATTTTTGTGTGATGAATTTTTTCAAATATATTTTTAAAGAGGTGACTGTCTCGTGTGTAGTTCAATATAAGTTTCTTATTAGTGTGGTAAAATAATGATTGAATATAAAAATTCAATATTAACCCCTTAAGTGGATATGACGTATATATCCGTCAAGACCAAAGTCCATGCAAAGTGGGTATGACGTATATATCCGCATTGTGAAAGTTAAGCAAAACTCAATGGAAAATGACGGATACGTCCGATTGCATTGTTGTTTACGTTAAACGTAAGAATGATTCATCTCGGGAACTGACTTGTTCGAACTTGATGATATACTATTTTCGTATATTAAGACGAAAAGGTCGTGTCACTACGGATGACACTTTTAACAGTGAAACGTAACGTTGAAGGGGCCGTTTATTAAAATGGCCGCTTAACTTACAATATCGTACGGGACACGTGATCTTAAATCTTTACACAATATAAATAAGAACCATTAGTATAAATCATATTAGGATCGTAATTGAAATATCACCAATGCCTTTTCATGTTATAAAAAAATATTCATATAAAATTTACATGAAGGATTCATTACATACATGTTATATATGGATGTGGGTTCATCGTGTCATATGATACATGTCTGAAAAATTTCCTGTATGGCTTGTAAATGCTATTTTGCAAGCCAAAAAAAAAAAAATTTCTGTCATCCCACGCATATGATGAGATTTAAAAGACACTTGGAATGAAGTACATTTTTGGGTAGGATCCATAAGTAATAATAATCAGCAAACATGCTCCCCTTAATTATCTAACAAGTCATATTATTTAAATAAATCTCAGAATGGAATGCGATGTATTATTTAGATTAAAGTCTTAACCCTACGATTAAATGTTAGTATTTCCATAAAAAAATTATATAAATGAATCATAATTGAAAGTCTCCCCAGTTCGATGAATGGCAATTTCGATATGCATATTATATTGAGTTAATCGATTTTTACAACGTCGACTTTTACAGATAGAACGATAGAGCGAACGAGAACTAGTTTATGCAACAATTTACAAATTCGAATCGGATTCATTTGCATTCGAAATCGAATCACGTAAGCTGGAGCTTTTTAACACCTTATTTAACGATTCATTGAGCTCTCCGTCGACTAAAAGTGTAGCCAGTGAGCAATCGCGGTTTTCACTACGGACACACATGGAAATCTGCAACTGGAAGCATTTCAATGATCCAATGCATTTCTATTCTTTCGCAAGCGAGAGATAATCTTGAATGGACATTACATACCTATATCCGGCACGGAAAGCAATTAATTCTCTGGCAGCTACGAAAACCTGGCATTATACTGAACAAAGAGGAAAGGTCTATTCAATTTGTTGTTTGGGCGTCGGGCATTTCTCGGATGTCTTCCATCAGAAAATAACAACGCTGATAAAGCATTCCGTGATCGAGAATAGAGGAATAACCTGATCATGCGTGAATATTGGAAGAACAATATATAAATACAATTAACGCAAATAATTCTTCATCAATATTTAGTATAAAATCACACCAAAATAATCCAAGCTGCGCATAACGAAACCCCTTTATATGATCTTTGACGGGTAATTTGTAATCTATATAAAAAAAAATAAGTCTAAATACTGAATAATATGTAAACCTAATGTGGCCTTATAAAAAAATCGTGATAGAAGATTATTAGACCCTAGGAAAAATTAACACTTTGCACTCGAGAGGTGACTCTCACTCACCATGTGATTTGATGCCGCAACTCGAGAGGCGACTCTCGCTCACCACTCGGAACTGAAGCGGAAACTTGATGCAAGGCTCTTCTGTATAATCATATGAAGTGTAACATGACACTCTTTCACATAGTTATAATATTTTCTTATCTGAAATTAGTCCGTAACTACGCCAAAAATCTTGCGAATCGTCTCGAGTTGCTGGTTCACCGCGCGATAAAGAATATCGAATGCAAAGGGTTAATGTTTTTCATTTTTATTTTATTTGTTACCGATTTTGATTATTAGTTTAACTTCCCACACCTATCCAAGGTTCTTATTTGCACTTTTCTTGGTAGTTTATTTGCTTTATTCCATTCCATAAAGGCTTGCACTTTGTCTGTATCTGTCTTTCTTTACTTTTCACACAATGGAAATTGTCAGCCATAAGATTTATCTGTTTTTGTGTAATATATAAAAATGCTAATTGCTTCTTTATGTTACGTATATATACAGTAAAGGCGGCGCAGCGCATGCGCATTGCATGGCTATGTACACTTTCACATATATACGAAAGAGATGGAGAGACTACAAACGATTCTGCCTCCCTTTTAAAGCAACTCTCGCTCCATTTTGATATAAAAAATATAACTTGAAGGCTAATGAATTTTATTTATTCCCGGCAAAATTCCCGATTTCCAGACAAATTATTTATTTCCGCCGCTGCAGATGAATACTTATATACTATAATACTTTGATATGATTCGTAATTATATTACGGAGATATAAAAAAAATATGAACCCCGTATCTATTATATTTTATATCGATATTCCCATTATTAGAGTCGAGGTGTAGTAAATACATCACCGGTAGGGAATGGTAAATATAAAAATTTGAAAAACATATATATACTCCTAATATATACACAGATTAGACAGTTACTGTCTTTAGGTTCGCCAATTAGTCGCTGTTTCCAAGCGTCCAGATTTCGGCGGGAATGTCTCGATTAAGTAACATTCGTCGTGCTGATGAAGTGTACGATTTTTGATAGATAAAAATTTTAATCCCGAATTTTTCGAGATTACGTTTACTAATCCCGGGATTCATGAGCACCTAAAACTGTCCGGGATCCCGGGATTGGATTCCCTGCATGTGAATATTTTAGCTTGAATTGGAAGAAAAGGTTAACATTTTAGTTAAAAAACAGCTTTCTTTCTGATCTTCATCCATCTTGCGGCGACTCTTCTTTGATCCGATAGCAAACGAACCATATGAAGCATTTCAAACAAGAAGCCACCGATTGCCTTTAACAATTTCGTGGACACGTCTGCAATTGCAGACGGATATGTCTGTGAATATAGACGCACGCTTATGTGCGTGCATGGATTAATATGCACCAATAACATCCCTATACACCACCAGTTGTATCCAAGTCTCGACGTTATTTATTTATTATGCCGATTACATATTAGAATTACATTTGGGCTATGATGTAACTATAAAAATATTTTTTAAAAACAGATATCTAAAAATAATAATGGCAGACCCAGAAATTACTGTCTATTCATAATTGTTCGCAAAAACTTGTCTTAATTACTATTTATATATTAATGTCGCGCCATTCAACAGTCGATCCCGCAATCCATCTAGAATACATTTATAATTCCACACATAATTGCTACATTCCCATACCTTCCACAATAGCAATCAATATCTATGTGTTAATATTGTTTTTGAGGCAGTTTCATATTATATCATATTGGAACAGGATTAAACGCTCTACAAATGATTTAATTGAAATATCAACACACGCGACCGATGTTTGTTTTAACTGCCATGTATTAAAATCACAATAGAAGTGATGTATATTAAATACTCAAATTGTATCAATAATTCATTTTGATTTACATTGTTAATATTTTCCATTATATGATTTAAGCCCCACTATAAATATGCGCTAAAGCTTGTTAGCTTTGTACAAATATGTACAAACTATTTCTGAAATAAACGAGCTTCGTAAGGGTCGCTTTCGACACACAAACTGATGGTAGATCGATTGTTTGTATCGAAGTTTTAAGTATCTTTTTAGCTATTCGACAGCCATTTTTATCCAATTAAGGGTGAGTAGTTGTGAGAAGATCCCAGCATCTCAGATGGAATATAAAGTAGTATAACAAAGTCTTGGGCGTATTTCTTTTCGCACTATTTTTGAATGCTCTTCACCTCGTTTATCAATACATTTGTATTCACATTGGCCAGATGCTGGACTTTACTGCTTCCAAATAAGAAGAATCCTCCATACTTTGAGCTACTATTAGAAGGCAAAACCCATCGGCAATAAATTACATAGAGTGCTTTCAAATATATCTTTGTTCAGATAAAGAACATATTATCTTTATTTCGTGCTTGAAAGTGCTTCGAATGCAAATTGTTTAGATGTGATGTCCGAACGATTAGCGCTTCGTCCTTTGTACGATCCCGTAGTTATGCTGAATTTAATTGGCTCACTTTGTTAAAGGCTATGCAAATTCATTAAATGCACTAAATTTCTAACTGCACCGGATGTTGAACAAGGAAGATATATGATTTGATGCACGAGACTTTCACAAAATACAAAGTTCAAAGAACATTTACAATCGAGCTGAAATTCAACGATTCACACAATAAAGTCGTACATTTTGTGTCGGTATAGTGGATGAAATCCTGGACTCTTAATATAAAGGTTCAAATACAAATTCATTACAATAAATTTGGGAATTTGGAAGTATTCATATTTTCAATCGATTGATTTGATCCAAGTTTAGCCTGTTTTCCTGGAACGAGAAAATGTAAACACTGGATCGATAATAAAAATCGTGCAGAACCGCCCACAAGTATCTGGCAAACATATCAAAGATCCACTCCTACCTAATATTGGTATTCAAATAATCCTGAATAAACTACACACGAAAAGCATACTAAATCCTTTTCCTAGAAAAATATCCTATTAAGGTTGTTTACATCCGATAACGAACATCATACTAAAAAGAACACATTCATACATACATAAAGAGGCTTTCATATGATAATTTTAGAATATTCATACTTATTGCATAGTAATATTCATGGAAAATTCATGGAATTCTATATCCTCCAGGATTCTCACTATTTTTGTAAATAAATCTGCGTAACGTATTTGATTCCATCCAAATAGATTTAAACCAATCTCAAGACTCATATTAAATGAGGCAAATGTAAATGTGTACAGTTTTCGATCATCATTTTACGCGGATTCTTTGAATGTCAAAAACATTTTTACGCGATTTTTATCTAATGCATTTCAAACATCCATTTTAAAAAAAATAATGCAGAGAGTAGTAAAACGCCTTAATTCATATTTTCTTGCAATCTTCCTGAAGAATTTATATTTTAAGATCACTATTAGAGCAATACCAAAATTCACTTTTCTTATTATATTTTTGTTAATACAGTGAAACCTCGATTTTACGTTTTCCAAGGGACCCTGAAAAAAAAACGGTAATTGCGGGAAACGGTGAATGCGGGAAAGCTTCAAATAATAATAGTTTGAAGGGACTATAAAAAATGAACGGTCCATCCGGGAAAACGTATTATGCGGGAACGGTTTATCGAGGTTCCACTGTATATAAATACTTCATCAAAGGATTTGACCACATCTAAGAAGAGCGTTGAGAGTGTTTATTTCCCCTCTATTTTTAATTACATCGGTGATTTTATGTGCTTGATCTATTATAGATCTTCTATATAAAAAAAATGTCTCAAAAGAAAATCTCAATATATCATAATCAAGATATCATATAATCATCCCTTATAAAAATCTCGAACAGCCTCTTTAAATACTTCCTCAGAGAGAACAGGTCTCGAAACTCTTCCTGCCCGCTTTGTATCCGTAACTTCAGAGCTTTTGCTCTAACAGAGAATAACTTTGAAGTCTTTTGACACTCTAAAGTCACTTGAAAACTTGAAAAAGTCTGCATCAAAGGATTGCATGCAGTTTTTCGACGGTGTAAAAGAAGTCTTGATGAAACAACCTGCTTCAAATTTTGAGTGGAAAACTCGCGAAAACAACATCGATATCATCAACTTTACGTTGTTCTTTGCATCAACGAGCTTTTTAACAGTACATAATTTTATACTATCGAACTATATATTTTTAACGTAATATATTTTTTTACATAGACTTAATTATAAATAAACTAATTTGCATGCTAATATAACTGATATTTGTTTCTATTTTATAAAATTCTGCTTTAATGATCCTCATTTTGAAAATGAGCTCAAAATAATTGGCTTCGTAATCTACTTAAATAAATACGACGTTTTAAGTACAAAAACACTCTAAATATATAGAGATGTATTGACGAGGCAATTGTCGGTACAGATGCTGTACCAGCAATTATTAAGACCCACGTAGAGCTGAACCTAACGAACACGTACACGCCAACTAAGCCACTTGATATTATATTTAGAAAAGACCTTTAATGTTTAATTTATAACATAAATTTTATCATGATCAATTGAAAATAATGAAGCAAATTTTAGCTCAATTTTTGCAAAAATATCAAGGTTTCTCTTAATGATATTTTAATTAGCACGTTTTTTTTAATCGACTAATTTTCATATTTTTTTAATCAATATGTCCTTAAGTCTGAAAGCCTTTTATAAAGTAAACGTTCGATATTTTAATTAAATATTAATTATCGAAACTGCGAGCCACAGACGATGCCAATGAGAAGATCGCATCTTCCTGCGGCCAAGACTCTCGGTCGACCGTTCCTTTTTTTCTTGTGCGTTCATATTGTAAACTTGCGTACATGCACAAGCAAAAAGACAGGAAGAGTTGCTGTTAATTGCGCATGCATAGATTATTTTCTCCCCCATGCCACAAAAGTTCCTGAGAATTGTAATGCATGAGTCTTTCTAACTTGAGCGTTCTCAAAAATAAACGGATAGACTAAGAAGATAAATTTTAAGTTTTTAATACATGTTTATTTTATAGAAAATATATATTTATTTAACGAAAAGTTTATGCCTGGGTATTGTTTAGTGGCATGCATATATCCTTTGTTTGCTATATATGATGGATGAGAAAATGCTAATACCGTTAGATAAATCCATTGTCAAAACTAATGAACAATTAACCCATTTTTATGGACTGCGCTCGTATAAAATACGAGCAATAAAGCACAACCCTGATTCGGCAAATCCTCAGCACACCGATTCGGAAGGCGTTGTTTAGTTAGTACCTAAAATGGTTTCCCCTAGTTGGTGAAACTACTGGTGACAAATTACACGTGTCAGCAACTCCGAAGTCTAATTTGTCATAGCTGACATATCGTTTGCATAGCACCTGGAGAGGGTTCGATTCCGAGCAGCATCACTACGCCACTTACGCAACACTAATTGCTTGCGTCATCAATTATGCCTAAGCCTCGATATAGGCGAACTCGGGATAAGAGTTCCGACTACGGTATCTTAACTCGAGAACACTTTATTACGACCAGATACCGGCTCGTTAGTCTGGCGATAAATTTTGTTGGCGTTTTTCCGCTCGATCCTTATGATTGAAAGCAGCCCTACGATACGCCCCATAAAAATCATCCCCTTATCTGACTTAAAGGCTGTCGTTTCACAATATAAGAGCATATAAACTTCGCATAAAGTCAATTTATATATGCAAGGCTCCGATTCGGGCCAAATTTTGCCTCAATTGCGCAGTTGTGCCAACACTTTTGCTCAGACTTAAAAAATAGAAGTCGATCAGTTTCTCGTAATATATGCTTGGTTGTCTTATATTCAAGCTTAATTGGTGGTAGTAGACCCATCAAAAGACAAAAATGCTGAGCATCTGTATTTGGACAATTAAAAGGGGTAGGCTCAGAACGGATGTAAAAGGCGAAATTTGAAACTTCTGCCATCGCCCTTATCAACGCACCATTCCGCGCTTATTTGCTACGAGCTTTATTTAAAATTAGCGACTATCTGGCATGTGTTGCAATGCCACAGGCGCATAGTAAACATTTCAAAAGAAATACAATGGTATAATTATGCGGTATATTGCTGTGGGCCATGCATAGCAAGGGCTGAGGGGGTTAAGATCCAAAAGCATACGTGCACTCTTTCTCGATTAGAAAACCGATTGTCTTCCTCTCTCCACTCCGTAATCTCTCTCCGTGGCCTCGCTTCACTTTACCAGACCAATATGCGCTAACATGGTATATCCGTTAAACGTCTCGCAAAGCAAATTCCGCACACGAATAATTTTTGTGTTAATGTAAAAACCTTCTCGGACACACGTCCAATAAATCATCAAAGTTTCATCCGCAATCGGATGAACTGTATAGGAATTTATATGGAACAAACATAATGCTTGCATGCCGACACACAATCATTTTTATATATAGATAATCATCCTCTTAAAATATAGTAAAATTAAATGTTAATCGATACGTAGCCAATCAGTATTATTTTTGCTATAAAATATTTAAATACAAGGTACATTCCAAAAGTCATGAAATATATTTTTTTGTTACACCCTGACTAGTTGCAACTTATTCGAATCGGTTGGGTGAGCCAAGTTCAACCTGCTGCAAGCATCGGTAGAATCAGAATAGCTGATTTAGAACACTCTTGTTTCGAGACCACGTCACGACGGGCGATTGCAGATACTTCTTAACAACATTGGGCGATCAAATTTTGCACAAAACTCCACAGCCACCCTATAGTCACGACCCAGCTCCGGCTGGCTTATTTTTCTTCCCAAGAATCAAAACCGTCCTCAAAGGACGCCGTTTTGACAGTATTAAAGCCATCCATAACGATAGTTCTGACAAAATAAAAAAAAAAACCATGGGAGAATCCGTGAAAAAATGTGTAGATATTAATGGAGAGTACTTTGAAGAATATTATCATATTGCATCGGTATTGTTGATAATATTTTGAAAAAAATATATATTTCATGACTTTTGGGATACACTTTGGAAGTGTAGCGTAGGCGATTTACCATCCCCACGTAGTAGCGCTGTTAATCTGAGCAGATTTAATTCGCCATATTAACAGCGATATCTTTCGTCTCTCTTCATGTGTAATGTGTTATTTTAACAGCGCCATCTCTTGTGGCCCTACGGAGACATTGCACCTGCATACTGACGGATCGCCTCTTGCGCGTGCACTGTTGCCGTTTGGGTAGTGACGCGCAGGAGGCAGGAGTCGGGGAAGTCGAATAGCCTTAGCTGCGGGAGGTCGTCCCTCCTGCAGCCAGATCTCTCTCTATCGTATGGAATAAATAATTATTTAGAGAAAACAGTCTTTCTATTCGATGCCCGTCTATTCCCATCCATTCGTCCAGCAACATCACGGTCCGATAGAAGAACGGACCCGTGCGCTAGCGCAGCCATCTCGACGAGCACGTGGGGGCGGGGAGTCGCCCGGGGACTCTGCTCCCGAGAGAGCCCCCGCCTCAACGTTACGCAAGCAATAAAATACACACGCAATGAAAAAAAAAGATTTTAAACCCAATCTATATATACTAAATTATGATTAAATATGCATTACTTTAGCATACTATATGCTGTTGAATATCAGTAAACCCAAATAGATACGCCTGCGCATCTCTCAGATAGCAACAGTTTAATTGGAAACTCTACAAACTATGATTACTTGTATGAGCCCATTAAATTGAACGCTGCAAAGTCCATTAATCCTTGATGAGCATACACTCACACTTAAACGACCCAGAAAGAGTATGCCTACACATGTGGCGTGCAGCAGTATATTTTCAATGCTATGCTTCTATTTCTAATACAATATTATTTTTATTCAAGTTATCATAGCAAATATTACATTCACCCTCTATTTTATTGCTTTGTCACGTTTCAAATAAATATTTAATCAGGTTTTATTATAGATAGCTGTTTTCTGTCCTTTAAGTAATTTTTTATTTTATTTTGTGGCTTAAATCCACTGGTTTACTGACAAGTGAAGCTTCTTGTTTTACAAGAAAAGCTAATTTTATGCATTGATTTTTTAAAATATGAAGTTATGTTTGTGTAATATATAATAAAATAGACGCACTATTGACTTAGAGATTCCTTTATGCTACGTATAGTGGCGCGGCGCATGCGCAAAGTATGTTTATATTATATGCGACAAGGACAGAACCAGCACATACGGTTCTTCTACTCTTTCCAACTCTTGCTTGAAGTATCACTTTTCGTTACACTCAAACCAATTGGCCTTTTCAGGCCTATAAAAATTTCATATCAAAAATAGAAGTATCCGCATAAAAATCTTAAATATGGTAATTTACTAAAAATTAACTCAAGTAAATCAAATTTGTTTATAAATTATTTACATAGAGTATTGTATATAAAATATTTATTATACTAATCTATGACAACTTATAATAATAGATCTAAAAGATAATCTAAATGGAGATCTTTTAGAAGAACTTTATTTATTTTATTACTTAAATTAATCTAAACTAATAACTTATTCCTGCCATGAGACATTATCATAATGAAAAATCCAAACTTTATCAATCCGCTTTCTTATAATAAGAACACATATTAGACAGGAGTCTCATACATCTGCAAACATTGACGTTAATTAACTTCCACGATGAATAATTAAAGTCTCCTTATTTAAATTTAACCCTTATCCAAAGGAAGACGCCGGAGGCTTAAAATTAATGCGTCCTTATGAAATCAATTACTTTTTTACGTTGGAATTAATTAAAACTTTGTGGTCGCTAAGACCTCAATCCGTATTTGCCATTCAACGAATCTTGTATTTGTAGTGCAAATAACCGAGGTGAAGTCAGACAAACTTGTTATTAAACATCGAATTCAATCTCATCCCTAGTTTAAAGTACTTTTTAAAATTGCCCCTCGGACAGCCCTGTAATTGATTTAATATTTCCCA
This sequence comes from Stenopsyche tienmushanensis, assembly GCA_008973525.1. Taxonomy (NCBI): domain Eukaryota; kingdom Metazoa; phylum Arthropoda; class Insecta; order Trichoptera; family Stenopsychidae; genus Stenopsyche; species Stenopsyche tienmushanensis. The sequence goes on along the minus strand of WACJ01000092.1, from coordinate 916,366 downwards.
CCCCCTTTATTAAATTAGCAGCAGGAGGATGCGTATTTTATTTATGTGACCTGAATAATAAATTCTCGCGAGCGATGTATTCGAATAATCCGCACATCAAATAAACGTTATTAAAAAGTCATTGCGTCTGGATTACGGTGAAAGATGGGATAAGGTTCGGATGTAATTAGGGATTATGTTAGGATTTTAATCCATCTTATGGACTAGGTTTTATTAACGGACGGTATCTTAAGCAGAAAATGCAGACGTTTTTCAGGCGCTTGCATGATTTAATAGAGTCGACTGCTAAAATTTGCCCTTATAAATTTACCCGAATACCTTTTAATGAAAAAATATTTTTTTCAAAGTTTCAGAAAGACAATTTTTTTCTTATTTTTTAAAAAAATATTATGCTAGACTAACAAAGTTGATTTATAAAACTCTAAAATTTTAAATTTATTGTGGCCCATAAATTTCGAAACCGTGCCCCATCCCGTAGACTTACGCTTCTAAATGTTCGAAGAAAAGGTCCACATAAGAGGGAGATAAAGGCGAAGGAAATACGGTGATTGGCTACAGATTTTTATTATTTTTCTAAATAAAAATCTCGTCATGCCCGTTTTGAATTTATAGCGGCCAAGACGATCGGTCGGATCCTAAGACTAAACAGGAGCTTTTTTTTAATTAGCTCGGAAATAACTCAAACTGAATAACTCCACTCCAAAACTATATCCACATCTCTTTTGCATCCGACATATCTTAATATTTTATACATTGTTCTTAAATCCACTCCGAATTACGCATCGTTCTTAACCCTTTGAGTAATGATCTAATTTAAAATTACTCTTATCTGTCAGGACCGTCGCAGCGTGTATGAAGTTTGTACATAATTAAATAAACACTGTCAATAGCATACGATATTCAGTATTTTTTTGCGTAAAAAAATGAAATCAATTCATCATTCACACATCATTATTAATCGATAAATTTGTGTTAACAATCTATACAAACGTACGATGTGCGCAATATACTCTCTCCGGCTCTGTTTCTCTCTAAACTCAACGTGCAAGACACTATCCGTCTCTGTTTGCCTTCGAACTCAACGTGTAAGAATGCTCTTTCTGAATTACTGGAATTCGGACACAACTCTATGTCTTACCTCTTTAAGAGGTTATGAATGTTCGTTATGAGACAAGATGTCTGTTTCCAGCCATTCTGCGTATATCGTATGAGTCTTTCAATTATTTTGAAATGGTTATCCTGTAGCCGGTACGTTTACGGTTTTAAACGGGCATATTTAACCGATTTTTGCTACATTTATATAAAATTTGGCCTTCATTTTATAGCGTTTTAACCAATGCAAACGAGTAATAAAAGATGGCGTTTTGAACTCATTTTTCAAAGACAGCTTAGATTTTGGTTCTACTGGTTGGATAACCTTGGCTACGAGAAGAGGTATTCTTGTAGCCAAGCTCGTTTGTAATCTTGTTGCTGTAACCTCTTTCTTTGTTAAATAAAGATAATTGTTGGGGTGAGTACGTTTTCGTCACATCCAAAAACCTACATTACCCCACTTAGCTTTTACGGTTCTATAGCAGTTAGGATCTACTAAACCCAAAAAGAAGTCTACCCCTGGTGTGGACTGGGGGACTCCACGCAACAAAAAAAACAACATATACCTAATTACTCAGATTTAAATTTAAAAATAGGGTGCATAGTTTAACCAAAATTTATATTTTTTTATATATAAAAATCAATGTTTTTTGTTCGTATTTAATACGCTGCCATACCGATCGTCCGATTACAATAAAACTTTGTCAACTTACTATTTACACTTTCGAGAATAACATAGGCATTGTAAAATATTGTATAGATGCACCATGTTGGCGCATATTGGTCTAGTAAAATGAAGCTTGGGCTGCAGGAACGGGGAGAAAAAGGATCGAGTGTGCATATGCTTTTGGTTTCCAGATCTTTATGACATTACAACGCATGCCGGGTATTCTCTAATACGAAATAAAATCAAAAATATATACAGATGATTATAGCAGCTAACCTGTTGATTCTATGCACTTGTATAATAAATACAGATTTATAACTGAATGGTTGATGTATTCAACCAGATAGTATAAGATTCTACAAATTAGGGTATTCAATTTTTTACCGGCGTTGCATCCCTTAAAAAAAGGCAATGATATATATTTAAAAAAAAATGTTTTTTTGTTTTCAATTTGTTCGTGAAATTTAATCATAATTTTGATTAAATTTGCAGCTTACATAGTTTCAATGTTCACAAATGGTAAATTGACCATTCTGAATTAAGAACTAGATCTTCATAGTGTCTTATATGCTATTGAACTATATTAAAGTAAATGCTGACAATGTAATATGAATCCTTGATATGAAAATTAAAATAAATGTGGGGATATGTGGAGTGCGAGCGACAAACTTTGGGCAAAAATGTTGGGCCCCTTCAATGTCGGCTCGTAATACGTTCCATGCATTGAGGACGCCTCGGCGAAAATTATACGCGTTCTCTTTTAATTAAAATCTAGCATAATTTATACTTATTTACAACAAAGAGAACAAGAGCCTTAGGATTAGAGACTAAGAATTTGCCAAAGGTAAAACGGCAGGTGAGGATGTATCATAGGCATTTGTCTTTTGAAAGACAAAGGCAACACTGGGTTGGTGCCTTACTATTATTCACTTAGCACACTTACCTTCCAGACACTTTGCTCTGCGATCAAAATTTACGCAAATTTACCCCAAGAAGGCTTTGATGTCTCGTATTTTCACACTTTTGTCTCCACCCTCGAGGAGTTTTCGCCGCTTTTCCCGCTAAATGTTTACTTATTTGAGATACAGCCGCCGAGAAGTTAGTGGGGTGAAAACTGTGATATTTTTACGCATTATTTTAAATTACACAACACAGAATCCCATTCAATATTCCTTGAATGCCTTGTATTTCCTTTTATGTTCGATAGCGGCTGAAAATGTCGCTCCAGTAATATATGATAGTGAAATTGCGTAAGATGTGCGTGTCTTTGGGAAACGCGAGTATCTCACATGCCATGTAATGTATTTGAAAACAATCCTTCCATAAATATTTAGGGGGCTTCGTGTATGCGAACATTTCCAATTTTTCAGCATAATTTTAAATTTTCATACATGTCGAAATTGAATTTGAATAAGCCTTTCGGTGAAAAAACGAACCAGACTCTGTCTCAGCGGGCTTCCTTTTTAGTCTTGATAAATCCGGGGATAAAGACGCAAAACACAAATTTGCATTCATAAATTCAACTTTATTAAAAATCTTCAGGGAGTTTTCAAACACATCCTATATTGTAATACTAAAAAAATATTATTTTGCAAATAAAAAGTCTGAGTGTAGACTAATAATGTTTATAAAACATTATTTTCATATGAAATGTCCGAATTCAGTAACCCAAAATAAATTGCAATTTTTTGCTAAAAAAACATTCAAAAGTTTTGGGTTTAAATTAATATACTACAAAGTCCATATTCCCTAATTTATTAAATGAATTAACAATGAATGGTATCAAAATTATCTGCATGTTATTATTTGGATGAATCTCTTTTATAATGTTTGCCTTTGGTTGTTATACAGAATTTATTTACAATTGTGGATCAGAAAATGTTGCTAAAAAGTCACCATTTTATAACAATTATATTAATTATAAGCTATCTTTAATTTTTGGATTTGTACAATAATCCACAAAATTCTTTCAATGTCCGCTTGAAGCTTTTCATCATCGATGTTGCTAATCGGTCTTCTCCGTGGATCACTTCCAGTCTAAAGATAGATTATATTTTCTAAGGATTTATGATTATTAACATTCAGGAAACGCTAATTATCAAATAGCAAGATAAATTGCACTTCAGAAAAAAACACTTAATCGCGAGACAGGGAATAATAATATAATGACCGATGACACAGACCCTGTGTCATTGAATTTTATTTATTCAATAAAAATTTAACCAAGTTTTAATTAAAATGCAACCAAATAATGATTAATATACAATTTCCATACGTACCAGAATGATATATATATAATATTTGGAAAATGAATGATTAATTTGAACTCACAGGCCAAATTGTTGAAATCATGAATGACCATAAAACCGACATGAAATTAATTCGCAGAAACGTTAGTGCAAATTTGGAATTTTGATATCCTTTAGAATTCGAGATGCTTTTTGGCGCTTACATGACATGTAATTTCAGCCGAAACAACTATTAATTTGCATCGAGGTCTACGGTTCCATAACGAGAGGATTTCGGTGAATTCGGTACTAAATGGGAATGATATCGAATTACTTGGTTTAATATGGTTTTTTGTTGATAGATTGAGAATTTGAGCGAACATTTGGTTTATTTAAGAATATCGAACTGAACGACCATTATTGAATTTCGTTGACAATTCTGCGATATGGGGATACTTGGCAAGCTGTAGATGTAAGTTCGTCGTTCTTTTCTTTCGTTTTGTCTTCTCATTGAAACTTTCGCCAGCATACAACTTGTCGAAGATAAATATAAATCGTCGAGAAGAGAAGGCATAAACATTTCGTCAACTTTATATTTAGTTTATTACCGCCCTTTGTTTTGAGTAAATGCATGCGTTCAGATAAACGTTGGGGGTTGTTTGCCGAAATTTGATGACTTTATACGACTGCGTTTTAAGATTTTGGTTATTTTTTCTTGCGAATTAAATTTCATGAAAAGGCTTTTTATGATCTGAGTATAAGAATTGCTCCATTTGTCAATCGTAGTCCCATGGGAAAGCTCAGAAAATAAATTTTAAAAAAACAATGTTCTGACCGTATAATATCAACTAATAAATGATACGCCTTTTATCCTACAATTTCGTGTGAGATACGTGATAATTAATTAAGGTCAAATATAAGCACAACGAGTGATGACTGTGGTATGTCTATCGATAGAAATATAATAAACATGTAACATGCTCATGGTTGAAATGTCAATGTTTGATTGTCAGCATTTTATGATTATATTAGAGTGTCCCATAAGTTTCTTTCGTTTTCATATTAAGAAAAAAATTAACAATAATATGTATTACATCAAATTTTATTGATTATTATATGATCCATTCTGTTATATTACCTTTCTCCATCTCTTCATAAGCCTCATAATGCCTTCTTGCCAAAATTTTCCAGGTTTGTTGGCAAAATATTGATCAAGGTACATTTTTATATTATTTTTTGATTTAAAATTTTTACCACGTAAAGATTTTTTCAATTAAATAATTAAATAATTATATGAAAGGGCAACGTCTGGAGAGTATGGAAGATGAGGTAAAATATTCCAGTCAAATTATAATAATTTATTTCTGACGAGCAAAGACACATGAGGCCTGAGCTTATCTAATTCTGGTCGTTTTCTGGCAATTGCATCCTTTAGATTGTCTAGTTGGAAACAATATTTTGTTGAATTGATCGTTTCACCTTGCTAAAGTAGCTCATAATAAACTACCCCTTCCAGTCCCACCAAATGCAGAGCAAAACTTTTTTTGGATGTAGGCCAGGTTTAGCTACAGTTAAAGCTTCTGTACCCTTGGTCCAAGACCGTTTTCGTTGGATATTCTCATAGAGTATCCAACTTTCATCTCCAGCGATAAATCTCTTCAAAAAAGGTTGGCTATTGTATCGTTGGAGAAAGAGATCGCATGTTGAAATACGCTGAAGTTTATTTGAGTCAGCCAGTTCACGATGAAGTCACACATCTGAACGATTGATGTAGCCCAATTTTGTCAGATGATTATGGACGGATGTTAGTGGAATTTCTCACTAGTTAGCTATTTCGCAAACAGTATATCGCGAGTTTTTTTCAACCATGGCAATGATTAGATCTGTGTTCATTTGCGAAAGAAACTTATGGGACAACTTAATATTACGGTTACACAAAGAATGACATGACACAACGTCTATGTCGTCAAGTAATAACTATTATAAGGCCGTCCGAGCTATGGCACACATGCTGTGTCATCGGACATTATAAATTTATTATTTTTAAAGTATTATTTATTTCGTGCGATTTAATGATAGATTATTGTGTATTTAAAATCGAATAATTTCGTCAATAAATTTAAAATCTTGAGTTTAATTTTTTTATTCAGGACTAAAATAAAATTGGATTATCATGCCGATAAGGATTAAAATTAATTCAATCTAAATAGGATGCCACAACCAAAAAACGGAGCTTGCTTTTTAGGCTACTTCCATGCATAATAATGTACGTCCTTTTCTGTCTCCACGACGAAGGATGACATATTTTTGATTAGCCAATTTGAATATTTAAAATACAACCACCCATACAAAAATGCATTAACCATATGTCCACAAAGCCAAGGTTGACTTGGATGTCTGAATTTTTTTCTTCGTCATAACTATGTTTATTTTTAAAGACAACGTAAATGTTTAAAAAAATGTTGAACAAATTGCTACCATCATTTGTTGGGATCAATAGGCTACAAATCTGCAAGCATTGGTCGTTTGGCGTTGACCCAAGTATAATTTATGACCGGAAGGAAAACATTTTTAAATACACACATACGCGGTTATAAATTCGCGTAATGTATTCTGCGAACGTCCACGTGCGCCACTGGAAATTTCGAACGAGATAAAGATTTTTTTTTATTTTAACGCCGTTTCATAACGTATAGGGTTGAATTATGGGTGTAGATGAAAAGCAATTAAAGTGTGGTAAATCATACCCCCCAGCAGGGGTAGAACATACATATGTTAATGTCAAACTTTGAGCGTAATCAAATACAGATATTTAAACGGAAATTTTGGATTTACCTACGAGTCCCATGTAAAACTGATTTTTATCAAATTTCGGATACTCAGAATAACATTAATTATTTTTTATCTTAAATCAGTTTTGCAATTTTTATAACCAAATGTTTGGCCATTTTAAATATAGTTTTAAACCCCATTTTATATAAAGAATAATAAAAATATGAATAAATAACGATGGAAGCTTTAATGCATACATCTGCCACCAACCACCCAAACTCTTGTTCCTCGATTCATTCATTCCAAATGTTTGAAATAGATGAACCTTTCCAATAAATTAGTATTAAAGGAGTTATAATATATTTGTATTATAGTTTCATGATGATGATGATGATTTTTATTAATATATATATTTTTTGTTGCAGGTATGTCTGTCCTGAATAAATATTCAACCCGATATATATAACACGGATCGGTATGTATTATAAAAACATATTACAAAGTCACGATTTTATCGATGTTTTGCTTAAAAATATTTTCACATTACCTGTGACGGTACCAGCAATTTTCACAAAAACGGTTACTGGAGCAAAAACTGAGAGTTTTTCGTCTGAAACTTACACAATAATGGAATTGGTTCGTACAAGATTAATACAATCTTAAAGTTGCTTAAATAATGACTGGCAATTTTGAGTTTTCGAGAAAGGAACTTTGCGATACTTTGATATTTCTAACAACTCCCCGCTAATCCTCGAAGCGCCACTTTGCTAATTCTGCGATTTTCTTATCCCAAATGGATGTGTAATTTATTAACTGAATTAGTAGAATTTAACATGATTTATGACACTGGATCAATATTAGACGATTTCAATAATTAAATAACAAGAATATATTGTGCGATTAAGAATTTGGTCTCCCGTAACTAGGGAATCCAATCCCGCGCCAAAATTTCGAACCCGGGATTTCGGAATTGCATTAGACCATCCCGGGATCAGTCCCGGAATCCCTGGACCGGGGTTTTCAATAGTATAAGAAATCACATTGATAAATTTGTTTAATATAAAAAACAACTTGAAGGCGAAAGAATTTTATTTATTTAAGAAAAGATTTAGAAGAAGATTTATTTATTTATATATTTTGTTATTTAGTCTGGATCTGATTTTGGAAGCCAGGCAACTTGCTGCAAAATTCCCTATATCCCGACAAATTATTTTTTTCCGTCGCTGCAGATGAATACTTATATACTATAATACTTTAATATGATTCGTAATTATAATACGGAGGAATATAAAAATTTTGAAGCCCGTATCTATTATATTTCATATCGATATTCCCATTATTAGAGTCGAGGTGTAGTGAATACATCACCGGTAGGGAAAGGTTAATATAACAATTTGAAAAACATATATGTACTCTACATAATGTATGCATAGATTAGATAGTTACTACCCTTAGGCGTCGCCCAAGCTCGCCAATTAGTCGCTGTTTTCAAGCTTCCAGATTTCGATTTAGTGGCCTTCATCGTGCTGGTGTCCGTGATCCCGGGATTGGATTCCCGTAGATGAAATTTAAAATCTCTCCTATTACTCTAATAAGTACGTGGGTTAGAACATTGGAACCTGGAACATCTGGAAAGCATTATATAAATTATCAGACAAATACAATGTTCATATTTTGCTATAGTCTACTCTAGATTCGATTATATTGCTATATATTTTTATTGTATCATGTCGCTTTACGATATAAATTTTCATTTTACGTGTGATTAAACCTGTAAGAAGAATCTCGCATACTTGTATAAGTTTTCATATATATAATATATTTCATAAGAAAATTTTGTAAATAAATTTTCTTCTTTGACTGACTTTTTTGATATTTCTTAAGAATAAGAAAACAATTTCATTTTATTATAAAAGCATTTTCCAAATCACCAGGTTCACCGCTTGATAGTTCGGAGTTCCTCCAAACTTCAGATATGCTAGATTTTATTTCAAGGGCTGCGAACTTTTGACCTACAGAGCAATAAACAAGTTTCAAATTTTATTCTAGCAGCGGCACATACACATAAAATATTCCCAAATTTCATTTAAAGTCCCGGGATCTTCCGTTTGTAATGCTGCGGCTTCTCATCGTTTGTAACGCGATACGATTTTAAACGAATAAAAACAGGAAATTTTCTAGAAAATTTCGTTCGCATTTTCATACGAAATGCCCAAAATAAGTATTGCGTAATTTTCATCTGAAGAAACGTGTAACGTAATTGCGCACAATATGTTACAGGGGCTTTTTTGGAGCATTACTTTAATCTAACCAAATGGCGTTTGATTTATTTTTGCTCCGCACAATACAAACTATTACATGCAATCGTCAAAAATGTTAAAAAAGGGTAAGCCAAAGTCGAAAAAAAATAATTTGTATACATATTTCTGGTATTTTCTGGCAAAAACTTGTCTGGGTCGAATTTTAGTGAATCGAGAAATATATTCACGCAGAATACTTGCAATTTAATATAAAAACCTTGAGGAACAATTTTCCCATCTGAAAATATAATCATCCTTCATATATTAGGGGGACCCGCATAAAACGATTTTTAAGCATTTCCACTTCATTTACATTTTTGAATCGTTCTAGGCCTTATTATCGATAATAAACTTGTACTCATAATTGATTATTCCTGCATATCTCACTTTATGCACAAAATAGCCATTTATTATTGTCAATCTGTAGATAAGCGTTGAAATTGGATTTTTATTTGAGAAAACCAGGTAAATGTATGTCATCTATAGCTTTCCTTCCAAAGAACGTCACTGATGGATATATTCAAAGAGTCTCCTTAATAACATTGTCTAAATAATTCATGTTTTGTATATCAGCGTAAGAAAGCGACCTGGTTAAGTCGCTTCCATTCAAAGCCAACTGCCCTTCAAATGCTAGGGCGTGAACTTTCAGATTATTTGCTAGATTGTATGAGGCAAAACTGATTGTTGGTGTTATTGTGTCACTAAAATATATTCTTAAAACTTATACTACAACTTGGTTCTCAATTTATAGTATATATTGAATCATTAATAATAGTTTCTCGAGTTGCTAGTTCTAGTTGTCAATTTTGCATAATGCAATGTTACTTTTACTATTTGCACATTGAATAGGATGTTTCACAATCGTTTTACTCAAATACTGAACTTTCAGTTCTCAAATAATAGTTGGATGAAACAAGCCAACCAAATATAGTGCAATTGCGCTAAAATGCTTGGAGAGAGATTTCAATTTATTTATATAATATATATTATATTTATATATAGGTTTTATAAGCTGGTAATACTAAGTCTAGTTAGGTCTGTTTAAATGTCAAAAACCTTACGGATACGGATCCAGAATTGTTAAACCTATGGCTTCTATTAAAATGTATCCAAAGTATGTTTCATGTTTTATATTTGTACCCAAGATTAGTGTTAGGGTCGATCTTATCCTACGTCCTTTTCCAATGATTTCATATTTTAGTATCTGTTTTTTAGATCGTATAACGCCAATGATAAATTTATGTAATTCATTGCAAGCAAATAGTTCTTACCAATAATCGCATGAAAATGCATATTGATGTGTTTGTTTGTATACTACGGTTACATAGTCTTATACATTTTTTTGAGCATTCAAGCAAGTCCTCGTGGCAGGTTATGTAATGTTAATATAATAGAGGGATGAAAGATAAAATGTTAGGGCAAGTTTCTTTGAATTAAAAACGAAACAACTTTAGCTCACCGCATATAATATCCAAAGCACACAATGTAACATAAGGGTAAACATCAAAGAGTTTCTCTATATTTTAACGCAAGTTTCTTAATGAAAATATTACTTTTTTCGTGAAAGACGCGCAGGAACTGTACTAAAATTTTAAAATGGAATGTTGGCGTAATTATTTTTCTGTGTATCCTCCACTTGTTTCCTGCAACGGATATTTTATTACATAGAAAATTCTCCAAATAGATAGTTACAACATCTAAATATAAGATGGGTATACCATCTACGTGAGGAAGATCATCAACCATATTTATTTTCTTTTTATCGACCAATATTACCTAGAAAATAAATTTGAAGCTTTGAATGTGATTATAATTCGCTTATATAAGAAATTTTGGACGATTAGGTAACAAAATTAAAATTACTATTTCACGATATTTTACGTTATTATTGCAATTCCTTCCATTCAAAATCAGAACTCAAATTATGACCTAAACGGATACTAGTTTTATCATAAACACTCAGGATAAAAACTCTTAGGATTTCAGAATAAATCAATCTTCCCAACACTAATAATTTGATCTATATTCACTTCCATTTCTCTGTTCCTCATTTTTAAGTCATGTCAGTTATATATAGCTTATTAACAATGATGTAAACCGACATTTAACCAAATGAGCTGTTATCAACAGTTTGACCGCTTTAATGAATTGAAGTTGGAAATACTCAATTTAACTGCCTCTGTGCGGCATTTTGCTACATATCAAATCCAGACTTGATTCAAATTGGATCGCTGAAATGCTAATTTACAATGCAATAAAGCCAATCCAATGCATCATTTGCATATGCATGCACGTGCTTAAAAAAATATTTTCACGATGATCAAAAAATCCTTGTACACTTAAACTTTTTTTTGTGCGGTAATGTGCGGAAAATCGCACAAAAAAAACTCGGAATTACATAGAAAAAGTGTATATGCGTTTCAATGGATTTAAAAATGGATTTAACGATGTCTGACATCTGGCATCTCAAATGCTAGACATCCACTAAAGAAATGCTAATTATTTTAATTACAAACTATCATCTCTGTATGATAATTTTCGTTGCGATTTTCGATATGACTAAAAATCACCCAGTGTCAATATCATCATTGTTCTGTGTAGATTTTCTCTTTTCAACAATATAATTCATAATTAGTAAAGATATCACTACAGTCCCTAACTCAAAAAAATAAACTACAAAATGGCGACTGTTAAAAATAAATTCAGTCATTTTTGGCCTTATTTTGTCATAGTTTTAATTTTTTTTAAATAGTTAAAAAATAAAAGTTTCGATAAAAACGCGTTAAAAGATTTCATTATGGTAGTACCGGCGAAGTTGCCGCGTCACCAAAATAGCTATAACTCCGTAAGTATTTGGAATTTTGGAAATTCCTTTTAAGAATATATTTTTAAAAGTCGAAACATTGGAAAAATGTAACAAAAACGAAATCATTTATTTAAAAAATCTAAGCCAGAATAAAGGCGTGGTCTTGATTCAGCGATAGCAGATACAATATGATTTACACAGTCCCAAATTATAATTTTTTCCGATGCTTATAAAAAAACGCATAACTTCGAAATCGCACAAAAAGAGGTTTGAGTGTATATTGAAATTTAAACCCTTCATAATTTAAATTTATAATCGAGGATTTACTCAGATTTTGCATTAAAATCAAAGAGTATCACAATATATAACATCACTAATATTACGCAATCAATTGTATAAATGACGAAACAGTAAATTATATCAATTATGTTACGTGGCTTTTCAAGGACGAAATAACTTATTATCTTATGGTTCGAGTATATACTATGAATAATATTATAAAAAATCCACAAAAAGTTGGTGCTAAAATTACATCATCTCACAAACGAAGCTATTAACTCTGATCAATCCTAATACAACATAAAAAAATAAGTTATTTGGATACAATTTAAAGACCTTACAACGTCCGGGTATTAATTAAAGCACTACCTATTTTAATATGTAATCGAATGTAAACATTTTCCATGGAAAACATTTCGTGTTATTATAAAAACATCGATTATGTAATAATACTCTGTTTTTATATTAAAAAAAAAACTTCGCGAGAAAAAAGCCGCGCGAAATTTGCATTTTCAAAGAAGGCGGACCCGAATAAGTTTATAAAACTAAAAACTTGTTGTTATTCGACTGGATTGCTTTACATTTTTATTGTAATATATTATTTTGTGACATTAGATATGTCTTAATATCATAAGAAATTTTGTATTTGAATTTGAACTTTTTTTAGAATAAGAAAACGATTCCATGAATAAAATTTTATTTTGGTATAAAAACTTTTTCTAAACATATTTATTTTACGATATCAATACTTTCTATCCTGAATTTTTATCTGAACTCCGTTTTCTGACTTCAGTATAATGGCGGCAGACAGCTGTGGTTCGCTTCCAGGTCCGCCGCTTAATAGTTCGAAGTTCCTCAAAACTTTCGATATGGTGGATTTCATTTCGAGGGTTGCGAACTTTTGACCTACAAAGCAATAAACAAATTTCGAATTTTATTCCAGCAGTGGGCCAAAAGCAAAAAATATTCCCAAATTTCACTTCAAATTCCAGGATCTTCCGCTTGTGATGCTGCGTGTTCTCATCGTATGTAACGCAATATGAGGTTTTTTTTATACTAAATTAACCTATTTACAACAAGCTTTAACTTAGACTTACACGACGTTTAAGATGTTTTGTAAAAATATTAGTCAGAGCTCACGAAGTAAGATTTATCAGTTAGCATAGAGCCCGATGTTGAAAGATATCGTTTAGGGATATTTGATACAAAAATGTGTTGAACAGTTTAGGGTCCAATGATGCTTCCCTAGAAAACTCTCGCAGAGACGGACGATGAAGATGATTTAACAGATTTGAGTACCGTTAAGAGCGTCATATCAGACTGCATCGTAGGCTTTCTCAATGTCGAAGAGCACCAGGCTGATAATTCAATTCGTGTTGAAGTTATTGGAATGCTACAAAGCTAGATGCATTGCTTCATAACTTCATGGATATACCCATCCCAATCTTCCCTCATAATTGTTTCCATATTCATTCATCATTAACACCAATGATCAACAACTATGTGTACTTGAAAACTTTTATAGACTTGAAGTCTCCCTCTATTTTCATTGAAAGCCTTGTTAAGACTATGAGCTACGATTATGGGTCTGTAGAATATTTCCCTGAAAATTCAAGTTTATATTCCCAAATCTTTGTATTATAAGAAGGCCTTAAGATGTACGCCTTCTGTAATTGTTCATACAAAGCGCCCTTGATGCTATCACCTATCTCCTGTATGAGAGCATACACACATAACAAAAATAAGTTCTTACATCAATATTTTTGCTCCATGCTATTACATAACCGCCAAAATTTTTAAAAATAGGTACCTATGCAATTTCTGGGGCCCAGCGCTGAACGGCACGTATAAGAACGGATGCATATTTCTGGTATTTTCTGGCAAAAATCTGTCTGGATCGAATTTGAGCGGATCGGGAAAATATTTGGGATTCCTATTCATGCAGAATACTTGCAATGTGATATAAGCCCCTTGAGGGATGATTTTTCCATCTGAAAATTTAATCGAATCACCATAACTTTCTTCAGTATAAAATCTCCATAAAACAATATAAATTGTATGGATATAAACCTGGTAAATGAATGTCATCTATGGCCTTCCTTCCGAAGAACGGCACCGATGGAAATATTCGGAGGGTCTCCTTAATAACCCTGTCTAAATAGTTCATATTTTGTAGATCGGCGTAAGAAGGCGATCTGGTCAAGTCGCTTCCAAACAAAGCGAACTGCTCTTCAAAGGCTAGGGCTTGAACTTTCGGATTATTTGCAAGATTGTATAAGGCAAAACTGATTGCTGATGTTGTAGTGTCGTGTCCCTAAAATATACAAAGAAAACTTATACATTCTTTCTCATACAATAAAATTGCTCAATACGAAAAACGTGTAAATTTCCTGTATTTTCACTCAAATCGAGCTTTCTTTCGTCTCCCTAGCTATTTTTCGGTAAAGTTGCCATTGATTTTGGGATGCCATTTATGCATTAAAAATGTTACTTTTATTATTTGCACAATGAATGGGATGTTACACAATTGTTTTGTTCAAATACGGGCGTTTGAGCTCTCAAATGATAGCCAGATGAAATCAGCCAACCAAATATATCGCAATCATACTAAAATGCTTGGATTTCATTACGGGATTTTTTTAAATTTTACAACAAAAGTAATTAGACAAGCTGGCAAGGCATATTTATAGCACTAAACTATGTAGATTATGATAAAAGTACTATCCAGTATTTAACAGTATACCTTATATATCAGGTCAGTTTAAAAGTTTGTGCGCATTTTTAAATAGATTTTGAGCTTGTCGAAATTTATCATCACTTGACTAATGTATTAATCAATCTGTCATCTATTTTCGCAAACATCGAAAGCATATTAGTACTCATATAAAATTAATACGATAAAAAAATGTTGATACTTTCGTTACCTAAATTTATTGGTACGTTGAATCGCTTTTCCACTATCTATATTTGAACAAGATCTTTATAATAAAGGTCCAATATTTAACTATAGCAATAGAAATTCATTTCAACGATGCTTTGTAAAATTGATATGATGAAAACGACACGATAAATGTTGTTGAATTATGCGATTATCAGTTGTTTGATGGAATGCGTCTTCTGTTTATTATAATTTTTCTTTTTATATGGCATCATAAAGATTTATCAGGAAAGTAGTAAAACAATGTTGATTTTGGCCAATGTTGTAAAATATATACTTGGTTACCTTGACATTTGGCTCCCAAACCGACAGCTAAATTACATTATAACGATTATTTCATTCAGCAAAAAGCACATCAACAATCAATTTTTTCTATGAATTTGATTAATTTTAATGCATTTTTTATCATCTACTTAAATGCATATTGAGTGACGAGTTCGTATAAAAATATTGTAAATTACTACCACAATATCCGACCATGATTATCATGTTTCAAGATTTAAATTATACATCGTTGTCTCAAAAAATATGAATACATTTGTGAGCTCAATGCATTTTTAAACTTATTATGATGATATCTAAAAAAAATACCTCAAACATAAATGTGTCGACTTCTTCCCTTATGGATTCATCTGAGAGCGATTCACCCTCGGGAGTTTTGCTCAACAGAAGTAGATCCAAAAATGCCACCTTCTTCTGAACATTGAACGAATCTTCTTCGTTTTGAGCATTCCCATTGGCCATTTTTTTTGCTTCGATTTCATCTTTCAATTTATGTTTCCTGGATCGTATTACTCCATTGGTCATTTCATGCAATACTTTGCGTGCAGCCCGTTCTTCCCAATAATCAAATGATAATGGATACAGGAGTGGACTTCTCTTCAGAGCAGAAAATGTTCTGTGATGAATAATTTCGCTGATTCTATAAACAGTTTTAAATAAAATCAATTATTATAAATTAAAGCTTATTGATATATTTATATCAATATTTATACCTGTATACTGCTGTCACATAGTCCGATTCATTTTCTTGGGCGTTCAAGCAAGTTCCCATGGCAGATTCTGTAATATTAATATAATAGAGGGATGAAAAATAAAATATTAGGGGAAAAGTTTCTTTGAATTAAAAACGAAACAACTTTAGCTCACCGCATATAATATCCAAAGCACACAATGTAACATAAGGGTAAACATCAAAGACTTTCTCTTTATTTTCGGCAAGTTTCTTGATGAAAATATTACTCTTTTCGTGAAAGACGCTCAGGAACTGTTCCAAAATTTTAAAATGGAATGTGGGCGTAATTATTTTTCTCTGTCTCCTCCACTTGTTTCCTGCGACGGAAATTTCATTACATAGAAATTTCTCCAAATAAAAACTTACAAAATAAATGCAAATTTACCATCTGCGAGGAGAAGACCATCACCCAACCAAGGCTTTAAAAATTGATAATCATCCATTTTGCTTATCTCTTTGTTATTGCTCAATATCACCTAGAAAATAAATTTTAATGTATCGACAACACATCACTCAATAAGTTCGTAGGACGACCCAAAAAACAACAACTTTTTTCTTCAACATTCAGTCGCCTTCAAAGCAACCACTTCTTTATTGAAGCCAAATCTCTTCCCCAAAATTCAAATCAATTCCAAGTGCAATTCATATAACTTTGACATTATTGCAATCGATTTGTAACACAGTGAATATTTTGATGAAAGAGCACCTTTTTGTTCTTATTTGGGTTCGTTTTTTGGCTATTTCTTGCGACAAATGCACTAATAATGTCATATAACAAGCATTATTGATGAGTCTTCCTTTCTCAAGTCAATTGATTGATAAAATACCTTGTGTATCCCAAAACATTTTATATGACTGAGTAGCAAAAATAAAATTATTTTTCTATGATATTTTATATTAGTTATTGTAAATTCTGCGCTTTACAAGACTCTATTAATCGCCTCAAAGTTGGCTTTATAAGATTCAAATAACGAGTTAATCTGGATTGAGATGATTAATATATAAGATTATCCTAATCGCAATTTTATTGCTATGATCCCCATAGAAAGAAATTATCTGTAAATAATCAAGATCATATGATTTGGCAATATATGATGCATTATTTTTAATGTCGCTCAACTTATGATCTAAGGGTGTAATAGTTTTATCGTGGACACTTCGCTGCTCCAAATTATGATTGAAATTTAGATTAATAAATCCTTTTATAATCGACTGTTTAATCTGTATCCATTGAAATTTTATGATATCCAGAAATGTTTGGATGCAACTCACCTCCATTGTGTCTGGATCACACAATATAACATAGGCCGTCGAACCAATTTTTACGCGAAATGTCGATTTTCCATGTTTGGTCCACATATTAACTAGTCCTTTCAGAATATCTGCGTTGAATAACAAAATGTAGTATCGTTGTTATTAATTTTTCGAAAAAAGTTATAGTGGTCAATAGATAAGGAATCTAAGGCGCAAAATATAAATATTGTCTCTAACAAATTATGTTCATTCGACCGAAATGATTAATGATTTTTTTTAAACAACCGTAAGCTTATCATGCATCCGTGTTGCTAATAATAAACTGTGATTATTTTTTTATTGCATGTCTTTAAAAAAAATTAGTACTTCGTAGTGATAGGATCAACATTAGCAGTTTTCCAAGAAACTCGTTCATAATTGCTTTACTACGCAACATTGCAATGACTTGCCAAACAACATATTTAAATGAAGATATGTCTCGTCACTATAAAATTGTATTCGATTATGGCATATTAAATTCATGGTCAAATATGTTATAATAACCAATAGAATCAATCATTGCAATGATGCATATGATTTAGGTTCAATATGTTTGGTAATAACATTTTAACAAATTCTGAGACATAACAATATTAATATAATGACGGGGTTAATTTAAAGAAAATAGGAATCACCCAATGGCTTAAATCAACATATTATAACACAAGTCTATGCAATATCTGTTATTATAATAATACTCACCAACAGAACTGTTTCCAAATTGATGGGCATTGCCAATAATTGGAAGTCCTTTATCGCCATTGAATTTATTGAAGAAAGTCCAAAATCGCTTATTTTTCATATAAATATATGCAGCATAGCTTGCAAATATAGTTAATATTGCAAAAATCAAATAAACAGTTTCAGCCATTGTAATTTAAAACTGAAATAAAACCCTTTATTGATCTACAATAAAATATACAACTTTCCTAAATCCTATTATATAATAAAATCTTATTACCAAAAATTTAACCAGATTTGGTATTGAAATCAAAAAGTTTCCAATATATACACTTTACATCACAACACTTTACTGTAATTATTTCGTAGCAAAATGTAGGTACACATGCGCTGATTTTCAAATATGAAATGATAGTTTTATTGCTGTGTCTACTATGAATAATATTTTAAAACCACAAAGAGAGGGAGTTGATATAGCATCATCGGACATAGATCGTATACATTTTTTTATTGATACTGATTTTTAGAAAGTTGCTATTAAACATATTATAATAAGCCTACAACTCACATGAATTTTGATTCTAATCAATCCGTTGTGATTGGAGATAAGATAACGACCTGTCATTATCCGGATGCAATTTCTTTATCGTTTTCTTAATAATATGTTATTAAATATAATAAATCTTCATGGAAGACTTTTCATCTTATTGTTTCCTATTGCTAGCTTCCCGTTTTCCATTTCAATTAAAAAATAACATTTTAAGGTTGTCTTCATCATTGGTAAAATTTTAAGGATGTCTGACATCTGGCATCTTTAAGATCAGACATCCAATAGAGATATAATAATTATTTTAATACCACAAACTATCATCGCTGCAAGATGTGGCTATAGTCTCTACCTTAAAAAAATTACAAAATGGCAACTGTTTAAAATAAACTCATTTTTTTAACAGTTAAAAATTTAATTTAGACATAAATATGGTAGGCACAATAGAAGATTATATATAAAATGTTTATGTCCAATTTGAAGAAAATCAATATATTAGAACTTAAGATATCATGTCAACCGTGTTGAAAAAAGAAGTTTCGTTTAAAAATTTCATTCTGGTAGGATGCGCTTAGTTCCCGCTTCAATAAAATAGCTATAACTCCGTAAGTAATTGGAATTTTGTAAATTTATTTGGAGAATATATTTCTAAAATTTAACAGATTAAAAAAATGTAAAAAAAAAATCGAAAAAAAAATTTCAAAATTCTAGACTAGAATAAAATATATGGTCATAACAGTCCAAAATTGTAATTTTTTTCCAAATTTCGGTTAATATTGATGATTTATTTTGTGTTTTATCCAAAATATCTCGATTTATGAAATTAAAAATATATATATGGTTGTGAAAAACCGCATAACTTCGAAATCGCACAAAAAAGTGTGTGTTTATTCAATGAATTATTAAAAAGATCCAAGCTGGATTCACAATGCGCACGCATTAACATGTTTAATGGTCATCATGTTCGTACTTATTCAAAAATTTGCAGGAAAACCGTGCAAATAAAAACCATATATCGCATATATCACAAATTTAATTTTCCCGGATATATAAATATATTCCCGGAGCTATTCAACAATTTTATAACGGAAAGAAATTCAATCAGATGAAATTCGGATTTATTTCATTTATGTCGGTTCCGTTGTGGTTTCCATTTCGTTGTAAATAACGGTTTTCCGGTTTTCAGTTGGAGTATATAACACTAGGAAACAAATTTAAATCTGGGAGTCCCAGTCTGGGTACGTAGCAAATATATAGGAAGAGACAAGCTAAGCAAAATACAATATGAATGATTAATGTTACATATTACATCAAACACAAAAAATACCCAAGCCCCATATCGAACCGTAAAAACCGATATTTTTGATGAGGTTCAGTTCCGGTTTTCGTTCCAGCTAAAATGACGATTTGACCGGTTATCGGTTCGTTTCGGTTCGTAGCCCTGGTAAATTTTCAAATATTTTTAAAGCAAAAATGGATATGCATCCTAGCGTTTCAAATAATTTTTGCGAAAGTAGAAATTCAATAGCAAATGATTAACAACTCTCTACCCTTATCAATACAATCAAATACAAATACTTTTACATCCATAATTGATAACTAATATTCATATAGCTCATTGTTCTCGGTTTCACAGCGCTTATCATCGATTCTTAATCGATATACATCCATGAATTTCGAATATTATCATACTTATAATAACCATAAAATGGATTTAAATATCAAAATTTCTCTTATTGTCAGCTATATAAGCCCATATAATAACAGTCGTGGTTCAGTTCCCAATTAACACCAGGAGTGTAACAGTCAAAATATTGAAATAGTTACCTTCAAATGGTGCTTTGGTGTTGTTATATCGATAGTGTTTGCTTCAAATCCAAAACGAGATAGATGTTTGTGTATCACATTTTAAAAACGTGTGAATAACATCCATACACATATCATAGTGAAGACAAACGGATCCAAACAATACTGCATACATTCTGTGACTTTTATTGTTAAATTTGACCTGGAAGCATTTGCATTTTCGACATTATATATGCATGTGGATACGTTTATCAAAAGTGTTTCGTGATTGTGTTTGCTTAAAAAAGGTTGCCGATTACCGATCTCTGTAATCTTGAATGGACTTTTAATGCCTATGACCTTTTTATCTCAATAGTGGCGGCGGCTTGTTATTGTATGTTCAAAACGTATGCTATTTCACTGAATGGTTAATAATTTGTGTTCGAGATGGCAACAAAAAATGCTTATGCTATCATCATCATCATCATCGTAATTTTTGAGCGAATAAATTCGCATGGAAATCGTTTTTCCAGGGAAAAAATTCTGAAATAATCGCCGGAAATATACGAAAGAGGATTATTTTTGGCATATGGATAATGTAATTTTTAAGTTGTGTCAGTATTGAATTTTTGTCGCGTTTTCTATTATATAAATACTGAATTTGCATATTTTGGTAGTAGCCGAATTTGCTATGATTTTATTATTTAAATTTGCTCTTAAAAATTTCGGCAGAAAAATAATAAAATAAATTAAAACATTTTTTTATTGAAATCAAAAATTTATTTCAATATTTTTTATTAAAAGGAAACATTTTGGAAACGACGTTGTATTGAATTTTCACAAATAAATCACAGATATTCATATTACATTGACAAAAGAGCATATTATTCAATAATAATATAAATACGTGGCCTTAATTTAAATAATTATATCAAATTCAAATAAATTTTATAAGATTTATCAGAATTCGCTTTATATTATTTGGAATGCTGAAAGATAAAAAAATATTAATATTCATAAATGGTAGCTATAAATTATGTTTTGATTACAATTCATCTGGAGAGATGTTGATCTATATTTTATGCAGATGGATATTTACATATGAAGTCATGCAGCATTAATGCGATGATGTGGAATGTGTGTGATTTTTTTTTAATAAATGTTACACAAAATTGTAAAAACAGGTGAAGAAAATCATCTTGTAAATAATATGTGAACATTGAAATAAATAGTGGCACGAAATCTTTCTTATGAGCTAAGTACATCAGTATTGAGTCTTATAGTCTAAATTGAAAAATGCTAAAATATTACTTAAACATTGGATAATTCTTATATATTAATCTTAATCTAGTGCAGCACACTTAAAAATATAAATCGTACATTTATAACTTAAATTATAAGCTTATATATTAAACGTTGGGAAAACGACAAAAAAATTATGCTTAAGATTATATTATATCGGATACAGTACATATACATATAGGGAGACTGATATTTCTAGTAATACTGGCGTTCGGTTATTATTTCAGGTACAATATGCATCCTACAACTCTTTATATATTTCAGAATGAAGAGCGTGAAATTATATATAATAAGCGTATGGAAAAAAACATTAGGGTTTTTTTTAATGATTTTTTTATTTATTTTTTTTTTGTTTTTTTTTTATTTTAAGATTTTTTTTTCTTTGGATTGAAATTGAAATGGCAACACAATTGAAATTGTTTAAGATTAATAATAATTATGTAAATTTATTTAGATGGTAAAATTAAAATTAAATAATTATATTTATTGATGAGTTATTGACGCTCATTACAAAAGCAGATACAATAACTCCTAATATTAAATTTGTACTCATTGTGCGGTTCATTTCATATAATACATACATACATATTTAAATATTTACAATTAATTCGAATAGGATACGTTGAAAATGTTAATGAATATAATAAAAAATGTTTAAAAAAAATAAAAAAATTAAATTAATTTTAAAAAATATCACAATTTTAGAACCTACACCATTTGATTTGATTATCAACTCTCGTCCTGTTTTTCTTACATCGGCAAATTTTTTATCTGTAACATGATAAAACATAAAAAAATATTATTTAGGCCATCAAAATGTTAAACTCATGTTCATAAAGATACATCCAAATTGTTTATGTTATCAAAATTACGTCCGTATCTAAATGTATTATTTCGCTCAAATTCCCTGTTGTAATTTATGATATTGTTGATTTTAAATAAAAATATTTATTAAAAAAAATTAAAACAACATGTTTTTTTTAACGATCCACTTTTCGTTAATAATATTTATGGTGAAAATATGAATAAATTCGCAATGTAATATGACATTGTCAATGAATTGACATTTAAAAGATAAGGTGGGCGTCACAATGCGCACTGCATTCAAATATTTATGTTAAATGGAAACATTTTTCTAGATATTTTCGTCATAAATTTAAATAGCATTATTATTCTGAATGTATTCAGGTATTTAACAACATTTATTAACTGCGACCAAATGTTGTTATATTTGTGTCTAAAACCTGATTTTACTACATGATATTAATAGATATATGTGAAATCAAAATACACTTCGTTATTAACACTTCATTATGACCTCACGAGGTCATGGACATGTATGGCCCTCTCCATTGGGCAGGTCATGTGCCACGGATGCCGAGTGGCAGTAGACCCGTCGGAAGACCTCGGCTATGCTGGGCTAGTCAAATAGAAAAAGATGCCCACGTCTGGATCTGGGCAATTGGACAGAGGAAACCCAGGACAGACGAAAATTGACATTTTTTCATTGGAAAATATAAAACTAGTTATGGCTATTCTATATATATATATATATTTAAGATTTAATTCAGAAAAAATCGGGTATTCGATCGCGTTGAGCTATTTTTTATTCCGATATTTCGAATACCCGATTTTTCTGAATTAATCTAAAATGACTCGCGTAAATATAAAAAATCAAATATATATTATATATGATTTATTATATATATAAAGGCACGCAACCGTCGTAATGAATGCTGATGACTATTAGCAGGAAGATAATGGAACTCCTTTAAAAGACCCTGCGTACAAGATGACGACGAGAGACCCGACGATATATTTGGAAACAAAAACTAAAAAGATTATCGACAATTCCAAACTCGACGATACAACTAAACAAATAATATCGCCAAGGATTCGATCGTCGAAGGCTCCAAAATTCTTCGGCTTACCAAAAATACACAAACCAGGTATGCCATTAAGACCCATCGTCAGCGCCAGAGGTTCCCCCACACAAGGCCTGGCCAAATATTTAGCCAAATACTACCAGCCAATTGTGGAAAGTGCAACTTCATACATAAAAAACTCTCAAGAATCTCTAAAGATTATACAATCGCTGAAACACGATGAGAATGACATCCTGGTCAGCTTTGATGTGACTTCACTTTTCACCAACATCCCTATAAAGGAAACCTTAAAGCACATTAAAGAGAGACACAAGGTTCCCGAAGATATTTTGAACCTTACTGAGCACTGCCTCACATCTACGTATTTTCTGTTTGACGGAACGTTCTACAAACAAACCAGTGGTGCACCAATGGGATCTCCTCTGTCTCCGGCGATTGCCAACATATTTATGACTGGATTCGAGGAAAAAGCTCTAGAAGAAGCCCCCCTAAAACCAAAAATGTGGCTAAGATATGTGGATGACACCCTCGTCATTTGGCCACACGGACAGGCTGAGCTTCTCAAATTCCTCACTTTCCTCAACTCCAGAAATAAGAACATACAATTCACCATGGAGACAGAAGAAAACAACAAAATCCCATTTCTGGATACTTGTGTTATAAAAAATCCTGACGGATCTTTCGGTCACACAGTCTTCAGAAAAAACACACACACTAACAGATATCTTCATGCCACTTCTCACCACCATCCTAGGCAGATCAACTCTGTGATGAAAGCGCTCATAGAGAGAGCGTTCAGATTGACAGACAGCGACCACATAGAAGAAGAAATAAAGGAAGTAAGCCAAGCTCTTGCAAAAAATGGATACTCTCTGAGACAAATTAAAAAAACTATCAAAAACATTAATAAAAAACCTCGAGATCCACCCACCGATTCAGAAAAACACATCGTTCTTCCTTACATAAAAGGCACGACCGATACCATCAGCCGTATACTCCGGAAACACGACATTAGCACTACCTTTGAGACGGATAAGAAGATAGGAAGTCTCTTGCCCAACAAAAAGGATAGGGTAAAAAACGAAAACCAAGGAGTATACGAGATCCCATGCGCAGACTGTGTGATGTCTTACATTGGTCAAACCAATAGACAAATAAATCACAGAGTAAAAGAACATCAAAAATCAGTTTCGCAATTGGACTATAAATCGGCACTAACGGAACACGTGATGAAGAACGATCACCACATCGATTTTGCTGGGACAAAGACATTAGCGACCATCGAAAACTTCGGGGTCAGAATTGTAAGAGAAGCTATAGAAATAGAAAAAAGAAAAAGCTCCGCAATCAACCGAAGAGACGATGGCACTAGCGTACCCAGAGCTTGGCTACCAATTTTATCCAGACTAAAAACACCACGGACCATCCCAAAAAATTCGACAGTGCAACCAACCGTCAGACAAGCGACGGCGCAAAGTGGCCAATCATCGCGCTCTGGCAACACTGGACGGAGGATGGTCACCAGGAGCATAACAAAAACGACAACGGCGGCAGTCAATCCTTGAGAATGGACCCGACGAGTGGTCCGAAATATCGGATAAGGTAAAGAATTCGTTTTTTAATTTTTTACCAAAAACCTTAACGCGATCGAACACCCGGCTATTTATTAATATTTTAATAATTAAAATAATTTAAATATGACTCGCGTAAATCTGAAAAACTCTAATATATATATATATATATATATATAGAATATATATTGTATCTATTAAAATTAATAATTTGTGTATATATATATATATATATAGAATATAAACGACGAAATATTTCGTCAGGGTTCGAATATTTCGAAAGCCCAATGAATATAATATGTATCCAAATTGTGAGAGGTCGTTGATCAAAAATATTTAACTATAAACTTCATTATAATCAAGTATACTTAACTTGGTCAGAATATGGTATAAATATTATTGCAATTTTATTATGATAACTAAATATTGTGAAATTTAAGCGAAAGTTGCACTTTCGAATACAAATGAATGATGACTCAGATGAAAATGAATGACTCAAATAAGTCGTTGATAATAACTTTCTACTCTTATCAACCAAACTTATCAAGTAAATAAAATGGCAGGCCTATATCTACACGGCTGCAATGCTTTGAAAGTTGCAATACTTCAATCAAATTCCAGCGCTTATAACTTTAGCCACGTCTACCAAAGGCCTAAATACCTTGTATCGAAAGTAGATGATATTAATTTGACAATAATTAACGTAAGCTACTTGTTGATAAAAATGCAGCTTTGTATACTTAAATTTAATGCCGATATGTACAATTATTCAAGTTTCGAAAATTGTGATGCCATTCAATCATAGGCCCTTTCTTATTTAAAATTGATCATTTATGGAAATCAATGGGTAATGATCATACAAATTCTCTATAAAAGTCTTTTATGCAGATTTTAATAATGATTCTCTTTAATATTCTAGTTTTAATCTACGCGGTAGATTTATTTATAAATACTCATTATAAATTATGAATAATTTATGTATCTATAAAACAGGTTTTAGATTATAAATGTTGAACCATGTTAACTAAATCATCGCTTATAATCAAGCGTCACTTATAATCAAAATCGCATAAAAGTTATCTTTGGTAAATTATTTTTGAGCGTTTGATTTACTACCATTTAATACTCAATACTACGTGTTTCTCCATAAGGCATTCAATTTATATCCCACGATCGATTCCTTTTCGCATTATTGCTACAATTTATTATTTACAAATCGTTCTATCATCCGGGATCGGGGTCTTATTGGGAGAGTCCCGACCAAAAACGGATACAAGTGTTAACAAGATATTAAAAATGTAGCCCGCAGAACATCTTTCCGGATCCCAATTGCGTAATAGGCGAATGAAAAAATAATAAACGGGTCTGGATTGGTGCGGAACCAGTTGGCGTAAATTGAATTGTATGAAACCATTATTGGGAATCCTACGTACGTAAGTGAATTGTAAGAAGCTGTGGTTGACTACGTGACCATCATCTCCACGTGGCATATAATGGAGAGGAAATTCAATGAGGGGATAAAAAGAATAGAATAAACGAATCCGCGCCTCGAATCCTGGAATGGATGATGAGAATTGTATATTAAGGGATGATCTTCGTCGCGTGAAGATATGCTGCCTTGGCGATCGATAAATGCGCAGTTAAAAAATGAGAGATTAATAAAATATAGTGGGTTAGATCCTGGACTTGTTATGGAAATTTAGGTAATTGAATAAAATCAATATACCAAAATATTATGAAATAAGGATTATATTAATATTTCCGATCGATCATCTCGATCCAGATTTAGTCTGATTTCTTGGATCTGAAAGAGCAAATATGTATACCTTAATATGTGAGTGACTGAATAACAATAATTTGAATTATAATTTTGCCATCCAAATGATCCTGCATTAACTAACTACATGTCTTGTCGTTTTTGATCTTATGTTCCGACATAGTTTCGGTTGATTCATGCTGTTAACAACATGTTGTTTCTAATATTCGTCAAGATCATTCATGTGCAATTAAATTTGCAACTCACCACAAGTTGTCGGTTTGTATCAAATTGCATCAGTTTGTTCGTATTTTGCGTCAGAAACATTTGTTGGAATACATCAGTATGTTTGCAAAGTTTATGGCAACTTTCCGTGCAGCAACTTTTAAATGTGCCACGAGGAATTCAATTTTTCTTGCCAAATATAGCAAACTCATTTCAAATTTTCTACAGTTACAACCACCCATTCTTGGAGTAAGTCATTCAATGATTTTTATAAAAGATGTAGAAATCCAAGCTGTGCTACAAAATAACTATAGAGCTATCATAATCTATGATATTTTGCTTCAATCTATCGATCGATCGAATATATTTTGGATCGTATTTTTATTATATCATTTTTAAGAGAAAAACTAAAAATTCCAGATAGACAGTATTTTGAGTAGAAACTTCCAGGCTTTTAGCATTCAATAAATTCAACGGGAATTCCAGGAGGAATAAATGCACTTCGAATATTTCATGATATGGATCGTATAAACCTCAAGTGGTCTATACATAAGTGAAACCATTTCAAAGATGAGACTGACATTTTATATAAAGTTTTCTATATTATATTGAACACCACTACATTTAATTTTATAGATTCTTAGCAATGACTCAAGTAATTAATTTTCAAAAATACATTGATCATAACTTAAACGTATTATAAGCGAATTTCTTATATGATCTTCGTCCTAAAGTCATAAATAAAAAATATAATCACCCATTTATCAAAAAGCTGTGATCTAACTGTTTTGCTGAGTTAAAAAGTTTATATAGATTTATATAAAAGTTATAAATCATAAGTGAAGTATACGGAATGTCTATAAGATTATCATTTTTAAACCCTTAAATCTATCATTGATCACTGTGATCACATATTTTTCTAGTAATGCATGTCAACCTACCTCCGTTTCATCCTTTTCTAATTATTTCCTGCGGGTACGCATTGAAATTGAGCCCTGCCCTATCAGAATCATTAGCGAGAGTACGTGCTTTTTGTTTCCCCAATTACATGTACTTGTTTCAACTTATTGTGGTATCCACAAGCAATGGAAGAAATGTATTAACTGGAATTAAAGTCAATATTTGGCTTATCTAAAACAACATCAAATATATTAACTTCGAGATGAATATAAAGATCTGCTGAATCTTTCCATCATTTACTTGGGGGGAATTTCTGAAAAAAGGCTTGCTGGTCTTCACCATGCGAAATGGATGGCTAAAGTTATATATTGCTTGAAAATTATCCTATTTAAACATCAGTTTAAACTGACGAAAAAGTCAGAGAAAGCAGTGAAAGCATAATATATACAAAATAAGAGAAAATTAAGAGACTTGCTTCCTTTGAAAGTATAAATCAAACAATTGCCATCAAGTCGCCATCAAAAAATAACAGACCATTTATGGTACTTGTCGGAAGAGTTGGTGTCATTTGCATTTTTTGACGACGAACTTTCAGTTCAAGATAAGAAAAATATGGTAGATACACTAAGAATATCGAAGATGTAGAGAACATATCATTGAAAAAAGCATAGAAGACTTTGTGACTAGAAACTTTTTACGATTTTTTTAGATACTGGGTATCTCATCACAGTTTTTGAATAAAGATGTTCTCCTTTGAAGGATGACTCTGATTTAAAGACTGCAAAGAAAATCGTTCATTCTATGTGGGTAGTGAATGATTTTGCTATATAGTGAATTGATGACAATCGTTTTGTTGATTACAGAAAGAAATATCCTGATCAAAAATCAACGCTTATGTCCTGAATATATATGATTTTAATATTAAAAGGGTATCTTTATTTGTAATCTAAACATTAATTTTACATGTAAATGTTTTTTTACATGAAATATTTGACCACCTTAAGGCATATTATTAATGATTGTTTTAAATAACCTAATTAAAATGCTATCATTGTAACGCAAAGAGTTCTAGCTTTGCTCAATTGCGAAGGATTGCTTATTTTATAAAGCGACTTATTAAGGGCATCTGATGCCTATCAGGATATGTTTCTAATTAAACACTCCTTAAGTGATTTACAGTGAAGCGGAAAGAGGTTTAAAAAAATCTAAGGTATCCATCAAGTCGTGGAAGGATGTATTTCGTGCGCAACGGAAATTACATAGTGCTGGTGGAAGCAACTCGAGGTTAGTAACCAATCTATCTTTCTCCAGAGAGGTTCGTTCGAAAACAGGAAGCGATGAGAAAAGATGGTGGAACCTTAGTTCCACAACATCAGAGATGGATATTGGATACTGTGGCGGATAAAAGATTAATTTTGCAGAGGCCATGGCTGCGTGTGGGTGCGTCGCTCTTACATACACATCGCCAGCGTGCGGCCACCGAAGACTGCCTACACAACCATGGCCACTTATTTACATTTCCGAGCAAAAACCTGTCCGGGTCAAATTTATCAGGATTCGCATAATGCTCGGGGATTTTTATTCATACCCTCAGACTTGTACAGTAACGAATTTGTCTTTACGAGTGAAATCTGCGTCTGAAGAGATAAAATATAAATTTGCTTAACGGAACGGAAAACGCTTGTTATTCATTTAGCAGAACTTCCGAGCCCCCCGCCTTTTTATCCCCGGGAATATAATTATCTTCCCGAATCTATTTTATTTATATAAGAATAATGCCCGAGTATCTTGTTTTGTAAACGTTCGACGTAAAATTTATACGGCGGAAAATTTCTCCCGGGAGGAAATCTCTATTCAGACAAAAGACCTCAATCGGACATTATATCCATCCTTGAATTTAAATTGGACCTTAAACTTCCGAGACGAAGTTTGCCAAAATTGAACCTTGTCGCATACTTTTTTGATCCTTGAGAATCGACATCCGAAGACGGCGTTCAAAGTATCAATGTCAAATTTTGTGAACACACATTAAAGTAACATTTGTAACCAACAACTCGAACAAACTTCCTGTATATCCATGGCATTCAATTATATCTCAAACAAAGTAACTTTTGCCAGACATCACAAGATCACCACAATATTTTAAAAAAAAATAGTCTTTTCTTAAAAGGGAAATCTAATAATTATTTGAAGCGGTGAATGAGCATAAAACTGCACGGAATTGATCAGGTCATGATTTGGCTAAATTAATCTTTAAATTTGCATATAAATTTTTTAAGGACAATCGTCGTTTATGTATACATCACAAAAATGTAACCAAACATTATTGATGTATTTCTTGAAACATAATAATTTGATGGTAATTATAATAAAAATTTAAAATAAATATTTAAAAGTACCTCAAAAAAAGAATGATATTTCTAGCGACCCTCCCGTATCGCTAAAAATGATTTCGGGTATTCCGCATTCTTCGTCCTTTTGATAAATTTGCCTCTTTCGGATTGGCATGAAATATTTTTCATAGCTCTTTATTACAGGAATTCAGCATATGTTCGTAAAATTGACGATTTCGGGCTGCTTCACCCTGAAAAACAAAAAAAGGAGGATGAGAATACATCGATCGAATATAGCACATGTGTGTGAAATAAGAGCGCCAACTTTTCTTATCTACTACTTGTTTGAAAGCGGTTCCATTTCAGAAGTTTTGCTTTAAAGTAGCAAGCTTAGGAGAGAGAGAGAGAGTTTCTCTCTTCAGCGAGTCTTACCACTATCTAACTCTAATATAAGTTTTAGTAATTCATAACGCTTCCCCCAACATTGTTTTCGGTGATATATGTTTTTTCCCTAATACGGAAAGCGATAAAATAAAGTTTATCCTCATAAGAATCTATCGATTCGAGCTTTAATATGTTTTAATGTACAACATTGTCGGGGAGGTGTTGAAACTTAGACCTCATAAAAGATTCACCATTTAATATCTGGCGTTGGTGGCTCGCGTTACACTAGAAAATAAACCTTTCAGGGCAAAACAACCCTTAATGAAAATCCATCCTAATATTTTTCTAAATAATAAATTAGGCATGTTACGCTCGCCGACTAAATAAGAAACCCTTCCATATTAAATTCATGCACAACTCGACGAAAAAAAATGATATGTAAATTTGAGACGACATACTCATCATAAGAAAGGATCATGCATCTAAATCGCAGTAAATTTATAATACGCAAAAAATCTGGAATAATATATGAGATAAATTATGGACGCATAAAAATCTGATTCGTGATATTAACACACTTTAGGCGGGACGGCTAGTACATAATACAAATATTCTAAGTAGTTTTACAGTAAGCAATAATTCGCCCGCTTAAAATGTGCTAAATACGCCATCGAAATGATTTAATAACACTCAAATAATTAAATTATATGAATATATTATATTATTATCTTCAAATTACAACCTACCTACATTAATTTTGCATTAGAACCCAAATACACCCATCGGTCTTTATTCAGTCCACATTGTTTGTTCATATATTTGGCGAGTTATTGACGATAGCTCTAGGCGAAATTCTAATAGACTATTTTAAAAAGGATTTATTATTTTTTTGGATGAATTTCAAACGAATTTCACATACACATACTTTCAAGAAATGTTTGAATAATGGAGAAGGTAATTAATTTTTTCTGCAAATCAATTTTGTCTGCAAAAACGGACCGTTTTAATTAGTTTTTTC
This sequence comes from Stenopsyche tienmushanensis, assembly GCA_008973525.1. NCBI lineage: Eukaryota > Metazoa > Arthropoda > Insecta > Trichoptera > Stenopsychidae > Stenopsyche > Stenopsyche tienmushanensis. The sequence continues at coordinate 884,588 of WACJ01000092.1, read as the reverse complement.
TGAGATTTTCATATAATATGTTTAATATTTTTAAAGAAATTAGAAATTACGTAAAATTTTCTTTAACTTCTATATTTTATTTAAATTATTAAAATACGCGATTTGTATTCACCAATATCTGCAGATTACACAAATAGGCACCAAAATATAAAAAAGATACATTCTTAAAACACTTAATTATTCTTAATTTATTAAAAATCGTCTTAAAATAGAGTGAAAGTTTAAATTATTATTTTAAATGACCGAAACGAAAGACACGACGGTTCACCTAAAACTAAACCAATATTCAATTTCAGAACGAAAAGTGTCGAATTCAAAACTCTCAATGTCTCAAGATTCGATACTTCTTTGAGGAAAAAATATGTGAGACGGTCTTCATTTTTTATCTATTACATATATATCGAGAATGATTTTAGCAAATAAGTAAATTTTGTGTATGAGTTTTCTCGTGTCTTTACGAACGCGAGAATTCTTGTTTCCCGTTGTTAACGTGTTAAGGGCGATTTGTGTGTCCAAGCATACGTATGTATACCACATGCTGTCCTGCGGGATCATTTACGAGTTTCAAGCATTTATTTTTCAGCATTATCGCAACACATTCGCGCCATTATAATTGTTTATTTAGGGTTGTTTCAACGTACTAATAATACTAATAAGAACAGTTTTTTATAAGGCATTCGAACATTTAATGGGCAGCCCTGATGGCCTCTGTTGATTTTACGAAAAAAAAACAGCTTGCGATTAAATGATTAAAGGAATATACACAGGAATAGCTCCTGTGGGATTTGTCATGAAATTTATAATGAATAATTCGTGTAAATCATAATTAAGGTCGTAAAACATCTCGGATTAGTCTTGATTGTTCCTGAATTTCAGAAAAATCTATCCAGATAGCAATATTGCAGATTTTGTGTCCAACGAATATAAATAAAACTGTATTAATTTGTAATAGGTTTAAACCTTTTTTTGTGCGGTAGATGCATCCAGCGGAAAATCGCACAAAAAAGCTATGACTTACATAGAAAAAGTGAAGATGCGTTCCATGGATTTTAAAAACTGCATATCTTTGAAACAGCTATATAAAATATATCCAAAATCGCATAAAAAAAGTTAATAAAAAAACTGGAAAACAAAAAGGCAATTAAAAAATAGCATTTTTGGTAACAAGGACGTCTTACATCATTGGTAAAATTTTAAGGATGTTTGACATCTGGCATCTCAAATACCAGACATCCTATAGAGAAATACTAATTATTTTAATTACAAACTGTCATCGCTGTATGATAATTTTCGATATGACTCAAAATCGCTCTCTTCTTCGGTAAAAACAGTAGACCCAGTGTCTCTGTCATCATTGTTCTGTTTGAAAAAAATTCAGTCGAGTCATTTTTTGGCCTTATTTTGTCACAGTTTTAATTTTTTTTAAAAAATAAATTTTGACATAAATCTGATAGGAATAATAGAGGGTTGTATAGAAAATATTTGTACCCAGTTTCAAGTAAATTAATTAATTAAAACTTGGGATATGATGTCAACTATTTTGAAAAAAGTAATTTCGAGAGACGCGTTAATACATTTCATTATCCATAAGTAGTTGGAATTTTGAAAATTCATTTGGAGAATGTATTTTTGAGTAAGTCGAAACATTAAAAAAATGCAAAAAACGAAACCATTTTATTCAAAAATCCAAATCAGAATAAAGGGCCTGGTTGTAATTCAGCGAAAACAGATGCAATATGATTTACACAGTTCCAAATTATATTTTTTTTTCCAAATTTTCGTTAGTGTTGATGATTTATTTCTTATTTTATCCAAAATATCTCGATGCGTACTTTTTATGAAATTGAAAAAATGCTTTATAAAAACTGCATAACTTCGAAATCGCAGAAATAAAGTCGCACAAAAAAAGGTTTGAGTGTATATTATTTTTTATATGAAGCAATTTTTTATAAAACCATTCTTATTGGAGTGTGTTGTGAAATATACATATGTATATATTTCAGTTTTGGTCAATATGTTCCGTTAAAGACGCCGCAAACGAAGTGGATGCTATAGGAGGATTGACTGTAAATCAGTTCACGATGGATTTTAAGCCTCCCATTGTTCGTATTATCACACTATGTATTAAACACCCGGATTGTGTGAAGTAGTTGTTTCGTCTTATGTAAGTATAAGAACGATATTAAAAAAATCGACTATCAGAGAATTTTGATATCAATATGACTATTAATTTTGTTTGCTATGAAATTTTCTTTCGGCCAACGATCGCTGTAATTATTTTCAATCAACTTTTGCTCTCCATGTCAATCAAAAAATAAACGAAATTGCCCATTTAAAATTCTTATTAAAATGTAGTACCGATACAAAATTAATCGACATAAGCCTCGTGGCAATAAATTTTAATTGTATCCCTAGACGTCTGCAAACCTTGACCTGAATTCTGCAAAAACCCGAACTTAGTTTGATCGATATCTTAATTGTTTCCATAATAAAATAGTTTTTTACCGATATAAGTTGGCAGAAATGGGACGCAATTCGAATGTCAAACCTAATTTATGTCACTGCCGATGGCACGATATGCGACGAGCTAATTTATTATACGTCGATTATTATTATCGCCTGCAAAAATACAAATTTACCGTTAAATTTTCATATTTTAACGTCGTATTTACGTTGATCTAAGCCCGCAACTAAATCGATTTACATTTATTACATCCATCGTATCATCATTGTTCGTTCAGAATAAAATATAGATGTACTTACAATTATTTTTGGATCAAATTGCAGCAATCCATCGAATAAATGATTATTTCTTCTTCAAGCGATTGAAGAAAAAAAATCGATTACCTGAAATTTACATTGAGTTTTCATTAATATTTTTTTTCGGTCGTATTTATATTCAAATGAAAATCTTTCATTATGCTCAATAAATGGCTCAATCGTTTTCGGCATTATTTACATTTGACGTACGGGTCGCGAAGTTTTCACATTTTTCAATGTGAATTTGCACAGCCGTAAAAATTGCCATTGAATCACGTGAAAAATATGAAAACCTCTTTAAAAGTTTTCAATAAAAAACGCTTAGAACGATTTCACCCAATGTGCGAAAATTGTGGCGAACATTCATCAATCTTCGTATGAAGTCTTCCAAATATTATTCCATTCAATTTTCACATTTGGCTTTATTTAAAAATCGTCAATTTGAAATGTGTATTAAAATCGAATATATTCACCCAGACGTTTGTAACCAAATGCTAAAAGCAATTCCATTGATTGGTTACAATTTTATCCAAATATTGATTAGGCGCAAGCACGAGAGTTGATAGATCTATTTATACTACTTTCCATTCCAATTTCAATCCAAGTTTTCCAATGGAGGAAGAAACTAATCTTCCTCCATCATCTTTTTCTGTTGTTTCCCGTTATTAGACATAACGGGTAAACAATTCGGCTGAAAACATAAAACAATTCATGCTCAATCTATGCTCAACAATAATGTGGGTTTCTCAGAATGAAATGCAAATTTAATGTACAATTTAAAAAAATCAATTTATTGTCACATATATTCATGAATTTGGTTGTATAACTCGATTTTAGATTTACATAACACAACTAAAATAGTTTAATTAGGACGAAATATCAATTGTGACCATATGGTAACAATAAATACAGGGTGCGACAGGAAACCTATCTCTTTCTACCTACTTTAATTTCACATTTAATAATGAACTTACATAAGCTCGGGTTCAAATGCATATAATGGAATAAAATAATCAAACGTACGTACATTATTTATATTTATGATCAGTTATCTTAATCCAGATTTATCTGATTTCCAGGATCCAAAAAAAAAAATAATACTCAGACTATTAATAAAATCAATCAGTATAATGATTGATAAATTTACAACAATAATTTTTTGAAAAAATTCAAAAATTATGATAATTTCATCACATATTCATAGATTTCATCTAAAATTCCTATGCAAATTATCCTATCCTAATTTAATTATGTGTAAAAATTACCATATCATTTTATTTTATGATTAGAAATACATCCTATAATTTATCCAGGAATAAATATTTAAGCTAAATTGCTTTGAGTTTGGGTATTAAGGTAATTTTTTACTCAAATAAGATAAATATATAGAAAATTGAGATAAATTATATTCGAAGTGGATTTGTGCAATTTTCAAATTAAATGGCTCATACATTGATTTAATATAGGTTGCTTAAAGATTCGGGACGCTCCACTATCAATTATTTACGCCGGAATTTATCCTTTTAGGATTTTAAGCCTCTTTAGGGTTGACAGAATCGCATAATTCATATACGATTACCGAGGGGGATTTTGGCTGCTTTATTAAAGACTTGTTATATAATATAAAATTTTCAATAAAATAGGGGATGATAATTGTATTTAAGCAAAAAAATCAATATTGCCATAGATGATGCTTACCCGCGTTTGCGGTCGCCCTCCCACCCACTACTATTACTGGAGCCCCAATCAAAGTGCTTAAATAAATTACTAATTAATCAATTAATTCGATCAGAATAGTTGAAGCTGATGAAATTTATTCCATGATGAGCGGAATTTTATTTAAATAAAAATATATAAATACTTTATTAAAGTATAGCCTTGGATGATCTTTTGACAATGACAATCTTTTGGGATTCCTTTTGTGTTGGGTCCAAAAAATTATTTTCATCGCTATAATGTTATAAAGACATTCTTTCTGACTTGTATTTGAAGAGCTCAATCAGATCTTTTTGTTAAAAATCGGACGGAATTATCTCATTGGGGCCGCACTGGGAGCTTTCTTTGGTTTCGCCCCCCCCAAAAGTCATAAAATTTTCATAAGACTTCTCATACATATTTTAACCATCTGATATAATAAATTGGTTTATGAGGAAATTCCCAAAGTGACCCAGATTTCAGTCCTCTTAATTTTTACATCCAGGGAACAAATAATTGCGAAGCAGATCTACTGCCAGCTCTCATTTTTGTCGCGAAACATTTTAGTTCTCATATAATCGAAATAATCACCCAACCATCAAATCTCCTATTTCCTCCTTAAATCAGTACCTCTTTTATGTACCCTTTCATCCCACACCGGGCCCGAATTTATGAATAGTATTTCGGATCGTTTTTCATTTCTCCTCCCTTTCCATTCAGTGTGACGCTTAATACGAAAACAAGGAGTAATGAATTCCCAAAGGCGTACCCGGTTTCAGCAAGACAATTTATAATAAATGATATAATGTTCCCTTAAGTGATATGCTAGAGAAATAATATCCGAGGTTCGCGAGCCAGGGAAGGTTTTTGTCTTATGCTAATTTATGACAATGCATATATTATATTAGCTAATGTAAGAGCGTATCCCGCTGTAAAATCTGGAGTTCGAGACTGATTTCCTGTGAATGTAGCTAATTTATGCCCTCATTAAGTTCTGAAAAGCTTATAGCACTTGATAACAGTTTATTAGTTTAATGAAATATTGCACAACCAAAATAGTTTGCTACAATATCATACACAATGGCAAACATTTAATGCAATACGTTTAATCAAGATCATGAAATAATCAATTTTCGACAAAACAAATCTATCTCAATATTAAACAATAAAAATATAAAAATATTTCATAAAAACGCAATTTACGAGGGTAGTCCCAGAAATACCCGACCTAATGTATTATTTTGATTACGGTTGTATTACTACTTTATAAAGCTTAGATATTATAATTGGAGTTAAAAAAAATAAGTAGCATTAAATGAGGCCGTACGAGTTGCCAAGACGAAGATATCAATGGTCGACCAAATGAGATGACCACGCTAAAAATGGTGAAAAAACCCACAAAATGATATCAGATGATCATTGACCATTGAGAATATATATTTTAAGCTTATGGTCGCCAGCCAGACTTCCTGTAGATTTGAACTCATGACAATTGAATTACTAGTAAGAAAGTCTTAAAAATATTGAAATGTATTGATTAGATAGTTGTCGGTACAGACGCTGTACCAGCAATCGTTGGATCTTCGTTGAATTTAACTTAACGAACACATACGCCAACCAAACCACTTAAACCTTTAAATAGGTAAGACACAGAGTTGTGTCTGAATTTCAGTGATTCAGAAAGAGCATCCTTACACGTTGAGCTCGGAGAGTAACAGAGACGGAGAGAGTATCTTGTGTATATCGTACGATTGTATAGATCGTTAACCCTAATTTATCGACGAAATTAATCGATTTTAAATGTATTGTTTATATTTACTTAATGAATATTGTGTGCTATCGACAGTGTTTATTTGTTAATATACAAGCTTAATACACGCTGCGATGGTCCTGAAAGATAAGTGACGGACATACAAATATAGCATCTATGTTTATGATGATTTAAAATTAGATCACTTCTCAAAAGGTTAATGTTTTAAAGGATCTTTTTTATTTCATAAGTGTTATAGATTTTACAATGAACGTCTGAAACGTAATTTTATATAAAACGAATCGAATTGTCTTCATTCTTCTTGTGACACATACTGACCTACATTCGTATTTATCGCATACAAAATGATTATTTATAACATTCGTTATCCCTAAGGAGAATTCCCTAACAATGTAGGTGTTTGGCTGAAACAATATATTCGATCGTATATAATATCACGATCGGTTTATCGCCTGACCTCCTTTATGGCGTGAAACTGGAGCCAATTTTGCTCCCCCCTCATGTTTACGACATTTTTATATTATTTGCAACGAGCCGTGTTTATTCCGCCGAAGCAACATGTAACCTGAAAATGCGAATTTACTGAAATGCAACCGGGGGATGGCAATAAAATGTATTAGAGGGAACCCGGCGTCCGCACCCGAGGAGCGATATTTTTTCATCAGCTCGAACGAAGAAGGACGCAAGATGAAAAAATACAAAGCTTCCGGTAAAATTACTTCATTTTTCAATGTCCATAATGTCGTCGGTAAAAAAAGCTTCATTAAGAATTCCCATTTCCACTTAATGAGCGTCTTATCCCGGTTTTGAAGCCTCGAAATATGCAAATGTCTTGGAAGCGGTTTTTTTGGCTTTGGAAATCAAACAAAATGAATAAAGATGTAATTCGTCCTTGACAGCCGGGGGGGGGGGGGGATTAAGATTTAATTTAATTTATATCGACTTGTTAATGTTGAGTCGCGTAATGGAAATAGATTGATAAAAGTTTAAAGGCCCTGATCTTTGCCGATTATACAAGCTAATTAATGCCGATTCCGAGCCAAATATTTTGCTTTATTGTTACAAATTTATTACTTGATAATTTATTTCACTTACAACAATATAAATTCAATTTATAATTAAATCAACTATCAAAGAAATTTATCTAAATATAAATGATATTGTTTTTCTATATTATTTCGTTGTTAATGGTGATTTTGAGATAAGAGCAGATATCTGATCTGGAAGACGTTTTTTGGAAAAAAATATGTAAAACCTAAATTCCATATTTAATTAATTAACCCATACGATAAAAATACTATTGATCTTGGACAAACAAGCTTGATTGAAAATTATAGGATTTACTATATGAGGACCTTATGATCTTCCCGCCTTGGGAATGTTTCGATTTAGTTATCCCGATTTTAAATCCAGATTGTTTGGATAAAAACGGTTCCAAAAATTTTTGCATTGATATTTTCGATAGATCATCTCGATCCAGATTTAATCTGATTTCCTGATCGGAGAAAATAAATACTGATACGATTAGCAAAATTGTACGAGACGAATGACTAGATTTGCAACAATAATTGATAAATGATTTAAAAGTATTGATAATTTCAAATAATTATATTCTATAAAGCCATATGTAAAATCATCATATGAACATTTCCTCCATAGAGTCCTACAGAGATTGTCAACGTCTGGTAATAGGTAATACATCACTCAATAAGTTCGTAGGAGTTTTTGACCTCCTATATTGGGATACAAATAGTATTTTATTAATCGATTACCTTGATAGGTAAAGAATCATCAATAGCGACTACTATCTATTTGCAGTCCCAAAAATAATGCTCCAGGAAAATCAGGTCATCCTACGATCTTATTGATTGGTGAGTTATTTAAGGCGTCTTCTCACTTTAGAAATTTAAAAAAATCGATTTTTATTTTATTTTAAATTTTGAAAGTATATATCTTCAAAAATGTTATATCGAAATTTCATAAAGATCGGACGAGTCTAACTACGTTTTTGGGCGACCGTTAGCTGACTACTTGACAGCACCCAGCTGCATACGTATTGTTTAGACTCATGGTGCAAGTACAAGAAAGTGGTAAAAAACAATCAGATAGAAAATTTTAAACATCCTCCTGCTCTAGCTGAGGATGTTCACGAGGTTTTGAAATCAATTTATGAAGATCTTCGGAGGAAATACCCAAAATAACAACAAGTGTTTCAACAGCTGTATCTGGGCAATTTTTCTGCAACCAAAACTTTAAACGCGTTTATCTCAAAACAAGGTTTTTCGGTGGCTTGTTGATGAAATTTCGGAAACTATCCGGCCGATTGTCATGAAATTTGAATGACATATTACTCATAATTATGGCTATAGCGCATATCATCAAATTTTTGAAATTTTGATTTTAAGTAATTTTTTTTTACAAAAAACTGCAAAAAAAACGCGTTTTTTTTTTACTTTTTCGAAAAACGTGCGCCATTTTGTTATTTTTGCGAATATCAAAAATCTGATGATATGCGCTATAGCCACTGATATACTGAATCTAAAACTGTTTTATTTTTTTGTTTCAAATGACCCATCTCGGAGATACCATCAACAAGCCACGAACATAACATTTCTATACGGGTTTTTCGATGCTACTGTTTTATTATAATAATTGTTCAAAAAAATAAAAATAATTTTTTTTCATGTACTTGAAAGATGTTTTTATTACATAAGATCCATTTTATCTCATAATTTTTAGCGAAAATCTTCGAAAAAAAATCACGAAAATAGCCTATTTTTGAGGCGCCTAAAGTGAGAAGACGCCTTAAGTTAAAATGGTAAATGCGAAACCACCATATAAAAATGTATTATGTTACATAATATATGTATGATATTATCAACCCCTTTAATCTTAATGACGATTTTTATTAAATAAATTCATAATTTACGATGAATATAATATTTTTGATAGGGCAAAAATTTCGATTAAATCTACACATGTTTCGGGAGACGCATTGTCGTCATATCGCTCCTCCCTTTTATCGGTCAGTTCGATCAATTTTTGACCCAATTTTCCTTTGTAATTGAAAAATACCTGTTAAATTTGTCACATCCATCATTCAATAAGCGCCGGCATATCATCACGCCACGTTTACATTAATAAAAGCTTTCGAAGGGCGATAACAATACGGGGGGGGGGCGAAGAGATGACTTGACCGATTGTTCCGCGAGGCCCTCACATAAAAACACTCCGATAAATCACCCCCAAGGGGTAATTTCTCCATCATCACGCGATAATCTCGTTAATGTATCAAAAAAAAAGGTAAAGATCAATTTCGACAATAAATCTCGTATGCCTTAATAATTTACAATTGGTGTTAAATCGCGAAACAAATTGTCGTCGGATATCTTCATAAAATCTTAATAATGGCCAACTGACTAGCTATTTTCACTGTGGTAAAATTGTGGTTGGTTTTATCATTGGGGGGGCTGTTTTGCTTATTTGCGGTTTTCCAATTTATGTTCGATGATCTAGATAGTTATTGCGATCAAACAGAAAATAAATTGTCGCTCAAGAGCGAGCTTAGACTCACTCACCTGAAGTATCAATTTTAAAACCGCCCTACTTTTACAGTCTGTTGAACAAAAGACGAAAAATTGAGTTTTAATATTTATATTTTAAATGTCATTGCACAGCAAAAATATCATGGTAATGTCAATATTCAACATGCAAAATTATGATAAACATTGTATTTTTTATTAATAATAAATATAACCAATTAGCAATGATTGCTTTCTTTCAGTTCAACAGTCATAAAATCACACATAAAGACATTGAATTTTTCAAAGTGTTTCTTCTCGGCATGCTGATAAACTGTAGCATTGCTTTAGCGTAAAAAAGAATGTTTTTATACAGAAATAAATCTAATAGAGTGCTTTCACAAATCCTCTAGCAAAGTTACAGATTCTCAAAAGCAAATAAACTGTGAAACTTTGAGAATTTTTATTTACGTAGCAACTTTCACTGCACTTAATTGAGAGATATGTGTCTCAGACAGTTTCAAAGAGCTATTCCACTTATTTTTAAGCGAGGTTTATTAAATTTTATACTAAATCTTCATAGCACAAATAAACTTTTGTGATTCAACTTGTAAGTTAATCATTTCTTTGGATAATAGATTTGTCTTTAAAAAATCATGCTGTCAAATCAATTGGTTTTTAACGACATTGACTTGATCTGTCAAATATTTTATTAATAAAATCATGTATCATCTGTCTGCTATCAATTATAATATATATGCGTCTCTGAGAACGCCTTGTTAAGCCTAAAAGTGATCGATTTTTCAAATTTTTTTATGCAAAAAGTATTCAATATAGAATATTGATATTTAATATATTAACTAGGCGATATTTATTGAATATAAAAATATTTTTTGAATATAAGTTTGACAAAGAATGGTAGTGGGAGTAAAAGGAGCCACGTATGTCAATGCGCGAGCGATGACTTTCTTTACCACGGAAGTCTTAAGTCCTAGATAAGTGATATGCAACAAAAAAATTAAATACATTTTTACTTTGCATAATATTGTGCATAGTTTGACTTATAATTAAAAAAAAATATTGGAAAATAAAAAAAATGTTGAGCGATCGGAAAAAAGTTTGTGTTTTTACCAACATTTTTTTGTAGTTTTTTTGTCTATAAAATAAAAACTTTAGAGTATTTTTAAACAATTATAGGTCAAACGTTGAAAATATTTATTATAAACGTGCTTGCAAAATTTCATCAAGAATACTAATCTAGGGCGTGTGGAAGCACTTCCGTGAGCTTGGAAAAAGTAGTTTCTTCGCATCTTCTCTTTGTATATAACTTTGCTAATTTAATTTATATCGACTTTAAATTAACTGATATTGTTTTTAAACATTGTTTCATTACGATATATGAAAAAAAAGAAATTTAAGCTAACAAGGCAGAAACGTCCCTTAAGGCTTTTTAATCAGGGAGATTGCTAAAAAATAAAATTCCCTTCAAGAGGGTGTATTATATCATTACTACAAGTCACCAGAAAACAGAGTTTGAAGTACAGTAAAAGACCGGACCGCCCAAAAAAAATTTTTTTTTGATCAACAAAGCAGAAATGTCCCATAGTTATCGATTTAGTAATAAAATTTTTATCAAAAATTTGATAATAAGTAAGTGACAAACGATGCCTTGTCCTTGCAAAAAATCGCTATTTAAATGAGTTGACTTCGGCCATGTTAAAGGAAGAGGTCCTTCGTCAAGAGAGTCTCGCAGATGGGATCTCTCTCTGTTTGATGAATTGCAAATAAATATCTCGCAGGCTTCTTTTTAGAGCTTTTTATCTTGAATTGATCGCTTAAGTACATTCATTAATATTTAAGTTCACAAAGCCATTTGCTTTAAAAAAATTGATTCATAAACCAAAATAGACTTCTGAGTATATTTTGAGTCTCTGTCTCGTATTACAGATGTCAAAATTAATAAATTTCACGTCTACAAATTGACCTGTATTAACTTTCATTGTAACGGATGAATTCGGAGATCATTTGTAGACATTCGGACGAAATGATTCAACAAAGTCGACGCTCATTGTTACAGCGCCGTCGTAACATTCCACGTCCACGACTTTCATCAATAAAAGAGCAATTTTGCAAAACTTTCCTAATCCGCTCTAATAATACAAGCACCGAGAATAAGAACGCTTCCGATAGTATCTCCGGACCCTATTTTTGCGAAATTGTTTCCTCGGTATGTGTCCTCCCGTTTCCGTCTCTAAAATGACATGGGTAATACAAGTAGGATATTCCAGGACCGCGGGCGCAATACAAAAGAAGAATCGTCGGTCGAAAAATGAGAAATTCTTATTTATGCATAAAAGACTTTGTCAATAAATACGCTTTATTTTATATTCTACCGGCATAACAAAATATTCCAATTAAGGGCACAACAAAACCTTTTTTTCCCCCGACACAATAAGGGTAGCGAGCCATAGGCGGCCGGTGAAATGAGACACCGGATTTAATAAACGCCTCCGGGGAAAACTTTTTAGCGAATTTAAATTACTTGAGGTAATTTTAATTACAGTTAAACAACGCCGAAAAGAGATTATTAGTAAATAAATTAATTTGGGGCCGTATTCGGGAATATTCCTACAAATCTCAGACGGCCGAAGAGAAGGCCCTTTTGACGATTCTCAGTCTGTCAAGATTTGAGGCGAGTTTATTAATTTGCTTTGATGTGAGTTATTAAAATTTCGTCTTTTGTCGAAGGTCTTCTTTTACCCCGTCGACGATAAATAATTATATTCCTCGGAGGATTCACGCCGTAAGAATTCGTATCCGTCCCGAAACAGCTCTGAGCCTTGTTTTGTGATGAAGTCGATCCAAAAATAATTGACGCAAAAGAAGCCAATTTATATTGATAACGTGGAGCTATTTATTCAAAAAATATTTAAATAATCCCATTAAATCAAACATCATTTTGATTGAACGAGCACACGAGACATACCAATTCCCTGCTTCATATAAAGATCGCCAGATCAACTGTTACCAATTTAAAACATCATAGATGTGACAATTTTATAAAATAAAAATCCTAGCGGCATACATAAAACAATAACATAATTGACTCTTATTAAAGTGTATTCTTCATATTGCCAATCAATGAAATGCAAATCAAAACTCGAGCAGATCCATATTTATTAATGGTCACTCGCTGTTTTGAATTACATGATGAATGCCTTTATAGTGTCTCAAAGAGGATTATATATCTATGTTTTTAGATTGCTTTAATATCTTATCATGCCATATATTATTTCAACCGTCTCGCCTATTTTGATAGATGTCTGTTTGAGATCAGTTTGCGTCATGATACATCTACGTAAAAATTTTAAAGAACTATTAATCAGTAATAATAATGTCATTTCTGTTATGATTTAATAGTTAAAGCCCAAAACTGATCAACATCACATTCGACATTATATGCTAATGTTTTTCGACTTGTTGTTGAACACCACAAAGGCCACAAAAGCCATAAATTAAATATATGGTGAAGTATTGCTATTACGATGTGTCGATTTTGGTTTTCAACATTTAAACAGGGTAACCGATGTTTGAAAGGCGCCTAGTAATGAAAAATCATTAAATTTTTAACGCAATATATTTGTGAGCCATAGTAGAAACTGATCTTCATTCAGATGATACATTCACTTTGATTGATAGCTCAAGGAGTATTTAGAATACATAGGGAAGATGAATCAAATTGGATTTGAATTCCACATGAACTGTCTGAAGATAACAAAGGAGAGCGACAAAACAAGTTCAATGTTTTATTGTCAAGGACAAAAAGTTCATTTCTTTTTGCATGGAATTGCAACTGGAGATGAAAAATGTGTTATTTATGACAATATAAGTCATAAAAGTCAATGGCTTTCGCTGAGACAAAAAGCATTTCCAATTCCGAAGCCTGAATTCGACGACCCGCAAGATTCTTTTGTGCGTTTGGTGGGATATTCAAGGAATTATTCATTATGAATTTATGAAATCTGGCGAAAAAATAGCTACAGATGTGTATTGTCAGCAATTGGAAAGGGTGAACAAAAAAATGAAAGTCAAAGGTTGAGAATTGATCGGGAATAATTTAGTGATTCCATAAGTTTTTCATAACTTTTCGCGAAATAGCTAACAACCTAAAAATTCTACGAACATCCGCCCATAATCATCTAACAAAATTGGGCTACAACAATCGTTCAGATGTGTGGCTTCCTCATGAACTGACTGACTCAAGTAAATTTCAGCGTATTTCAACATACGATCTTCTTCTCCAACGACATAATAGCCAACTTTTTTTGAAGAGACTTGTCACTGGAGATGAAAGTTGGATACAGTAATGGAGTAAATGGTCTTGGACCAAGGGTACAGAAGCTTTAACTGTAGCTAAACCTGGCCTACATCCATAAAAAATTTTACTATGCATTTGGTGGGACTGGAAAGGGGTAGTTTATTATGAGCTACTTCAGCAATATAAAACGATCAATTCAACAAAATATTGTTTACGACTAGACAATTTAAAGGATGCAATTGCCAGAAAACGGCCAGAATTAGCGAACAGACGAGGCGTTGTTTTTCATCATGATAACGCCAGGCCTCATGTGTCTTTGCTCGTCAGAAATAAATTATTATCATTTGACTGGGATGTTTTACTTCATCCTCCATACTCTCCGGACATTGCCTCTTCATATAATTATTTATCTCTTTGATTGAAAAATTCTTTACGTGCTAAAAAATTTAATTCAAAAAATGATGTAAAAATGTACTTTAATCAATATTTTGCCAACAAATCTGGGAAATTTTAATAAGATCGATTTATAAATGCAAAATTTGAATTGCATTTATAATATTTGTACCAATAAACGCTTTACAATCCTTCATCGCGGTTTTATGTTTGGGCTCAATTTATTAGAACGAGTCTCATACGGAAAAAATTGATTTGAATTTAATTTCATCAAAATTATGGCTTAAATGGAGATGTAAACGCTTTTGTAATAAATTCGTCTACTGTGACATATTTTATTATTTTTTTTGACCTGCTTAAATTTATTTTCCTTTGGCAAAAATTTGTTGTAAGCATTCGATTACATGGATTTCGTATGGATTCTGTCGATCAAACAAATTGGGTTTCGTACCCAAATAAAAAAGAAGCACGCAATGAAATTAATTTAAAGTGGCTGTCTGGCCAAAAACGTACAGTGAATATATACAATGATATAAAGTGTCATAGGGCATGAATAAAATATTTTTTAAGGCCGCACTGTACACCGTTTTTATTCTAAAAGTTTGAATAAATAACGCTGCGTCTTCTAATAATGCCCGTGCAGTGTTCAAAGGTTTAGAATTTTTCCCAAATAGAAAGAAAACACACAATACATTCTTTTTTTTGTCGACAGCTTGACTTTCATCAGTATTCTTTCGCTAACAATGTGCAGATACATTTTCAAATCGTATGAAAATCCAAGGTTGGACGGCTTTAAATAATGATCTGAATGTGAATCCTAGACGAAACTCCAAGTGAAGGGTGGGTTTTTTGAAATTCACTGCCATTGAAAACTCGTATCGTTAATTATAGCACATTTTCCGAGCCGAAATTGGAAAATTTTGCAGACGTATTATTGTTGAATGCCTTTTAACCGCATCTCGCAACTCCGTGAATGTTTCTGTGGGTTTCGTTTTTGTAAAAAAAATTGTTTGGCATTTTGTGAAAAAGCATGAAAAGTGGTTTTCATGGCATTCTTGAGATCGTCCAAAGCTCCGTATAGAGAGTATGAATTTTATATTCTGCTATTTGTATGAGAAAACTGAAGAAAATGTCACAGTGAAAGCTGGTCGCTTATACAACTCACATATCTGAATGGTATCATTACGCATTTCATTAAATTTTGTGCACAATCAAACTATTTTAATATCAGTAGAGTTCATGAATCAATATATTTAGATTTATTATTTGGATTATAATTTTAAATATACTTATAATAAACGTTTAGAAATGCTTAGTACTACCAGCAATAAACTTGTACCTGTTTAGTACTACGCAAAAAAAAATTAATATATCTTAGATATTGAAAATAAATTAATATATGCACATTGTTAAACATATCGTCTTCAACATAATCACATAATATGAATATTTAAATAATAGCACAAATTGGTTTATTATTAAAATATTCATCTTTAGCGTGTATTACTAGAATCCATATTTTTATACAGTAGAATTAAGTATTGGAATCCGTACTGAATTTTGAGCGGTCCGGTCTTTTCCTGTTCTTCAAAGTCTTATGGTATAACCCCCTTGATGAAAATCTTCATGTTTTTACATTTTATGTGGTTTGGAATTGTTAGATAAGAAAGTAAAAAATAAAAAAACTTATTTAATAACAAATTATGATATGTTATTAAATAAAAAAGTTCTATCATTAAAAATAAAAAATATTTTTTTATAACGAGTAATTGTAATGTTTTTACATAAACCTCGATAGCAGAATATGACCAATTTAATATTTTTTTCAGTATGACATTACGTTGATTTTTTAAATATACCTATTGCTATCAGAAAATGAACAGTCCACATTCAATCTGCGGACTGAAATCGAGAAAAATCAATTTATCCAGTAGGACTCTCGAGCATGTAACCTATCACTTACGGATGGTTTCTCTTACCGTTATGCTGAGGCTTGATAATCCTCTAGATTGAATTTGCAGTATATATCGAAATTGCGTCAACCTCTTCTATTCCCTTTTATATATCTCTTCAAGTGGGATACACTAGCAGCGGGGAGAGCCAATTTTCCGTGATTTAAAAAAATCATTTTTTGATCCACCTTAAAAATATTAAACGGGCATGCTTTCACGGCTCGCCAATGAAGTTGCAAAAAGCAAACGAGCAACTATGTATTGTTGACCCCGAATAGTGTAATAAATATAATTTAATGGTCCGTACTGAATGGTCCCCTTGCATGATGTTTATCTTTTTAAGTTTGCCCTCGGTGCCATCGTAAGGTCATTCCCAAAGAAAAAGCCGGATATATGCTGGAATTATGACACCATGACATGCTATTATTACTAGGACGATGTTTTATTTTGTAGGATGTGCCATATTTTGCGCAAACTTAGATGCATAGGGGATGAAATTGGACGGATTTGCAGAAAATCTCATATGTTTCGTGTACGATTTATGACTTATACATTTGAAGGCGCCGAAGTAAATTCTATTTTTATCTCCTTTTGAAATACGGCCTAAGAGATCAACAAAAAGTGATAATCACAGCTTTAAGAATACAAAGTAAAGAGACACTAGAAAAACGAGCGCAATATCCTTTCATTTTTTTCTATGAAAAACATACGGATTTCGCGTCTATTGTTACCTTTTTTATGCGAAATATGTATTTTTCGTTAGATTTTCTCCACTGTAGGCAAGCAAGGCTGCCTATGCGAAAAGAAGATATAAACGAGATCAATGTAACGTGAGATTCTATCTCTCATTCATAAATAAAAATGCCCCATTCAGAGCCCTTCGCAAAAGTCCAAAGATAAATTATCGACATGAATATATACGGTTTTTATCAGAGATTTTTATGCGATCATTAAAAGTCATCGGGGGTTTTTTGCGCCCCCACAGATGTTAGTTGTGAAGAAAGAACGGAGCAGATATTTTAAAACGGAACACGGAATCAATTTAAATTTATCCGATGGGAAGGTCTTTGGGGGCTTTATTGGGATCGGGGTGGAATTTCGATAAAATTAACTGAGAAATTTATGGAACTCGCCGAAAGATATATTTAAATGGCCATTTTCATAATGTAGATGAGCACAAAATTAAATGACAATTGGAAAGAGGTGAAAATATCATCTGATTACAGCAAGATGTCATGATGTAACCGGCGTGGTTGTAACGATTTCTTAAATAACTGAAGTTGCTTAGGAAGATAAATGCCTTTGAAATGTCCTTGTAATCTTTAAATTTTCATCTATTTTCGTACTTATTTCAATTTGAAATTACCATCTTGCGAAAATAAATTTAATCAAGTTTTAATGGAAATTCCTAACAAAAGGTCTGTTATTCATAACAAAATGGCTATGATTCAATAATAATCTTATTCGGGTTTTTTTAAATTAATTTTCTTAAAAATACATCATGATTTTATGGATTGTCGTTGTTTTTTTCCCCCGAATATTTTGATGGCATAATTAAAATTATAATAGTTATTTTGTATACAAACATAGAAAAAATTATAATTAAATTTTCAGTATAAGTAAATAATGTAACAAAGAATTATCTTAATTATTGTTCAAATTAGCATTGCCAACATAACGACCGACGATACAACATGTGTGCCATAAGACAGCTGTTTTCGGTCGATCAATACTTTTAGCATGAATTTCATCAATAATTCTTGCGATTGGATTTTTTTTAAATTTAACAGTAGTTTAACAGTAACAGCTCATGATTGAAGTCTTTAAAATCAATTAAAATTTATTCTGATTTCTTGAATACGAAAAACTTGGATACTGAATAAGACAAGATCGTTTAAGATTGACCAATTTGCAAAAATAACTTAATACCTCAAAATATCTTTACAAAAACACCCTTAAAAAGTGTTTTCAAATTTAAGCAAGAGGGTTAATAATTACCATCATGGCGGCTTATTTGATTTTTTTTTAATTCTGAAGAAAATTATTTAAAATATAAAATAAAAATTTTCCAGGGCTTCGAACTGGAACGAAACCGAAAATCGGTAAAACCGTTATTTTTGTTGAACCGAAACCGATTCAGAAATATCGGTTTATTTGGACTGTAATACCTTAAATTATTCATTCATATTATATTTGTCGTCTACGTCATAACTGTAAAATTCTGGACATTTTCTGGAAAGAAATTTCTTTGAATAAATTGTGTATTCTTACCCGATAAAATTCGATAATATTATTCATGTATATAGAATGCTTATCATAGAAGAAGAACAAAATGTTCTAAATTATGCTAGAAAATAAATTTTTAATATCAATAAAAACGTTTAAAAAAATAAATAATGAAGCACCTGGAGCAAAACCGTTATAAATGTTAGGATCGTAACCGAAAACAAAACCGAAATGAAATATATAACGGTTCAAAGCCCTGGTTTTTCCATTAAAAAAATCGTACTTTTAAGCTAGATTAATATGATATTATTGGATCTCTTTCAAATTAAAATATATCATATGAACGTCTTAAAATTCACTTCAATATCTCTTTATTTAACCCTTTGCGGTCGTTTGTCCGCACCCCGCAGCTACCAAAACTTTCTTACCGTTCCGTTCATATGTTTGCTCTCAGCCACCACACAAGGAACCATACGAATCTTAACTCTATTTATTCATGTATCAGTTTATAACTTCTCTGAATGCTCTTAAGTGTCTAAGCGACCTTATTACGAACCAAAACATAGCTCCAATGTATCAGAGATAACGAAACTAAATATTAAAAAACACGATCGTTCCCACCATGCAAAACACCGTGGTGAGTCAGTCGCCTTTTGAGAGTGAAGAAATCGACAAGCTTTGGAGATATTTTGCAGAATTTCAAATAAAGCTTTAAAAATTACGTTTAACTGTAATTAGGCATTCTCGCTTGTTAAGATATTCCAAAATAATACTCTAAAATGGCAAAAAGAAAGTCACTGAAAGAAGTGTAGTCAAAAATCAGGACTGCATATTAGAGACTGCTTTTAAAGATAACACACAATTGATATTTTTTAAATAGGGTGTTTTCTTAAATTTATATAGTCTGCGGTAGTAGTTCTTGAAGATTTTTTTTTTCGCGGACCCCATCCCAACCTTTCTGACTTTTCAAAACATTTCTTGATAAAATATTGGTCAAAATAGATTTTCTTACAATGTTTTCTGTAAATAATTCCACGGAATCTTGTTCAAGTATAGATTAATGTTTTTTATGTTTTCGCGGACTCCCAATAATGGCTTCGCCGACCCCAATTTAAGAACCGCTGGTCGAAACATATATCTAATGTTCAATAAAAAAAATGATAAATCTTCTTTATCCTTCATAATCTTGCATGTTATGATCAGTACGACAACCATGTCCAAATTTAATACGTCCGCAAAGGGTTAAATATTATCGAAACTAATCTTTAAAATTATTACTAATTATTTTGTCTCAGATGATCGTCAATGTTCTATGCTATCATCAAATTATATGTATTTTATACCACAGTTCTTTCTTATGATAACTTCAAATGGTCTTTGTTTAAAATCTTCTACATTACCTAGTGGCAAATTCAAGCAGATTTGGATCTCGACAGCATATAAGTCTTCCAAATTGTCCAAAGGGGTACATAAAATAGACCTTCAGATCGCAATAAAGTTTAGTTTATCTAGAGTTTTCATCGAGTGGCTTTAAATTTACGAGCGGTGTTGAAATTTTTTAAAAATTTCATTTTTCAACAAGCGATTTCAACTCCACTCAGATCCATTGATTCACTTCGATGAAATATTACCCTTTCAGAACACGTCGCTCGAATCATTTCAAAAGGCAATCAGCGTGAGATTTATGAACTCCGTTCATAAATAATATCCTGTTGGAACTTTTCAGGACTTCCCTTTATACGAGAGCCATCGATGTAGAAAATTAAACGTTTATAAAACGACTGATTGCTCCAGTATTTTCTATGGAGCTGTATGCAAATTGGGACATGAAAAACATGCTTCTCTTAGAAATATTGATTAATCCGTTGCATGTAGCTCCTGCATAAAATATAAGCCTCGACTTTTATGAAGACTTGTTTGAGCAGCTCTTTATTTTTAATCAATGTTTATTACATGAAAAGCTTCATATGTTATACTCAAGGAGCTGAAAGTCGTTTAGAGAGACTGAGAGATTTTATAGAGTATTTACGTAGAGTTTTGTATCGATATATAGTGTATACAAAATTCTAACAAGATTTTCTCTATGTTATCCGCAAAAAATGCAATATTTGTTGACAATCCAAAAAAATAAAAAACCATTACTCTGTTCGAAAGAATACAACGAATATAAAGACTATGTTATTGAGCCACTCCAAAGCTATGCTATATTTTTCAAAGCAAAGCGTTTTTCGCCATGAAGACTACCGAGGACGTTTCAAATCCATTGTGGAAGTGTCGAACAAGCAAATTGTTCATGCCACAAAAGAAGCTCCATAAAAATGCTGGTTTCACCTTTCAGATATGTGTTGAAATATTCGAATTTATTGAAAGACTGGACCCGTTGAGATAATCATCGGAGTCTATAGGCATTTTTCTACCATGCAAAGGCTAATTCAATGTATATAAACTTTACATTCTCTCTGAAATTTGAATACAATTTATATATAATATTATAATAACAATGTCTTATATATATGTGATTTTTACATTGAATTACATATAATATTGGATACGCCTTTTAACTGAGGATTTCGAAATTATTATTTTTAAATTGGACATATTTTTTCAAATGTCTTTAAAAAAAATTAGCTGAGAAGATTTTAACTATATAGCCAATGCAATATGTTTGAAATCAATCATATATTTCCTTCAATAATTGATATTTTAGACTATTTTTTTTATTCTTATAGCGCCATATATACTTTCGTCTTAATTATTTATTTTATTGGCGGAGAGAGAAATTACAAATATCAAACTGCAGGAAGGACATCTTCCCGCATCCAAGGCTATCCAACGACTCCCCAACTTCTGCATATTAGCACCAGACGGAAAGTGGTACACGCCAGATATATGTCGTTATTCTAAATGCGCTGTCTCCGCAGGAAGACGTCACTGCTAAATTGACACATTGCATCTGAAGGATGACAGAATTTTTTAGTTCATTCAACAGAACCATTTTCGACCAATTTAATAAAATATTAAATCTGCTCATATTTCTGATAAATTCGAAACCAAGATGATTTAGCTATGACTACATAAGACTACTTACAAGTGTTTTTAAATCAATTTTTCTATTAATAATCACACATAAAAAATATTTCAATTATAGAGTCTTTAATCGTATTATATTTATGAATCGTATTGAATAATTCGGGCATGTTTGTACGCCCATGATCACGACGCTATCGCTGTCATTTTAATGGATTTTAGCGCTTCGATGGACACGTCTGCATTATGCGTCATTTTTGATATGAAAAGATGAAGCATAATGCAGACGTGTCCACCAATACATCAATGTGGTTCTTATTGCCGTCTTTTATCCACAAATATTATCAGTATTATGTAGGATAAGGCCCTTCAGCAGTAATAAATATGTTTTAGGTTTCAATTTAGATATGATTTTGTATACCAAATATTTTTTAAAAAAATCATAATAAACATGTAGTTTGATTAATAGTTATTTCTTCTAGCTATATGTACGGTACGTACACTTTCAAAAGCGTTGAATTGATGATATAAATGTCTCTATTATATGCACGCTATTCCATTTGGCACCAAATCTTGGATAATTGCTTTTTTATGAGCGTTCCCACGGAAGCACAAACGGTAGGTTATTGCCTCTAGGTTTTTATGCGATATGAAATTATTTGATTGTTTTTATTATTTGATGTATTTGCATTCTTATCAAGTATATTCTGCCTTAAATTGACATTGGGTTGAAAATATATAGCGTTGAATTGGATAAATTTTAAGCGATATCTATTGCGGTTCTCTAGCAAAAAAAACTTCAATATTTTTCATCAAAGTGTGAAGAAAAACGTCCACACGTCCCGTTTCTGATAAGGGTTTGCTTTCAGACACGAATGCGAAATGAATTTATTCACAAATCCCGCATCGTACACACCGACTATGTCTTTCTTTGAACAAGTCCAGGATCTTTGAAGTGTCCGTATTTCCTTTGAGGACAATTTGTCATCTTAGTTGACATACACTTTTGTTTCCCCCGGGTGAAACCGCCCCCATCCACCTTTTATTTTATGGCAAGTCACAGAAAATAATTTTCCAAGAACTGCATACAAGCCCATTGTCTCATAACGTGGACGATACAAGTGTCATTTTCATAAATGCCTCTAATGACGCACGTTCGACAAAGTGTAAGTTTCGATCGAACAATGTTTGTTCGAGTTGTGGATGACAGGTTGTAAGGGTCGTTACGTACGTTCGGCAGTTTTGTAAGGGTGAATCAAAAGACAGGCAAAATCGGTCCGTCGAATAATTTAAGAAAGTTAAATTAGTTCGGGTAAGAGCGAGATCTAAAGTTGTTCATTTATCCGTTAATAGAGTAGATGAAGTTTGGGGCGACTTTAAAGCATTACATTTAAACGAACACCCTTTAACTTTGTCATTGTGCAAAAAAATATATTTTTGTGCGGGCTTGCGGATATTTCATTCGGATATCGTATGGCGAAGTTCGCAATTTGCATAAACAAGAAGGTCGATCTACT
This sequence comes from Stenopsyche tienmushanensis, assembly GCA_008973525.1. Classification (NCBI taxonomy): domain Eukaryota; kingdom Metazoa; phylum Arthropoda; class Insecta; order Trichoptera; family Stenopsychidae; genus Stenopsyche; species Stenopsyche tienmushanensis. The sequence goes on along the minus strand of WACJ01000092.1, from coordinate 861,408 downwards.
CAAACTCTGCGATCGATATTAACTTAAATCCAATAATTTGGATTGGATTCAAAACTGATAGTAAACTTGGATAAGATTCTTGAAAGGTGAACGGCTTTGAAACTTACTTTGAAACTATTCCAGCACTACTGAGATTCAAAATATCGGCATTCCCTGCAAGACATTCAATATTTTCAGAAATGATTTGCATAGTAAGTGCATTAATTTCATCGATCGCCAAAAACGTAGCAATTTGCATTAAGTTTTCGAATTAAATACGTAATGATTTGGTAGATTTGTTTTTGGACTCTCTTTAAACGGGCCGGTTTTATATTTAGATGATGGGGGATAAAATCGCCATATCAACAAATTTAGCATATCGGAAATATTTATATTATCCATCGATTTTCTCAAACCAGATTAAGCTGATTTTCTGGAACGGAAGAATAATTAAATCAAAAACGATGTAGGGTTTCTGGATTACAACGATTCTAGTCCCTCATTGATTTCCAAGAGCTAGGAAGAGGTTCTATCGCATATTTGCCACCACAATAAACCACATTGCGGACATAAATAACTATTTTCAAAACTTGAATATTTTTACGTACAAGCATTAAATTATAATCTACAAAACTGTCTACAAATAGTGAACATAAATTATTGTTAAATAAATTTCATCTACATTCTATACAATGTAGCTAAGGCTTAGATAGACGTGGCTAAAGTTGTAGCATAGGAACTTGATTGAAGTATTGCTTTTTTCGAAAGTATAATATATCGAGTTATATTATATTTTCGATTATATTGCACTCATATATCTCTAACTGTTGATATGCGAAATTAAAGTTGCTCGAAGTCAGCTCGAAGTTGCTCAAAGTCAAGTTTAGCTCGATAGTTTGTCGTGTTTGGTTGAATTTTCGAAGCAAAAATGTCAAAATATCTTAATAAAGGAACGAAAGGTAGAGAAGTTCGAGGAATTAAAAAAAAAGACATTATCATGGATATCTGACTGGTGTCAAAAGATGGTGCAAATTGCAGAAAACCATTGCTTTAAAAAATATCCAAAGCTAGAAGATCTGACTCCATTTCATGGCCAAAAGATAAAACAGCATCTCTTACCAATTTATAAATATTTGTCCAGGGATGAATTACTTCAAAGATGCTTGGGTGGCTAAAAATGCTAATGAATGTTTTAACTCGACGGTTTAGCGACTGGCTCCAAGTCACTTGCATTCTGGTGTAAAAATCATTGAAATATTAACATACATTGCTGCTGGGATATTTAATAATGACTACAACTTCATTTTGAAGATGATGAATACATTAAATATAATTATTGGCACCTACTATAAATCCTTTGCTGAAAATATCGATGAAGCGCGGGTAGCGAGGTAGAACAGTAAAAGTCTTTCTGAGACAAAAGCAGCTCATATAGCCCGAAAGCTACAGTTAGTCGAAGATAATTAACTTTTTGAGAAAGCTGAAGATCTATTTTATGCACCTGGAATCATTGGTTGATCGGAAAGTCACTTAAATTAATAGTTTTATCGCATTGAAACTTTAAACGATATTATCTCGAAACTGCATTTTCAAAATGTTCAGCTTAAAAAGTTGTTAATCGATCTGAGTGAAATTTTGGGATGTTTTTCACTATAATATAATCTAGTCAATTAAGCTAATTTTTTAAGGTTTTCGCGTAAATAAATTATTTTTTGGGGTAAAAATTATCAAGAAAATGGGAAAAAATATGAAAGTTTAACTAAAAAGCCTACTAAATTTTTAATTTTATATATTTTTAAATTTTTATAGCTTAGTTGACTGCCTGTACATATTAAAAATCAAAAAAAAAAAATTCACAATCTCGATTTCAGTTCAATTGAAAACCTTCGACAAGTGGCGAGCCGTTTGATGTCACGAGCAAAGGCGCCTAATAGAATATTTTATAACTCCGCCATTTTGTTTTTAAAAAAATAAAATAAATTAGCACTTTAAGATTTTTTCAATATACGAATTTAAAAAAATCAAAAACTTGCAGGAAATAGTAGTTAATAATGATAAGAAAAGCCAATTTCATTAGTACGTGTCTTTCACGATATGGTAGGCTAAGCGGTTAATAAAAAATAGACGCTCGTTTATTACCAATACGACTTGATACAGTGCTGATTTTTTCCCAAAGCAAATGTTTAAATTATTATTCTAAGGACTTACACGGAGGATTTTGCTGGGGGAACGAATCATTATAGTAGATTTCTCGTTTCAATTTCCGTAGTATAATTTCAAAAATGCGTGACTGCTCAATCCATTAATCACAGTAACGGACTTTTTGGTGGATTTACATAAAATAACGACATTGATTTGCTCGTTAATATTAGCCAGATCATTTTTATTCATTAATTCGATACAATTAATGCAGGGAAATTTTAATACATGACAGATATAAATTAATAAGATCAAAAAGTTGGCATGCTTTGAAAATAACGGCCTCGTGTTTGATGGAAAAAAATTCTTTATCCAAATCGATATGTGACCTCAAATTTGATCCAACTGGAATATTAAGAAGCCTGATTTTTTTGTGCTGTCATTAACGGCTTGTATATTTTAATATTATTAATAAGAAGGACTTAATGTTTATTTATTTTTCGTTTTAATACTGTGTACTTCCATAAAAAATGGTCTAAGATTGTGTACAAAACTTTTTGAATTCGTCTTAAAAACACTTGCTATATCGTAAAATATTTGAGATCAAAGCAAAAATTATAAAGCTAGAAGGAGTTTATCACAAACAATTTTTTGTTGAAGGTTTATTTCATTTGGTTGGAAGGAATATTAATGAAAATTATTCTCGATTGTTATTTTAGGGATTTCACTGAATCTTCATAATTCACAATAAATTTTTGTTTGCCAACTTTCCTGTTAAGTTAAACGAACTTTTTCATTTATAAACTTCAACTGAAAAATGCTCAAACGAAACAGAATTGACCAGGAGCGGAGTTCCATTTCAGGCGATTAAGCTTCATCTTTTATATATTTTTTGTGCCCTACTTTCACATAATGCGAAATCTTAAAATTTCATGAGATTTTAATAGATTGAAAGCGCCGAAGACTTTATAAAGCATACGCATTTTCCACGGTTCATTCATATTGACTTATAAATTACCCCTACGCTGCCTTCGCTCTTAATCTTTGCTCGCGAATTCTTTTTTAAATATTTCATTTCTTAAAGTGAATTCCGAATTTTAAAAACGCCATCCCGTGGGAATACAACCGCCTTTTCTGTCGCCCCAAAATAAATCTTCCCGCTTTGCTTTGGCTTTTGGACTCCTTTGAAGACGTTGATCATAAGGAGCCCTTATATTTATTCAGTAGAGTACTCTTTCGACACGATTCATATTTCTATTTACATTTTACCCATGTCTTATAACCATTAAATATTAAAGCTCCTTGTCAAACATTACATGTTTAAATGAGTTGCAGATCTGTAATATTTCCGTGGGTCCTCGAGGCGGAATACTCGAGTAGACAATGGGTTTGTAATGCATTGTACCAAATGGCAGGATACACACTCAAACGATCCTAAACTAACAAAGTCCCTGTGTCTTGGACTATATGATTGGATAACTCGTTATAATTAAATAACACTATTATAACTTGGCACAGGGCAATCATGCTTGTTTACGAATAGTCTGTTAACTTTGTTCAGCTGATATTCCCTCTTATAAACAACGAAACTAAATCAGAACGCTTTCATTAATTTTTATCTTAACGAAAGACATTGTAAACGTCATGATATTGAATCTGAATGATCATTATCGATCATTGTAACCCAAATTATGACTAAGGGTAGATCTTCATTTTATTTTTATCATCCGCTATTCCAAACCATTGATCAACTTCCTTATCAACAGATTTTTTAAATCAATAATGGATTCTGAATATCGTCTCAATTTTTGCTATAGCATTAGCGAAATTAATTTTTCTGTATGTAAAAATTAAAAAAATGTTTTTATAATTAATAACAGCGTTCTTTCTATCAATTTTTTGCATTAATTTGAAATTTAAATTTCTTCCAAATACAATGATTTACTGATCCTTACCATCATACGATGTATTTGTGACTGAAATAACTGTATAAAATATGTATAATTAAAGCTCAAATATAGTTATCTTGAATAGAGCTTTTTCATAAAGCGACGTCCAATATAAACCTCGAGTTTAAGGAGGAAAGCTGTGCTTGTGGAAAATTAGCTAATGAAAATATTACGCTTTTAATTTATTCTAATTTGTGCAAGAATGAAAGAGAAAACCAAAGCTATTACATTATGCAAAAATCAGAACTTTCGCACCACACAAACAAGGCACTAATCATTCCTTGAGTGTTATTCATTTTTGCAACGCATCGTATAATTCTTGTTCATGATAAATAAAAAGGTAATTTTTTACTGTAATAATTACGGCAAATATCGATTTATAGCAAAAAATGAGCATCAAATACATAGAATTTGAATATGACCATTTAACAAATCGATCAAGTTTTTAGTATGCATTAGATTTGCATCAATGTGTTTATATTCCATGCAGATCATTGCTAAAATCTAACAGAAAAATATTTTTTAATAGAAAATTCATTATACAAACATATTTAAAACTCATCAGCAAAACAAATAGGATGAGTCTTATGTGATAGGATGGTCCATTATTTAAAACAATCCCTTAAATAAACAACAATTGAAAAATACATCTGAAGTGGAAATGCATTTAAAATGGTTTTTTGCTTCTAAGCCTGATTTTTTTTACAAAAAAGGGATCAAAATATTACCAAAGCGATGGAATGAAATTTTTAATAATACAGAAAATAATAGTTTATAATGTTGCATATAGAATATGTGTGTATTAATGATTTTGATCTTGTTTTTACTATCTTTTCGAACACTTTCGGGTCCCCCTACTATAATATAATGCAATGAGATAAATAACGACGTACGTGACTTGAAATCAATATTTTATTAGTATAAAATTAAGTCTGAACATTTGAAATTCCCTGTACTATTCATCTGTATCCTGATTAAATTTAAACTTTAAGCAAACATTAACGTATTAAGCACTTCGATGCTATGAAAATATGATTTGCGTATTCTAAATTGGATTCTATGTTCCATGGTCAAATTATCCAAAATTTGCATGATATTAGATCGGTAATGTATTATCAGCAATTGAAAAGGTTTTCATTTTAAGTGCTTGAACCCAACTATGTATTGAACGAGTCCATGATCCATGGAAGCATAAAATTTAATCCAGGATACGACGAATCAAATGAAAACTCAATAGTGCACCAATTATTCCGACATTTAAGAGCACTTAGGACGTTTCCATATTTATCCCAGAGTGTCAATTCCTTATTTCACTAATGATCCTTTTCAATTCCAGAGTGCAAAGACGTTTCGGAAGAGTTTCGTCTGCAATTTGCATCTCAAAAAGAAGCACCGTCTTGTTTATCTCCTGTAACGTTTGAGTTTCCTTCGTTAAAAGGATGGGAGTCTTTCGTGAATCCAATTTAAATTCAGTTTAGAAGCTCGTTAAAAAACATCTTATTTATCGTCAAATGACAACATTACCCTTACAATTCCGATATTAATGTGTTTCTTTTTATTTGCAGGTTCCATAAGCAACATAGACGGGGCTGAAAATCTATGCAACAAGACGCAGGTCAAAAAAGTAATTTCTGGAGTCGTCGGGGCTGCTTCCAGTGTTACCAGCATCCAAGTTGCAAATCTCCTGAGACTGTTTAAAATTCCTCAGGTATTTATTTGGCATTATATGCTATTGATATTTCAGCGAAAATTTATAATATATCACGTTTCCATCCTTGATGCTTTATCATCTGTATTTTGTTCCAATTGTGATATTATGTACGCAGGAATGAAATTCAATTTTAAAAGGATCAAATTCTCCCCAAGATGAGTATCCTGTGTACCGTTTGATAGGATGCCAAATGTTGGAAACATTCTAAATTGTACCACCCACAGGAATATATTTTGAGTTGTATTGTCATGGTTTTCCAGGACTTATATATTTTTAGTTAAAATTAATATAGGTAGACAGACTGTAAATAAATAGGAATAGAAATAATTATTTCTATTTGTAGGCTTAATTTAAATAATTAAAAATAATATATTTAAGCGTTCCCACGGAAGTGTGACAGACAAACAATATGTATAAAATATAACTTCTATTTGTCTGCATACAAACATATTTGTATAATTAGAGCTGGAATGCTGGATATTCCTTAGAACTAAAAAGTGCCCTACATGCTTGGAAAAACCATCTCCAGAAGTATATCAACGTAGGGGGGTGCTATTTCGAATAATTATTATCTATAAAATTTGGATTTGAATGAGACATTATATGGGAAAGATTTAGTCTAAAATGAGTTTGTATGCAATAGTAAAATTGCGAGGCAAAATGTATAATTCGCAAGCATCGTTTTCATGCAATTCAATGTGAAAATATATGCAATCAACAAGCTGGATGCATTCGCCAAAATTTCCCAAATTACGCCAAAACCAGTAACACCATTATAACAGCCTAAATTACTTTAGCTTTCGACCATAGCTCCAATGTCACGTTAAATTATGACTAAACAAAGCAACCATACTGCTTCTATCATCTGCGATGGTGTTTCCATTAAAAATTTAAGAAGTACTACGTATGAAGTGTATCTAGTTCCAAATGGATAATTTTCGAATGGTGTGAGACGCGAAACGTGCCATACAACAGCGAAGGGCGAAAGGACGAGAGTAAAATACGAGTGGGAGCAATTTTCAAGAAAATTCAAATAGGAGCAGGCAACACGAAAAAATGAGGATTTAAGTCCTAGTTTAAATTAAAATTAAAACACTTTACATGCATTCTTCTCGGGGGTATAAATCTTAATTAGAACTAAAAACTTGACACGTAGGCGCAAAAATAAGCACCCGATGTAACGCGAAAAGCTTTTAACCCTTAAAAACGTCCCTTTATACGGCGGGTTTTTTTTAGCGGACTCGGCTTAACACCAAAACAAATATAAAGGATCCAAAATTAACCCGGACTTTAAAAAAAAACCGCGAAATTAGGTGATGTCAGCGAATGAAAAATATTATTTTTCATTCATCGGGAGGCTTTCGGCGGCGTGTATTTTCCCCGTTTTCTTTCGAAAAAATTCGGGTCGGTCGAAGACAAAAAGAAATGAATTTACTGCTAAAATCAATTTGCATACTGAATTTTCGCAAATTCGCGATTGGGGGCAATCATGTGAGGGAAATTGTGATCAGAGACGATGGGGAGATATTTTGATGCCTTCTTCAGACTCGATGGAAAATTGCAATTTCACAAAGGGACTTCACGATAATGGAAAAACGGTATCGTTTATATTCTTACGCTTTTTGTTTGCATGTATAATATTTCAGAATTATAGAATGACAAGCCGTCACGAAAATCGAGTATTCGATAAAGCGGAATAATTCAATACATTCCATGCCTTCAATGGGCGGACTCCTTTAAAGCGTTTTCTATATTATTCACAAGCCTATTAATGCCATGTAATTTGCACATCTAATCAAGTCTGTTATTGACCATATGCAGACACTAATTGTTAATCCTAATTAATCTGTTTGAATTGTGGCCAAAACTATCACAGATGACCGCTCGATTGTATAATATATAATGGTGGTCAATAATTTGAGGTTGCCCTTTATGAGATGTTTGGCATATGAATCATATCTTCCTAAAATACTCTAACAATCAAAGCTATTAATGAATAATTGCTTAAACCAACATCTGCATGAAAATTCCAATCTATTAAAAGCCATCAATAATATGCTATTTTGACACAATGAAATTCCGAGGAAGCATTAATTAATTCAATATATGTGAAGTACTCTTGTAGTTACACCACTCATTATTTTATAATGGCTAACAGAAAATTCTACAAGAGGGTGAGATATCCAAGGAGATTGTGGTATGGTGATTAAATTTCCCTCAAGTTTCCATAATGCAACTAAGCATTATTTAGAGCAGAAATTTATAACGTGGGATAGCCCGAGGCATGACGTATCGCGCAGGGCTCTCAAGATAAATGGTAATGTAATTCTTTTCAAATTTACAAGAGGGTTTCATCCATATAAAAAATGGACAGACAAACAAACAGACAGACATACTTAAGCCATATGCATTATCTAGGCATATATAAATGTTTCATGAAAGGGATTTACAATCACTTTAACGTTAACATAAGAGAAGGGCTGTTTTTTTTTTCGGAATTTGATTTATATATTTTAATAGAATGGAATTTTTTGTGGGTTACACCACTGTTACCACATGGTTTATTGATTTTAAACGCGGCCGTACAAACATTGATGTTTTAAGATGATGTTATCTCACTTTGACGAGCCAAAAAATAGGCAATTTTTAACAATTTTTTTCTCAGTAAATACATCATATAATGAAATGAATCTTTTTGAGTTTTATTAAAACACTTTTATATAATACTAAAATAATAAATTCGTTATTGAAAAAAATATATTTTATATCATTTTTAAAACATCAAAATGACATGTCAAAAAAGATGCAAGTCCATGGTGTGGAACAATTTTTTAATTCAGGCTTACTTTAAACAAAAAATCAAAAAGATTTTTAATTTGTAGACACGTCACTATCGCAGTATCGTAAATGAATAGTTTTTTGTTTAAAAGTAGCAAAATGGCGCTGGTTTGAAAAAAAATTTGAGAAAAAACACCTTTTTTGGAGACATTTTTTAATATAAAACGTAAGATAAAATAAAAATTTTGACCTGGTTTTGCGAACTGCCATTGCCATATATGTTTAAAATAAACTCGTAAATTTTCAGTTAAATCGGCGACTTGGTTTTTCAAAATTCTTTCCACACCACATGCAAAAATGTCGTTTCGAGAAAAACGCGTTCAAAGCTTTAAGTACCACAAAATTGTTGAAGAAGGAAATATACTACTAATCCAGCTTTATAAAAAAAAATTCAGCTTCCTCAGTCTCTTCTTTTTTGGCTGATTTGGCGTATCTGTGAACTGTTTTAGCTTATTTAGAAGATTCGGAGCCTTGGCGATTGGCAAGGCGTATACGTTCTTAGTTGCGCGTCTCCATTAATCGCAATGCATCTTTTTATCCATTATTTTAAAAATAGGTGTAAATGCTTCGTTAAAAATGCAGGCTGCTGTATATGTTGCAATTTTTACTATTTTTTGCCATAAAAAATATATTTTGGTACCAGAGACCATACGCACTCGTTGAAACGAGCCAAGGCATCTTTCAAATAAATTATCAGACGTTAATTCTTTATAAATGGCTCTTAAGATTTGCTGAACATCCTCTGTGAGAAAGAGAGGTTTCTTGTACAAATATAACGATCTTGTAGTTGCATGTTTTCGCAATTCGCACCAAAAATCTACGCCTTCCGCCCAGTGTGAATACTGAGGGACTTCGTCAGTAGAAACTTTGTGATAGTATATGGCCTAAATAGCATTTCTCAATGGCTTTATTGAACAAATATGTAAGCGAATAGATAAGCCACATATATTAGATCTTTTTTTAAAAAAAATATTTGCAAGCTGTTCAGTTTTCGAAGCATTTCATACAGAGTTCTTTATTTTTTCACCCTTACTTTCCAATCGCTTATACGCCTTTTTTAAATCTGTATTAACATTTTCTTGACTAAATTTGCTCCTTACTAGAACAAAGATATAAAAGCCCCTATACCTGCAAATAAAAGCAGGTATAGGGGCAAGCCTGTGGGAGAAGCTGTCTCAGAACCGCTGGGGTGTAATCTGGATGGAGTGATTGTTTCGAGCGCATTAAGCGAATTAGCTGTAAAACATTGAAATAATCCGAATTTCTTCACCAAAATTGTGAACGACTTCCTTAGAGATATGTCCTTTCGAATTCGATATGCAATACCGACCAATTGCTTCTTGTGCGTGCACCGTTGCTGGTTGGTTGGTGACGCGCAAGATGCGAGAGTCGGGGGGGGGGGGGGGAGTCATCGATTAGCCTTGACTGCGAGAAGACGTCCTTCCCGCAGCTAGATCTCATGCTTTCTCTATCATGTTGAATAAAGAGTTATTTAGAAAAGAGAGTCTTTCTTTTCGACGCCCATCCATCTCCATTATTCGTCCAGCTATATCTCCGCCCAAAATAAGGAGGGACTCTGCCCCGAGACCAAAAAAGCGAAAGTGCACGGTTTTTAGAAAAAAAACCATTAATAGCGAAATATTATATGGCGTTTGATGAAAGAAATTGTGAAAAAATGACATAAAATAAAAAAGTTCTCTTTCAACAAGACAATATACCACGTCACCAAACGATCGCAACAATGGTAAAATTGCACAAATTGCACTTTGAATTGCTTGCATATCCACCGTATTCTCCGGATTTGTCTCCCAGCGACAACTACCTGCCCAAGGAAAGAGATTTAGCTCCAATGAAGAAGTGACTCAAGAGACTCAAGCCTACTTTTAGGTAAATAAAAATCATTGCCAAAAAAAAGGGTATCGAATACTTGGTTCATTGGTTCCTTTTCTATATATTCAAATATATTTTTTAAAGACATTATTTTGCTTACAGTTAACATATAATTATATTTTAATTAAGCATTAAAATTTACGCTCTACGATCTATAGAAAAATTAAAATATGGGTAAGGCCACTTTTACACAGTGTATTAAATATTTAGCAACCGTTATACACTTAACTGATCATGTTAATGAACTTAGTTTTAGTTTGGAAATTTTGATCGAGGAAATTTCCAAGCATGTCCATTTAATTAAATTGATATTCTATACTGTCGTAATTGGCTTCATCAAAATTAGACGTTGTTGAAGATCTGTATATCTGTAGCGATGGTGCATATTAATTGTACAAACGCCATATTGCGTTATATATCGTTATGGTGATTAAGCAATTATAAATATTTTTGTCGTCAGGAACAAGGACCATATTTTTAACATGGAAAATATTTCATACTATAAAATAGAATGGCGAGCTTCCCTAAGCTCAAACATACTTATCAGATTAAATGTATTCCAACAGGGTATTTTTCGTTTTGAAACATATAAGTTAGCTTCATTGTGCGGATGTTTCACTTTGTCAAAAGTTGATATTTTAATCCTAAATTAATGACCATGGCTACTGAAGTCTGTTGTTTTTTGCTCGCCCTGTGTGTCCTTTATTATTACTCAAAGCTCGGATTATGGTCGTTCCATTTGGTTAATTTTAAAGACATCATTGATGTGGCCTGAAATGTGGTGGGATATAAAGGACTCTAAAATATTGTATAAAATTTAATTTAATGACAGCTTATTTTATAACGATTACACGATTAAAATCATCGATTATGTATTGATGCAATAGAATTGAATTTGCTTACAAATGCGGTAAATTGGAATTGGAATGATAAATTTAATCCACTCGAGGTGCATAAAATTCCAGATATGCATCACAACATGAAATTACCATGACGTGTCCCTCAAGAATTAAAGTTATCTATGGAGCTTATAGAAAGCGATTCTATAGAACCACAATGGGAGTTGCCGCTATTGCAATGTTGACTTTCTATTCGACTTACAATGGACAAGGGACGGAAGCACCGGGATATATCCCGAACACAAAGCCGTCGCTTTTTATGCATCCAATGTTTCTAATTCTTATGGGAACGCTAGATAAGAAGATGATGGAAATTGACGTCATATCATAAATTCCTACTTCTTTGTTGTGCGGAAACCAGGTCAGGATATATTGATTATGAGGGTAAGCTTTATATCCGGACATTGGGGGATGATTTTTTTCTTACACATACTAAAATTATTTAATATTGAAGATCGCAACGGTGCATACATTTAGCCTGTTAAAAAACCAATCATCAAAAAATCGATCTTTAAATTTTTATAATTTGTTGTTTGTCTGTTTGCCCGATGGGAACGTAACATTTAGGGTTTTTCTCCACAGGTTCAGGATTTCCCAATTCGCGGAGTGCCCGTGCGGGGATCCGTTCATGGACGCAGACCATGTTCTTTGGACATGTCCGAGTATAGCGTCCGATCACGAGGTGCTATTTCGTTATGTCAGCGGTCCGGAGTTTGGACCGGTAGGACACGAAAACCTTGTGGCCACTCTCTCCAACTTTAGGGCTTTCAGAGCTTTCTGCAATAAATTTGGAAAAAAATGCATACCTGGGGCCTTCTATGACCTCGATGGGGATGGGGTTTTTGCACCCTGGCGTGCACTTTTGTTATGCAGGCTGGCATGGTCCTGAATAGCGGGACCAATAAACAGCTCGGATCAGTGGAGGATCCCATGATGATTTTCTTAAAGTATTTATTTAAGAATTTATTTGCCAAATGTTCATACCAATGTTGTAAATATTTAAAACGTTTCTTATTTGATATTTTTTCCTGAATACCATATAATTTTGTAAGTCCTATCCATAAAAAGGGACCCAAGAACCTTATTGAGAACTATAGGCCAATTTCTAAGTTGTGCATCTTTGCAAAAGTTTTTGAAAGTGTCATTTATGAACAGTTATATAGTACTTACAAGAATTATTTTAACCCATTCCAACATGGTTTTCTCAAATGCAAGTCAACAGTCACCAACCTGACTCTCTCCAATGAATTTATCACCAAGACCATGGACAATGGAGGTGTTGTTGACGTGGTATTTACGGATTTCAGCAAGGCTTTTGATAGATTAGATCATGTTATCCTGCTTCAGAAACTTTTTAAAGCAGGAATTCATGGTAACCTGCTGAGATGGTTGGCCTCCTACATCGGACGAAGATCCCAGGCTGTCGTAAGCAATGGATTTAAATCTAACTGGCGGTGTATTCCCTCAGGTGTACCGCAGGGCTCGCTTCTGGGACCGCTACTCTTTATATTTTTTGTCAATGACATTGGTGATTGCTTCAGTAACTCAAGGTTTCTCTTGTTTGCTGACGACATGAAAATCCTCAAAACCATTGAATCTATTTCTGATATCGCAGCCTTCCAAGATGACCTAGACAGATTTGCGGAATATTGCCGAATAAATAAATTAGATCTTAACGTTTCAAAATGCGCTCTGGTTACTTTTTCTCGAAAAAAAAATCTTCTAAATTCGGTATATTTTCTTAATAATCAGGCTGTCCCAAGAGTAAACTCTTTTAGGGATTTGGGTGTCATTCATGATAATAAAATGCTTTTTGATAGGCATATTGATTTAATGGTTGCTAAAGCATCTAGATCATTGGGCTTTATTATCAGATGTTCTAGGGAGTTTCGGTCTGTCAAAACCATTAAAATTTTATATTGCTCTTACGTAAGAAGTCATCTTGAGTATGCGAGCCAAATCTGGAATCCATATTACTCAATTTATAGTGATAGAATTGAAGCGATTCAAAAACGTTTTTTACGATATCTCTCATTTAAATGCAACACAATGGATGTCAACTATATATCTAGATGTCGTAGATTCCATATTCTTCCATTATATCTTCGTCGCAACGTAGCTGATATAATTTTTCTTTCAAAACTTCTTAAAGGCGCCATCGATTGTCCGGCAATATTAAACAAGTTTTCATTATCAGTTCCTATTCGCTCCAGACGTAGATGGCCCCTTTTACGTATTCCCATTTTTTCCACTAACTATCGTCAGAACTCATACATCGTCAGAGTGTGCGGCTTATACAATAGCTTAGATGTGGATGTGGACCTATTTAATGATAGCTTGTCCACTATAAAAAATTCATTTGCACTGTCGTTCTTCAAGCCATCTTAATGTTAACATAAATGCTAATTCCTGTTTTTTGATGTTTTCTGCTGTTTATTAGTGTTTTTTTAAATTTCTTATTTGTGTTTTTTCCCTTTTTTCGGTATATCAATTTATATGTATCAAATTCTTTTTTTTCTTTTTTAAATTAATTTTATTTCTTGTTAGCTGAAGAAACTTATAAATGGCTTCTGTGTAACTACTTAATTATTTTATTTCTGTAATAGCTGTAAGTTTCTCTTGAAAATATATAAATAAATAAATAAATAAATAAATAAATAAATAAATAATTTTATTAAATTTCCATAAGAATCAGACAGTCCGTTTTATAAAGTGGGAATATGTACGTGGCATAAATTCAATATTTTTGTACCACTTTCGCCAAATTCCATCGCGAGAAAGACATGAGAAAACATTTTAAAATCTTGAGTGACACATTTGGTCCATGGAGTACTTTCAGATTTTTTTCTACGAAGCAAAATTTGCTCTGCTTTATCGGGTCCCAAAAGCCGACCTCGAACTTTTTCGGCTTATTGTTTTCTTTATTTAACCTTTTAATGGCTTTGCTTTATCATTATTCCATGGCCCCAGCGTCCGAGGCTTAGGGGTAACCAAATTAAAAATTAAATAGCACCTTCCGAATCCTCCATTCTTGGGTCGGATAAGATCTTTTTTTATAGACCAAACAAAGACTAGGTGTGGAGCTCGCGATAGCGCCGATGTGAGATCTAAATGAATTTCCTTGGTTCGCAAGGATCCCCTGAATTATTTATTCAGGGGTAGCACATTCCAGGACACAGTCGCTCTGCAGAGGTGGAGCTCGAGTACGAATTACACGAGCCCAATTACTGGAAAGCCAATTAAAAAGCTGAACCGGGTCGTCCTTAAAGCACAACTTTCAAAACTTTATCTCGTAATAATAAAAGTTGGCCAAGGCGTACAGCATGGGGAATCCCACTCAATAGAGCGTGCAATCTTCATCACCCAACTTTCTGTATTACATTATCATTAACAAGGGTTCAAAATTATTCCCAACAATATATGACACGATCAATAATTAACAAAACACACGTCTTTTCCCTTTCGATTGGCACACAAATTTATAATTATTAAAAGTTATGCTTATCAAATCATGGCCATTCAAATAAAATAAGTCAATGAAATTTAATAAATAGACTGTCAGTCATTATCCATTACTTCAATCGCCTGTCAAATTATGTGTTACATAAAAATCGTTTGTTCGTTAATTTTGTGATTAAATATAACAGCATTTCTTCTTGAATAAATATTTAAAAATTTAAATCACTCTTTTTATACAGCTTTTCTTGACTTTTTTAAAATTATTACACTTACTTTGATTTACGGCCTACAATGTTACGTTATACGGCCAAAAAAAAATTCTGCTAATGATCTTCTATTTAGTTTCAGCTTCTTCGTAATACAGTTTTTATCTTTACAACTAATTTTTCCAAAACGAATTTAGGCGTAAAACAACGTATATATACGTCCTAACTAATTTCGATGCAGTTTACGTTGGACGTATATATACGTCTCGCCCACTTAGCAGGATAAATAAGCCTCTTTTGATGAAAAAATATTCAATTAAATGCAATACGTCCTCGAAATACATGTTGAGTATCTAAGCAGGCGGGACTGTTTTTTGAATTTATGTATAGATATATTATATTTTTTTATATTTCCATTTTCTTTATATGGTTTTATTTATTGTTTTGTATTTGTTAACTTCTCTATATGTTTATGTTTCTATATAAATAAAGAAATACACGTTTCATTAATATTTTATAAATATGAACTCACGCCAGGTGGGCGGGACGTATATATACGTCCTATAGTATACTCGTAGCTCTAAGATATAACAGGAATTAACGCTCCCACAAACACATCTCTCCATCTGTCCACATAATACGATTTTTTTTATGGTTTTACAACTCAATATATTATTATATAATATTGATTATAATCCTACGTGTTTTTTTAAAGCAATAACTCACAATATTATAGTTCGAAATGGTCCATAAAATATGTTCTGTTGAGTCGTAAACTTTCTAGTAATTACACATAAACTGTATCGAACTCTATTTATTATTTATGAGTGTAACAACACAGCCCTATTTGTCTACTCCAGTCTTAAAATATCGAATACAAGGTAAAGAAGTATATTTATATTAAAAATTAGAATGAATTTAAACAATGTATATATGTTAGTTTGATTTTCAAATGAAAGTATGTATCCTTATCCATGAGAATAACCCTAATTCTCAGAGTCAATAAGTAACAATAAGATCTCCTAGATATGACTTTGAAGACTAATGTGCATGTACAACTACAAAATAATACACCGGCAAAACGTCTTACAAAAACAAATTGCATACATATACAATGATTATAATAATTCTATAATATTTATAAATGTGCCCACGATAACTCATCAAAGTTTCATTGTGATAGGACGAATGGTATACGATCGCATATGAAACAAACAAACATACATTAATTTTTATATACATGGTGTTTGGCACATGAAATGACAACTTTTTAAGGGGGTTAGGGAGGTCTTTTGCTATGTTTCATATATAAACTCTTTGTTCTGGGTATCTAGGTTGTGGAAATAGACAATTTTTTTTCAATATAAGCAAATAATTCGAAAATTTCACCTTTAAATCGTCGTAACTTTTTATTCTTTTATAGTTATGAGTGCAATATTGCTAACCAAATTTTAAAATTATGTATAAACCACCATTGTGTATTTTAATGAAATATCCTCATAATATCCCATGAGAACAATGTCCTCATTTTGTCTCATTAAAATTCAAGATAAAATATTTCACAACCTTATTTTTCCCCTCTAATTTGATATCTGATATCATAGCTGCTCCACACTATTTTTACATAATGCTGATGCATTCTTTGTTGTAAATTAATTATCTTTGTTAACAACTTATAATCCTATCTCCGCTTTGTCTGTTAAAACCACGGGATATTAATTTTAATTCGCCATAGACGCGGAGATAAAATATCAGTGTCAATAATTGACTATGAATTTAATAAGCTATAAATTTGAGTTGTTTTGTAGTTTTATATTTAAAAAAAGATAGCGCTTTCATAATTTTACTACTCCATGAAACTATTACTGGAAACTATGAAAAATATGGTGACCGCAAAGTCTTTTTCAGTGACTTTATTACCCTTTAAAAATATGCAGACTTTACGCCACATTTGTTATAATAAAGATCATAAACAAAATTCCAACCTGACGTTGTGCTGCACCATTATATCCATGAATTGAATCAACTTTTACGACCCTCGCCTACAACCATTCCTGGAAAATCCTGCAAGTGCAATTTGCATTTGGAAAATTTCGAATCCCGAATGCCGAAACGTAGTAAGGTCATAAATCCTAAAATTTTATTCTGAAACCACACGAACTTATCTTGCGAGTAGACTTTTTATTGTAATTTCAATCTGTTTTATTCGAAGTCAATGTAAAATTCAATTATAACAATCCCTAAAATATGACATATTTAACCACTGGAAACATATTGTCATGGAAGCATATTGTAATTATCTCAACGTTGTATTTCCTCGATAGATAATACGATGTCTGCTTAGATTAAGTTCAATTCAAAGCATCTTAATATCATCACAATCAATCTATTTAACCCGCCTCTTCTGGATAAGGGTCGTTTCATCCCCGGATCAAAATTTCGCATTATCTCCTCAATTAGAAATGTTATAACAATACAAAAGATTACATTCGGCTTTAAAAAGTACAAATTGTATGCAAATGCGTGAAAATTAATCAAATCTGAAGAATTTATACTCAATATTTTCTTTTAAAAATCCAAATGTTTTCTCAGGAAATATATACAAAGATATGCGATCGATCATCTAGATCTTGTTTATCTTTGATTTTCGCAGGTATTTATCCGTCTATTCGTTGTTTTGCTTTTAAATATGTTATTTCAAGCAATATGAGTATTTCTTTTAATGATCACTAAAGCTTCTTCTTATATTAAATATTTTTGATGGGATTCTTCAGTTAAACAATGCTTCATCAAATATAGTAGTACATTAATTCGACCCTTTTGTCCTCAGAACAAGAACCCTTCAAAGCGCAATAAATTCAGAGGGTGGATTAAATGAAGAAAAGCGCCGATATAATTTTTTTATTGTACTTTTACTATTCCTAGCTTGTTTTGCTTTAATAAAACGACCCAAAATTAAATTTGCTCGCAGTGAATCGTTTGCTGAATACTGATGGTGTATCCTTTTTTTTCCACCCAGGCCCTCTTTTTAATTAAACTTTATTTTGTACATCTGCTTTGAATTTGTATAAAACTTTTGGACCATAATTTAATAAATGCGGCTTGGTCGCATATCCTTGTATTTATAGTGGCGGACAGCGGAAAATAAAACCTGAAAGTCATCCGAATATATTACGAGACAAAAAGTTCCCCGAAATCATGATAGCATTATATTAATGCGGAATAATACAAATAGGGAGGCTGCACATTACGCTAAAAAAATATGCATACTCCACAGTGCAAAAAACGTGCTGACTTTTCAATGAAAATTATTTATGACATTTGCAGGGTTCAAAATGTTATTCGGGCTGTTCGTGTCATACTGCATGCGAAATATGGTTAAATGCAGTACAATTTATTTTTTGTACTAAAAATAAAACGCTCATGGCATAAATATAATTAATAGTTCTGAAAAATTCAATCATGCTGCTTTGTGAGCGTTGGAACTATATAAATCGCGTATAAATGAAGAAAAAATATCTTGAAAATATAAGTTTGTCTCATAAATTTCTTTCGCAGATGAACACAGATCTAATCATAGCCATGGTTGAAGAAAATCCGCGATATACTGTTTGCGAAATAGCTAACAAGTTAGAAATTCCACGAACATCCGTCCATAATCATCTGACAAAATTGTGCTACATCAATCGTTCAGATGTGTGGCTTCATCATGAACTAACTAACTCAAGTAAACTGCAGCGTATTTCAACATGCGATCTTCTTCTCCAACGACATAATAGCCAACCTTTTTTAAAGAGACTTGTCATTGGAGATGAAAGTTGAATACTCTATGAGAATATCCAACGTAAACGGTCTCGGACTAAGGATACAGAAGCTTTAACTCTAGCTAAACCTGGCCTACATCCATAAAAAGTTTTGCTATGCATTTGGTGGGACTGGAAAGGGGTAGTTTATTATGCGATACTTCAACAAGCTGAAACAATCAATTCAACAAAATATCGTTTCCAACTAGACAATCTAAAGGATGCAATTTCCAGAAAACAGCCAGAATTAGCGAACTGACGAGGCGTTGTTTTTCATCACGATAACGCCAGGCCTCATGTGTCTTTGCTAGAAATAAATTATTATCATTTGATTGGGATGTTTTACCTCATACTCCATACTCTCCGGATATTGCCCCTTCAGATTATTATTTATTTCTTTCATTGAAAAATTCTTTACGTGGTAAAAATTTTAATTCAAAAAATGATATAAAAATGTACCTTGATAAATATTTTGCCAACAAACCTTGGAAATTTTGGCAAGAAGGCATTATGAGGCTTCCGGAGAGATGAAGATAGATAATAGAACAGAATGGATCATATATTATTCAATAAATTTTGATGTAGTATAAGTTATTGTTTATATTTTTCTTAATATGAAAACGAAAGAAAATAATGGATGATTATGTTATAATCATTGCACAATGCTACAACTATATATGTAAATTCAGTATTACCATTAATGCCTTTGTTAGAAATGAAACAAGAAAAAAATAAAGAGTATTCTTAGCCATAATTCTATATACATATGACATATTTAATCTATTTTAGAACACATTATGATTTATTTTTGTAATTCTTTTCGAAAAAGTCAATGGAAATTGATATATTTTTGTATATCACTGTTTTAATGATACCCCCGTGCATATTTCAGGGATTGAAGCAATAAACTAAAGAAAAGGCCATATCGAAGAAATACATTTTCGCTTCAAGTGCTCGTTAAGAAGCCCACTTTGTATGTACCTCGTCTAAAGTCATATATTATCCCCAATTACACAAAGTCGTTGGACCTTGAAATAATTGCTATGGTTTTTATAGTATTCACGGCATAAAAAGGCCTTGTGAGCAGTGCTAAATTATATGCTTTACAAACTCGGCTTTTATCACGTCATTTCGTTTGAAAAACGGGGAGCATTTAAAAATAATACGCATTCGTCAAAGAATTTCGAAGCCAATGAGAGCTTTCAAGCGAAGCTTTTAACTTGAGCTTGCAACGTGCATCTTAAAGCTCTATGGGAGCACACTATTACTATTTTCGCGTTTATATAAATTGAATGCTGGAAGAAACGCTGATTAAGAGATGATCGTTCATTTTCGATAAGTGAGTACGTCACCTTAACACAAATGGCTGACGTTTATATACGATTACGATGGAGACGTGAAAAATTGATCGCTTACGAATATGAGGAAAGAAGGAAGTCGACGGCGAAGAAAAATTGGCAAATTAGTTTTCTTTCGCGTGATTTACATCCAGCGTTGAAAAATTACCAATTTGATGAGGTTGGCGATATATAAATTCATAAGCAAAATGATATAGGGGGGATCCAAATAAAGCGGATCGTATACAGCATCACTCCATGATTTCATTACGGATAAATCCGATGAAAAATATTCTCATTTTTGTGCGGCATTCGAATGGCATTATAAAATGCCTGACGATAAAATTTTACGATGAAAGGTACATTTACAAAATGGAAGTTTGGAGATTAACCCTCACAAAATGATTGCGAATTTCATAGTGGTGGTTTAATTAAGCGGATTTTGGCGGAAAGTGTAGAAACGCACAACTAATTTTAACCAAGATGAGATAAGCCGAATTTGCTGATTGTTAATTTCGTTGAATGGCCCAAATAAAAGCGGAGGATACGACTCATTTTTCATATTTAAAAATGCCTCTCCCGCATCACTCGAATGCACGGTGCAAAATGAAAAGTTGCCCCGAGGGGAGGTTTATATATGGCGCGACTCACGTGTAAAGACTATCCGTAAATTTGACCTGGGATACGCTGGGAGCTTCCTCGTGGAAATCTATTTTCTCGAATGGTATAATCCCGCCGAAGATCATGATAGGTCATGGAGAAAATGAAATGGCGAAGGTTACGGCGGGAGGGATTCGAGGGTGTACAAACCTCATGATGGGATTAGGAAAGCACCGGATGCTTTTCATTTGTACAAATATAAATTACAGTGTCCGATTTCTGGCCCCCGAATCTTGCTCCGAGTATTTGATCAACCCTTTTCACTCAACCGGATCTATAGTCATGGATCTAGCTCATGTAAATTGTGCGTTTAAACGGGGACTAATTAGAAATTATGCTCGAGGAAGTGGAGAGCAAATTCGAAATTTTGAATCAGCGATTAAAATAGTTTTATTTCAAAATTGTATCAATGGGTGCCATTAATAGATATTCAAGGCATATCCAGAAAGTAAGTGTACTATTTTTTATATTTTTTTACAAATAATGTTTTTGAAAAAAATATAGTCGTTAACTATTTTTCAACATATTTACCATCCCGTTAAATGCCTATGGTAAGCAGTGGTGCAAGTTTCTTTATATCCTTCTCGAAGAACTCTTCCACCAGCTCCTTTTCCCATTTCAGAACCACTTTCTGCACTTTTGTCCGTTGAAAATTTAATTCCACCCATATCACGGGACAAGTCACGGGAATACGGAGGATGGTTCAAAACATCCCAACCAAATAAGACAAATAACCCAATTTTGGCTAAGGCTGTGTGAGGACGGGCGTTGTATTGTAACAAGCACACTCCTCTCGTCAGCATACCCCTTTTTTAAATATGAATGTTTTTTTGTGTTTTTTATGATCTCACAATATTGTGCATTCATGGTCTTTCCCTAAGGCAAAAATTCGACCAAAACAACCTTTTTCTGTCTCAAAACACTAAGGCTATGATTTTTTACTCCAAATTGTAATTTTGATTTTTTTTTTGTTAGATGGAAAGTTGGTGTGAAATCACTGTGACAACAGTCTTTTTGATTCATACCTATAATAAACCACTCAGTATAGTCAACCCTTAAAAAACAAAAAAAAAACCACAGCGCGTTATTGTCACAGTACACTTACTTTCGGGATATGCTTCATAAAATGTATCCATTATAAATAAGCATTAATAAGCTCCTTAAATGCCATATCCTTCATTGGATGTAGGTAATCACCATTAGAGATTTTTCTAAAGAAATGATTTTACATCCAGGGATTTACTTGTTACAAGAAGTTAGAACAATATTGAATCGAAAAAAATAAATAATCCAAAATAAATATTGATATGAGATTAATGCTTTAGCATAGGGTAAATAGCACCCCTGCGTGAAGCTACTGTTAATCTTTACAGGCGTATTTGCGAGATTAAAAAGAGAATCGACTGATGGCCTTGCCCGCTGGAAGATGTATTCTTCCCGTCGGCTTACTCAAATCTTGCACCTGGGATCCTTCTATCATCTCATTAATAAAAACATTGGCTAAGATCGTTAGCTATTAACCACCACCTGACCATATTCATCAGCTGGAAGCTTCTACAACCCGATAACGAACAGACCCGCGTGCAAAGTGTCCATCTTATGCATACATCGATGTGAACAATTATCTAGATTTTTTAGATTGATAATAAGATCTTTGATTAGACGTTTTGTATGTCCACTTCAACATCCAACTGAATGTTTTATCCACTTATTTCATATAAACAGCTCTATAAAATAATCAAGCTATTGTATTATTTATATCAAGTATGTAGATTGGATTTAAATTTGCATTTTTATAAGCAATTTCCGAATGCCTTTTAATTTAATTTGATGCAATTTTGTTTGTCTTGCAAACTTACTCAGTGCAAACACTCAGTTCTGCATGTCATTTGGATTTTAAGCGCAAATTCCCGCCTTTTCCGAAGGTTAATTATGCAATGCAATCATATTTAGTCTTATTTTCGAATCAATCCGTTTGCAAAGAAAGTCTTGGCAACATTTCAGATTCGCGCCTGATACGAACAAAGGAATCCTTTGTTTGATTTGTGGCCAGCGCCAACTTGCAATTCACAAGGTCCTATTATTTTCTACGGGACGAATCCTTATAAATGAATTTCCTTTGATTTGCATAGAAGCCGCCTGTTGGTCCCAATGCGGGCTTCTATTTATACGTCCATTATGGCTTTTTTCGGGCGGGTGTGGAAATGTTTTAATATTTCGTTTTGTAATATCTGCAAAGTTATTACTCTTAGAAATATAACAATGCGTACATTATTATTTACGCTTTTTACCCGCTAATTTAATCACTTCAATTGGGTTCGAAGGTTGTCTCGGGGGGGAAGCGATTTTGCGAGCAAATCCGCCAGTCATACTTGCGTCGGGTTTCGGTACATGAAACATTATATAATATTTCAATAAGCATGCTAAATATAGAGGAAGTTTATCGGAAATCTATCGAAATTAAAAAGGACTTATAATTTGAAGTTTTCATGTTACATTACACACAATTTGGTACACGATAAATTCATGTTGAAGCATTATCGATGGAATCTTGGTATTTTACCCAAGCATAATTAGGGTAGTAATATAATCGTTTGAGAGAAAAAAAAACTAGCACGTGCCGTTTGCTTTACACTATATATTGATAAATGGTTAAATTATTTGGACATAAAATAATATTGTATTGTTGTTAATGTGTATAATTAATTGTGTTATTAATTAAAATAATCAATTAAACGTATGTGGCAAGCTAATTATCCTATGAAGTGGATGTGTATATAAGTGGAAAGTCCCCCGGCTGCTCCCACGTGTTCTTTAAGGTGACCGCGCTCGCACGTGGGTTTAATCTTTTTTCGGGCTGCATTGAAGCCGAGCAGTGAGATGAAAGTTGTAGGGTGATAATGAAAACTCTTTTGTCTTAAATATTATCCTTTATTTACGGAGAGAAAGATTACATCTATGATGTGTCTGTGGGAAGGACATCTTCCCGTATTCAAGGCTATCCGATGACTCCCTGTTTCCTGCACATAATGAAAGGATGAGAAGCGATGCACGTGCAAGAATCTAGATAAATATCGTTAACAAGACGTAATATGTCTGCAGAAAGTCAAGATGTCACTGTCAATTTTAAAAAAATCATCCGTGTTCAAAATTTATTATTTTTTTACAAAATTCATTCGATGATATTTTTTTAATAATTTAATTGAAATCATTATTTTTTTGCGTCTGTACGCTGCTTATTTATCGTCTGTGTGTCTGTGGGAACACACTAAGTACTATTCTCCACATTTAATTGCCACAATTGTTTTTTTTTCAGACGATTTTTATAAAATCAGACAGCTTGATTACTTTTATCTTAAATTTAAGAAAAATAAATTATAACAAACTTTGTCCACGATGAGATTGTTCATTATTTTCACAATTATTTTATCATTATTTTTAGGACAGACAGATATACATACTTTATTTATTAAACATTTTTCATAGTAATAATTTGGTTTCAACTTAAACTATATTTGAAACATTCTAAAAACTCTTTCTAAAAAGAATTTACAACGCCAGCACCATCTATGAATCCATAAATTATCACTTTGTTTGATAGTATTTTTAAAAATGTGGTCACCAACCACAACTTCTTATAGATTTAAGCCCAGTATAATTGGATTCCGAATCTAACCGCTAAATCACGGGAATACCAACAGGTATTATTGACATATTGGGCTGTCATATCCAGTAAAATTATCCGATGAATCTACGGATTTATAGTGAAAAATAAATTGAATTTCGACAATTCAAGATATCATATGATGGCATGTTTATGTGTTTATTTCAACGATATCAGTACAAAGCAAATATTTCAGGTTGATGTTAACATTTGATATAAAATTTATACAATCATGATTTTATATTTCCTATATTTTACTTATTACCCTTTTAAAAATATAGGATTTGGTATAAATATTTTATTTGATTTGGTTATTTACATGTGTAAGCATACTATTTTAAGTTCGCCCTTAGAGAGAATCAAAAGTCAACGGAAACAAAGTTAGTTTCTTGGATCCAATAGTTGGGAAACTTTCGATCGTTTCCCAGAACTGTAGGTTACAATGACTCGTTCTTGATTAATTTCCCGCAGTTCCCCGTCTTTAATCTATATCAATGTCAAATAAACGTGTGTCTTGTATCACAACTCGAAAGGTCAAACGTTTTCCACTCAAGGATGTGCTTTTCTTTGTTCCAGGTTTCGTTCTTCTCCACGAGTCCAGAGCTGTCCAACAAACAGCGCTTTGAATACTTCACAAGGACGATCCCATCGGACCATTATCAAGTCAAAGCGATGGTGGATATAGTCCGGGAACTGGGATGGAGCTACGTCAGCATCATATATGAAGAATCGAATTACGGAATCAAGGTCCGTATCTTTAATTATGTTGGTCAACGCTAACCATAGAATTGTTTTAATCCCCAGTTTTAAATGACTCTGAGCACGGAGGAAATAAATTGGATTTGTTATAAAATTCAATTAAGGTTTTTCTTTGCGGGATGATAGTCTGTTTAATATATTTCACTCATATCCCTCGGGAGAACGAGTGCAACGGACACTGTCCAACGATTTGTTGCTGTCTTGGATGTATCGCTCTTACATAATGGTCTCCCGCTGGGCTGTAACATTAAGGTTCTGTTTTAGAACTGAAACATAAATAACATCACTGTAATATTTATTAGAAATATTCAAAATCAATCCTATTTTTATCGAAAATTTGGTGGAACAATCCTCTGTTTTTCCAACAAAATCAACATTGTTTTCTGTAAATAAAGAATAATTTTCTGTAAAATGATTACAAATCATTCGCATCCTTCGACAAATTCATCCAAATGACCTATTGGGTGAGCGCTCACGACGATCCTGGATAGTAATATCAATTTTGGGACAATCCTGTTCCTAAATAGACTAGATGTGTGGCTGTTGGTGATAATATATTAACGAACATGATGAATATAATTCTTCCTAATTTTATTTTTATTTTAGTGCCATTTTTTTTTGTTTATACGAGCGTAATCCAAATATTATATTTCATAGTAAACACTATCTAATTTTAATATTTTTGCGTTCAAATCATTAAAATCCCTTGTACAAATAATCTGTATATATTTTATCTCATATATAACGGGTTCAGATTATATAAAAAATCTCATTTATGTAATACATGAACACGATCAAAGGCTGATAATATTTTTTCGATTCAAGCTTAGATAGTGCGTGAAATTTATTTTTTATTAAGGAATATTACGATTGATTGAACATTGATTTTTTCCACCATGTTAGCATTTATACATATTGATATGGACTTCCATATAAATGATTTCGTCCATACATTTCCCTTATCATATATTATATGTATATTAGGCAAATTTTAATATTATTTAGTATTTTAATAATATTTAAACATGCGATCTTCTTTCCCAACGGCATAATAGCCAACCTTTTTTGAAGAGACTTGTCACTGGAGATGAAAGTTGGATACTCTATAAGAAAATCCAACGTAAACGATCTTGGACCAATAGTACAGAAGCTTTAACTGTAGCTAAACCTGGCCTACATCCAAAAAAAGTTTTTCTATGCATTTGGTAGGACTGGAAGGGGATAGTTTATTATGCGCTACTTCAACAAGATGAAACAATCAATTCAACAAAATATCGTTTCCAACTAGACAATCTAAAGGATGCAATTTCCAGAAAACGGCCAGAATTAGCGAACAGACGAGACGTTGTTTTTCATCACGATAACGCCAGGCCTCATGTGTCTTTGCTAGAAATAAATTATTATCATTTGACTGGGATGTTTTACCTCATCCTCCATACTCTCCAGATATTGTCCCTTCAGACTATTATTTAATCTTTCATTGAAAAATTCTTTACGTGGTAAAAATTTTAATTCAGAAAATGATATAAAAATGTACCTTGATCAATATTTTGCCAACAAACCTGGGAAATTTTGGCAAGAAGGCATTATGAGGCTTCCGGAGAGATGGAGATAGATAATAGAACAGAATGGATCATATATTATTCAATAAATTTTGATGTAATACAAATTATTGCTTATTTTTTTCTTAATATGAAAACGAAAAAAACTTATGGAACACCCTAATATTTAATTCATTATACAGTCGACCCTGCTATAATGAACATTTTTATACTAACTTTTTCCGTATATTCTCGCCGCTTTTTAGCAGCGGTCCCTCCTATAATGAATAATTATGTTTTGGTCATAACATTCGAGAGATAAGACCGTACTTTTATAGCCGTCGAACCATTTATCATCAACTTAATCGATTCACACGATTTTTAATGCGTTGCTTGGGGAATTTCAACCATTCTAATTTTTTATAATACAACTATTTAATTATGTAATACGTGCATATATTTTAATTTTAAAAAAGAACAAAAAGCACAAATTTTAGAACCTATAAAATGCATAGAATAATATTTGAAGAATTTCTAGTATTCCTGGATGGACATCTGATTAAAAGAAAATAAATCAAATTATTTGTGTATTTAAAAGAACAAGAACGTGACTCTAAGGAAATATTTACCGCCAGTAATGGATGGTTTGAAGGATTTAAAAGGCGATTTTCTTTAAATAACATCAAAACACAAGGTGAACGTTCTTCAGCCGACATAGATGCTGCTAATACTTTTATAAATCAATTTAAGACTATTATACATATGGGAGGTTATACAGCAGACCAAGTATTTAACGCTGACGAGGCGGGTCTAAATTGGACAAAGATACCAGAATGAACGTTCATATCTTAAACAGAGAAATCCTCTCCCTACTTCTATGTTTCAAAAGATCGAATTAGGTTACTACTTTGTAATAATACTTCAGGAGAATTTTTGACTAAGCCATTAGTTATTAATCGTTATTAAAAACCACGTGCGAGGAAATGGTTCAATTTGGAAAATCTTGTATGAGTGATTTTTCGATGTTAAATTGCATTGAAATTATTGATTCCTGTGTCAAAGAGATGAAATCAGTGCGCTTGTAAACATTGTGTTGACTATAGTAACAAATGATCAAGCTTAAAATAGACAAATTTGGGACTTACAATAGTATCTCAAATATGATAACTTTTGGCACTTATTGTATTTAAAAAAAACGGCATGAAAAATAAAGCATTATAGAGCTCTTTACGTCATATGTGCAAGTATACTCACTCTGAATCGTTCGAGTGCGCACTCAACATATGAGTGCACACTCGTCAAAGGGTTAATATAACAGCAAATAGACGAGAATCAAATTTAATTTTGACGTTGAAACCTATGTAAATATAGATAATCATTTCCTAGCATGTGGTTAATTCAATATCGAAGGATAATCTGAAATAAGGCCATTAACCACACGAGGGTGATCCTTCAAAAGCAAATATTTCCGCAGAAAAATTAAAACATTCTGATATATGCTTTCAATTGCCGTTCATGTTCAAAGTTAATATTTACATCGAGCCACAGTAGATAAAATATTATGTATTGGAGGATATTATTTAAGCAAATAGCAAAAATTATTTTCGGATTTTATAAAAGTAAAAATGAGAAAATTGCTTTATTTCGCAGGTAGAGATTTTTTTTTTTTAAGAAGGATTAACATTAGAATTAATATGTTAGCATCCTGATGGAATTGTTTCATCCTTCGCCTGCTAAAGACGTAAAAACGAAATGATCGTCGATGCCATCTCCCGAATAGGAATCATTTCAACAGACGTTATTAACGCCAAATGGCGTTTTTTCCGCAGAAGATGTTATTTTTTTAAGGAAACACTTCAAGTGGATCACGTTTCGGCCATGATTACGACCCACTCTTTCATTCGTCGATCCGCATTGCCTTTTTTTTCCCCGCCAGCAGACGTCACACCGAAGCAATGGATGCAGCCATCGAGGCGTTTCGAGACAAATGTTTTCTTGATATGACGCGTGATCGACGTGAGCCGCGTCTGAAATTTTCTTTCTGGATGATTTATGCACAATTTCCAGATGTATACCTAGGAACAATAATGTACACGGGGAAATCCATTACGGGAAATTCCGCGAGGAAAAACCCCGTCGAATAATCCATAAGGCCGGGAAATCGATAGCACTAACATTCGCTCTCTTTTACGACCGCCCGACGACTTTGGGTAATGTTCGACGCGTGAGCGGAAAACGCCTGAAACGAAAACCCTTTTTATAGTTTATTAATTTTTATGACGCCATATATCCTATTTTATCATAAATAAATCTATTGTATTTTTCCGATGGGACATGCGAATAAATAAAAACACAATTTCCATGGAGGCAATTCGAGCGTATCGACCATCTAAACGGGATGTCAATACATTTCTGATTTCGACACAATAATCTAAGGGCAATATGTTGTCTTTGATATTTTCATCCCTCTTCTTCATTCAATCAAAAATATTCCACAGAAAAAAAAATCCGTGAAAAATCGAATATCTTCAGGCTGTGATTGATTACATTCGGCTGAAAACGTATGCTTTGCGTGCAATTTAAGAAGCACTTTAACAGACCAAACATTACATTTCATTACTGTTATTATAAAACCCCCAATTTTAATTCATATTATGTAAAATGTCCAACGTACCGATAAATTTGAAGTGATAAAACCTTGAATTAAGATTTGTATTGTGGTGGATTTCTGTCGTTTTCCATATGAATCCAAATTTAGATAAGGCATAATAAAAGAGTGAGGTGAAATAATCAATATTTTAGCATTTAGCAAAAAAATAATTTGAAGGCGAAAGAATTTTATTTATTTAAGAAAATATAAAAATACAATTCAAAAATAGATTAATAAACCACTAAAAAATTCAAATGTTATTTTGAAAATCCACCATCAATGTGACTGATAAAATTCCTTTCTGCTGAGACACGGACTAAAACTCGCAAAATTCCCGATTTCCCGACAAATTATTTATTTTCGTCGTTGCAGATGAATACTTATATACTATAATACTTCGATGTGATTTGTAATTACATTACGGAGGAATACAAAAATTCTGAACTCCGTATCTATTATATTTCATATCGATATTCCCATTATTAGAGTCGAGGTGTAGTAAATACATCACCGGTAGGGAAAGGTTAATATAACAATTTGAAAAACATATATATATATACATAGATTTAATAGTTCGACTAAGCTCGCCAATTACGCCACTGTTTCCAAACGCCCAGATTTCGGCGAGAATTTCTCGATTTAGTTTAGCAGTTTCTTAAATTATAAAGGAGATTTCGCTTCATTCATTATTATTTTAATGTTATAATTAAAGATTATCATTTAATAAATTGGCATAAGTAATTCATATTGAGCATTCCTACGGAATCACAGATATAAAAATGAAAACATATTTTGGACATATTGGACTCATTTTGCATACATCACACATTATTAAAATATCAATATCCTTATTAAAATAGTGTATTTGTACAGGATCATTCAATATGAACGCTCCAAATTTATTAGGTTATAACGGCCATATTATTAAAGCAGAATCTATCAATTGCTTAATAATAAATGGCAAATTAGCATAAAAAGTTATAGCGTTGAATAATGAGTGCAAGTTATCAAATCAAATTTCATCCTTGCCACAACAATTGGACTATTGATCGTATAAATTCCTATTGATCCAGAAACTTAATGTAAACAATCATAGACAATGCTGTATATTTGTTGATTGGGCTCTGGAGCACTTGGAAGTTGACCCAAAAGTCACACAAAATCGTCTTTAGAAAAGAGGTTCAATTTTCGAATGAATGGATGTGTAAAAAGCAAAATTGTCAAATTTGGGACGATACCAATCCACAAAAGATACGCCAGAATCAAATGCATCCCGAGAAAGTTATTATTTCAGACCAATTTTGGTCTGGCGGAATCATTGGTCCGTACTTCTTTCAACGCCATTCAGACAGATTTATACGTCAAAATCATCGAAAATTGGACTTCTTGAATACGTATCACTAAGCAAAGCTGCGGATAATATTTAAGTCATATTATATTCTATACTAAATGCCATAAAATATTATTTTAAATATTTAAAAATAATTGCGAATATTTTACACATAACTTGTTTTATTTACATTAAAAAGTTGAGCGTTCTTATTGAAACATCTTTATAAGACCTTTAATATCCTTATCAAGAAATATTGATTATAAATTCTTCATATGAATGGATTTTTTATCATACAAAATATACGATTTATATACATTTTGCTGATGGTTCATAGGATATGGATAACCCATTTGTGTAATAACAATAGAATCAACCCTTGTGTAATTTTCTGCGGTAACCACCAAACTAAATTCAAGCAAAATACTTTCAATTAATCGTCGAGATCTTATCTGCTTTAAAATTTACGTCTATAAATTTAAATCTAAGCACTTTTAAGCTCAACCTCGAAAGAACATTAAAGCTAACACTACATCGCCCGAAATTAACACATTCATAAAATTTACACCATTTGTTGCATGTTTTCAGCAGACTGTCATAAATCTGCGTTATGAGTCTCTTAAAACAAATTTAATGAAGTGGTCATTGTAAGTTTAGTTTTCCAAATTTGCAGATACGTGAAATCGCCTCTTTATTTGCAATTTATAACGTCACGTATAATGTATAACGTCACGTACATTTTTGTGATTTTTTTGCAACGTAAATTGAATTTATTTTCCTAGACGTGCAAAATTCGCCCGTGCATTTACAGGTCAGCAGATTTTGCACATCAAAAGAGTTCGCTCATGAAGAAGGCTTTCGCCGTCATCACGCAATAACTGGCAGATTGCTTTTCGAAAATATTTTTTTTGTCTTTAATTAAATTAATTTAGACAAAGGAGCTTTTGTAAAAACGAGCTTTTATTGTGGAAATATATTTGCGTTGACTTTGTCGTTCTATTTGCGAATTACATTACCATAAACCATTTATTATGCTTTAATTCAAAGAACTCGCATTCTGTTCGAACAGTCTTTGTATATATCCATGTATTTGGGAGCTTATAAATTCATGTAAGTCTGACTTTATTTAAAAAAATGGCGATGATGTTCTTCAATGCATTATGTCAGAGGTTCATCTGAAAGGCTTTAAGTGGTTTAAAATCGATAATAGTCTATTGATTTAACGGTGCACATTTCTTGGAAACAGATTAAATTTAGTGTGTCACTGTGAACGTTGATATATGGTTTTATAGCGAGGTTCATAGCGCAAAACCACTTAACTTCAGACATGTCACATAGTAAATTGCAACTGAATGCAATGAGCCTGAAAGAATTCCCAAGGAGCTTTCCAGCTCCAAATAACTGGAAGATCCATTAATGCTGCCGCGCGTCCAAAGAGCATGATTAAAAATTGTCACAAATCATTTAATTTCAAATACATTTCGACCACAAAAGGTCGCACTCAAAGCATCACTTAAGGAACCACCTTTGGTTATTCTTTGAACCCTGTGTTTGGTGATAAATCGAGGGATAAAAGCGGACATAAAAGACATACAGGGGACATTTTTTTCTATATCCCCGAATGGTGCACATTCATCAAAACGAACAAGTGATTCTACGTTCACAATACCTCCCCTTTTTGTGGTCGAAAAATAAATTCCGAATTCAATGCAATGACGTACATTTTATTTATAATCCAGTACACGTGTCGTGTGTTCGAAGGGACCTTTCAATTGTCTTCCGTAAATTTCAGGAATGAAAAACTTCAGGGGAGACATTAGATGGATGCCAAGTAGATAGAGAGCAATTCTAAGGAATTTTTCGCGTACGAAATAAAACATTTTAGATTTACGAGGAAGAAAATTCGAAGTGATGTTTTCGTATTGGAGTTTTTAGAGCTACTCAAATTTCTTGAATACCAACGGACCAGCTATCCTCAATCGCGGATTATAAATCTTCCTATATTTAAATAATGATTCCATACCATCTTAAAAAATCATTTAAATACTATTAATCTTCATCCCAAACCAATATCATCTGCAGCACACCACATTTTATTCCAACAACGCTATTTATTTGAGATCAACATGATATAATCAGTAT
The DNA here is from genome assembly GCA_008973525.1 of Stenopsyche tienmushanensis. NCBI lineage: Eukaryota > Metazoa > Arthropoda > Insecta > Trichoptera > Stenopsychidae > Stenopsyche > Stenopsyche tienmushanensis. Next base: position 828,452 of record WACJ01000092.1, on the reverse strand, counting down.
CCTTGAATCGTCCACATATAAAGTTACTATAATGTGTTCATTTTTACGTATCGCTTTTTATCCCGGATTATAAAGGATCTTATGATACATCAAGCAGTTCAGAAATCGCATAAGCCCTTTGGCGAAATCGCTAATTTGACAATAAAATCGATGCCATTTAAGCTCCTGTAATATGTATTCGATCTTATCTGAGAAGGATTTCTTGCTATTTAGAAAATAAATAGCATATACAGAATGGCACATTATACATTCACCCAAAAACTATTATATATCAATCGAATTTAATGATTGATGCAGTCATTTTCAGGCAGTTTAATGACATAAGCCAAAATTAATGTATACAAGTTTGCTAAAAATATGACCGAAATATGATCATGCACGGGTACAGTATTCAAGATTATGACCTGAACTGATACTAATATTTTCATAGCAACTTATTGCTTCTGAATTGTAATAAGAATAATTCTCCGATCAAACATTTATTTTTAATTATTTTCAGTCAAAATCGAATATCATCCATGTCTTATGGACAGTTATATTAGCCGATGCTTAATTTAAAGTACCCATGTTGCTTTTTGCTAATTTATAACTATAATAAATAATATTTGATTTGTTTAAGCCCATGAATATAAAAAAATGTGGCTGTTTAGAAAATAAAAGCTCAGGGAAATACTATATAGTACATTTTTAATATGACAAGTGTCGGCATAATAGTTTAAATCTTGGAGGCTCTCCCCGTCCGCGTGGTCCAAGCTTCATTTCACCAGATCAATAAGCGCCAACATGGTGCATCTGTTAAACATCTCACATAGCAAATAACGTACACAAACAATACTTGTACTAATTCTATGACGTTAACGAAAGTACACACAATAACTCCTTAAAATTTCATCGCAATCGGATGAAAGGTATGGCAGCGCATTAAATACGAACAAACAGACATTAATTTTTATATATAAGATTTAGATAATGAGGAGAAATTATTATTTCTGTATGGTCATGTATTCATGGTCAATAAGTTTGTAGGATTTTTTTAAAGAATAAAACCGATTCATTATGTTATTATAGCCAGTTTTTTGATGTTCAATTTGATACTTTTAATACACCCACGATATGATAAATAATAGTATTTATCTTGCATTACAGTTATAATCACGAATAAGCAATTACTAGATTTCGGGCCTGAAGTGTGGTTACCCTAGAATCACTAATCATTAATGTCTCACAGACTACAGACTCGGCAAGCATTCGACATGTAATGTATGTTCTCAAATAATACCTTTCTAAACAAGCAAATTAGTTAACAGGGCGTAAATATGATTAGTGATCTGGGGTTAAGAAGTCTTTTATGTGACAATTAAGCATGATTTTTTGAAAATTCAATTCATTTCCAGCATGAATATGATTTTTTTATTTTATTGTGCTTTGAATTGTGACCAAATATTACTTTTGAGGCATCCCTTATAGGTAAAGTTAGAAGTCGAGCCGCATATTAAGACGGCGTTTGTGGTTATCCCGCCGCAACCCTTCAGAACAGCATTAGTGGTTGAGTTTCCACAACACCCCCTTGATCACGAATCAATCGTACACCCCTGGGTTTGAGAAGCGCTAGTAGGAATACGTAAGGCAAAATTGTGCGCGGCACGCTCATGCCGTTCGATTTGTTTCATTTTGATGGAAATCCGAACTGAATTTACTCATTTCCACGTGTGCTTATTCATGCCATTTGTCACAAGTGTGTTACGGAATACCAATTTGAATATACTTGGATTCGTATAAAAAAATCTGTATCAAACAAAGCGTGTGTCAACAGCACGTGACTTTTGTATCGCCCAAAAAAATGATTCGTAATTTACTATTCAAATTCAAATTGATACGGAAATCATTTGGAAAAACGTGGGCCACAATTCAATGGAAATGTGGTTGGAACGTCTTTATTTCAATTGTATGCTTCCAAAATAATCATACGTTACTTCGCGTATGCGTTGTTTTACTAATGTACGTTAAAAAAAACGAAATGTTCAAAAAAACAATATCGGGGCATAAAATAGAATACGTAAACGGAATTTTTGTCTTCCGCTTTTAACGTTTTTAAAGTGTGTTAAATTAACAGTGAGTCTTTCTGTGAATACATTTCATCTTATTAACAAACTTCCCATCCTATGGCAACGTGCGATAAGTAGGAAGCCGTCAGATAGCCTTGGAAGTGGGAATATGTCCTTCCCACAAGTTCATAGCTGTACAATTTCTCTCCGTATATAAAAGATAATAATTAAGGCAAACTTGTTTCCGAGAGTAATCCACATTACAATGTATTTGTTTCATATCGTACATCCATATTTGCTTTTATAATCTTTTTATAAATTAAAACTATATTTTTTCAAAAAAAAACTTGCGATTTTAAATACTGAGCCACTCTGTAACCTTATTTAGGCGGTCCTGAAAACAATCAAATGATATTGTAAGTGTATGAAAAATCAATATATTTATGCCATCTGGGAATGTTAAAATGTTTCTTCCTATTTATAAACTCCTATTTAATCGTGTAATTTGTAATCACTATCCTCTCAGGCTTGAATTTTTTGATGAGCATCTGTCTTCATTAGATCTCCAAGAAAACGTGTTACAAACTGTCTATTTCTTCAAAATTTCGCCACGATAGAAAATGTTTTCAATTTTTAATAACAATAAGCGCTTATAATACAGCAGTTCCTCGAATAATTTCAACCCTTAAATTCAGCATTCTTTCTACAATTTGATAATATTTTGAGATCAAATATTAAACACCTCTTGAAGAAGCTTTCCCAGATTTTGTAATAATGAAATTAATTTATACCTAGAATCATTTATTTTGAGAATTGACTTCGCTTAGACAAAATTTCTCATTTACATTCAATTATATCGCTACCGATCGCGATATTGACTTAATTGGGTTGCTTTAAATTATTGTGTATTTTCTTCACATTTTAAATGTTATGACATACAATAAGCAATTGGAAAAATAGTTATATTGATTCATAAAGAGTGCAATAAATTCAATTTAACGCTTATAGCGAGCAATTTTTCAACGAAATAGTCTATGTAATAATAAACACGCTTTAATTCGATGCTTACTTATTATCATTATATGATGAAATAGACATTAATCATGGATATCGTAAATATTGGATATAACGAGCGTTTTCACAATGTTGTTTTGTTGTTTCCTATAAAACAAATTTGAAAATGTATATAAAACTGTATATAAATATTATCCTATAACATATGGCTGATTTTTAATTTTTTATTTAATAATATAATAATGTTTATCAATCCTCGTTCAAGATGTTCTGCTTTATTTTGTACTAAGTTAAATTGCTTGAAAGATGAACAATTTATACCGCTTTTATTTTCGAGGAGATCCAAGAATTCCAAGAAGGTTCTAAATTAAGCTACAATAATATCGGAACAAGTGTTTACACTTATCAAAATATCCGTTGTATCTGAATGACTATGAATTTTCTGCCGTGTTTACTCAACATAAATGATGTTCCACTTTCGCTTATTTTCTACAGGCATTCGAGGAGCTGGAGGGGCTGCTTTCGAAGCACAATATTTGCATAGCTGTCAAAGAGAAGCTGGTGAAAGATTCCGGAGTAGCTGAAGAAATAGCCTATGATAACATAGTCCAAAAACTACTCACCAAGCCGAGGGCCAGAGGTGAGTTCCTAGCTAAAATAATACGCACTTTTACCCAATTTTACATTATATTATGTTCGTGTCCCTTGAATATTTCACTAATTTCCCCGCTGTCATTGTCGTCTGACTTGATGACAACAACGAAAGCACGCGATACGAATTTTTTCATTCATCCAATGCATAAATAAATTATGGCCTACAAAGTGGAGTTGGCGCCATATGGCGCCTGTGTGAATACATTTTAAAGAATACTGCCGTATGGCATATCATCCGAGCGGACAATGAACATTCATCTTCAGTTAGATTACATCTGAAATCCTGGAAACATTCAAACCTGCGATATTTTCTTGCCAGGTGAACTGGAAACATATCACAGCGATCTCGTATTGTGAGAATTTATCGTATTGTCCCTGTTCTGCAAATACGGAGAGAAATGATAGTGGGATAAAAATCTCACTCTTGAAAGAGGTCTGTCTTATCTTCTCTAGAGGTTGTTTTAAAATTGAACGAGATAAACATATGCGGGATTGCTTATTTTTAACGCTAAATAAATTAAAATATCATTTTATATGCAAAGTTGTTGTATTAGGCTGTTACATATCAAATTGCTGAACTTCATTCAGTCAGAGAATTAATAAGTGCTTGAAAAAATTTATTCTAAAACATAACCACTTATATGTGTCTTCTTCTGTGATGATTCCGAATGATAAAGCGCTACATTTCAATCAAACCTTTGTCTGTGAAAAAAATGGATTCTGTATAATAATAGTGATTAAACTATGATTAAATATAAATGAAGTTGAAACCTGTCAGTTTTCTCATTTTTTTGAAGGGAAAAAATTAACATAAACATGGCAAAACTCGGCTAACTACACCATTTTAAAACTTTACACGCGCCAGCGACAGGCTGTTGGCGCCAGAATAATCGAAGAGTCATACGAAAGATACCCACCATAAGTTTTGACTATACTCAGTTTGAGAAGTTTGGTTTGATTTTGTCATCGTCCATCACAGAACGGCCAGTTAAATCTTTGGATCCGACCGCGCGTCTTGGCCACGAAAAGATCTGATCTTCCCGCGACCATCTTCCCCTTAAGTGAACCTCTTCTACGAACCGATAGCGAACGTACTCAGAGAGGCCATCAATTGGAAGATTGAGCTCCAAGATGTAACAATACCATATACATTTTTAAAACCATACGTAAGGACGGCTGCTTCATAATGTTACAATATTGATAATATAGCTGAAAAATAGCTTATAATCCACATAACTTTGAAACAGCTATATAAAATATATCCAAAATCGCACAAAAAAAGTTAATAAAAAACAAGAAAACAATAAGGCAATTAAGCAATAACATTTTTGATAACATTTAAAGGACGTTTTGCATCATTAGTAAAATTTTAAGAATGTCAGACATCCAATAGAGAAATACTAATTATTTTAATTACAAACTGTCATCGCCGTATTATAATTATAAAAAAAATAATTAAAACTTGAGATATGATGTCTACCGTGTTGAAAAAATTAATTTCGAGAAAAACGCGTTAAAATATTTCATTTAGTAGGACTGGCCAAGTTGCCGCGTCACTAAAACAGCTATAACTCTGTAAATAGTTGGAATTTTAGAAATTCCTCTTGATAATGTATTTTTAAAAGTCGTAACATTGCATTGGATAAATGCAAAAAAAAATGGAATCAATTTTTTTCAAAATTCTAAACTAGAATAAAAGGCGTAGTCGTATATTCAGCGATAGCAGATGCAATATGATTTACACAGTCCCAAATATTTTTTTTTACAAATTTCGGTTAGTATTGATGATTTATTTCCTATTTAATCCAAAATATCTCGATACGTACTCTTTATGAAATTTAAAAAAAAAAAAATAATTGCTTTAAAAAAATCGCATAACTTCAAAATCGCACAAAAAGAGGTTTGAGTGTACTTTGTTTAGATGATGCTCACATATCTTGAATCTTAAATCACAACTTCCAAATTAAATCTTGGAAATTTAACACATATTTCTTATTCGCTGGATCTTTAGTCGATAAACTATAATATTATTCCCTGTGAAAAAAATGACTATTGAAACTGATTGAAGCTTATTTTGATTTTTTGCAAGAAATTCGGCAACTTCATATGTTACAGCTTAAATTTTTTTTGCTGATCAATATCAAAATAGCCTATTATAATTGCCCATCCGTAAACCAAATAAAAGGCTCACCCGTAAGCATACTGTATATTTTTTTTACGGGGATCGAATCTAAAAGTTTTTCATTATTTATATTCAACATCCGAAACTTTCATCGGCCAGTTCAATATGGGCCAATGATATTTTACAAAAACCAATGGCTAAATAATTGATGATCCGTATAACCAACTCGTTCCGCGCCTACAACCCCTTCCAACGTCAAATTCCACCACTGAATTTTGATAAATGTTCAACCCTTGAAGCATTTTTAATGCCGGGATAAGATTTATTAATCGTACCCGCTTTAAATAAGCCGTTCGTTTAAACAGCTTTTGATTGTTATGCCCTGCGAGAAGGAAACGTATTGAATATTCATGCGCCAAAATTAATTTACTTTGTTTCGCGTGCCTTTTTTGACGTTTTCGCTTGGAAAAAATTAGGAATTTCATCATGGAAATGTATTGGTTCAATTATATGCTTATGAAATGTTAAGCTTTCTGAAACAAATATTACGAATTGTATGCATTCCATGATGAGGAACGTCATAAAATGCAACCACTGAGTATGACAGTTATAACAAACATAATGAAGCTAATTTATAAGGGATGATCGATACTTCTGCTTAAAGTCATATCAATATTCGATAGTGTTGTATGTCAAAGACAATGACTTGATGATGATCAACCACCTTTACCGGATCCTAAAGCCAATATTCATGAAAAAAAATATATTATTTGTACGGTGGGATCGTCGTAGCATAATCCACCAAGAACTTTTAAATCGATCACTAAAAATGTTGAATGTGTAATAGAGTTGTTAAAGCTAAATAAATCGGCAGTTATTTATGACTCAGCCTGATATATCAACATTGTATGTATTATAATATAAACTAGCAACGTGCATGCTTTTTGCCTGCACCTATAACACGCTTTATTATTGTCGTGCCATTTCATCAACTAAGTTCTAAAAGGCTTACACTATAAACTAAGCTTCGATCCTTTTATAAACTTATTTTGTGCATTGTTCCTCTTTGAATTTTTCGCTAAACAGGTTGACTCGCAGCAGGTGGGTCACGATCAAAAGCCTGTCAGAAAAAATTAACGACTATTTTATTAAAATTAAGTAAGAATTTTTGTATTTTCGGCGGGGTCAACGTTAATTGCGACCTTTGTGTAGGCGCACGATTCTTCCCCCAGAATAAATGGGGATGTCATTTACGGGAGCAAAGCCTCGACAAAAAGCTACACGTGTATTTTGAGCAAACAAATATTAATCGATATAACGACAAGCCGCCGCCGATTGATTTTGTTGAAAGGTGACCCGAAATTCCCACAAATTATTTAACACTTTTACCACGCCAAAGACATCAATCAATCGATTCTGCCTCAATTAACTACCTTGAAAATATTGCCAAAATTTCTTCCACGTAATCGCTAATAAGATCTCGACTTCAAATTGAATTTTAACCCCATCGGTCGGATATTACTTTTGTTTTGTAAAGGCATTATGTGTTATAGTACACGCGATAACTACTCTCAGCTGTTAGGCGAATAATCGTAAACTCGCTCCTATTGTGAGTAACCCGCCAATAACATTGTAATAACGGGAAACACGTGCAAACATCGTTATTGACTAACAAAGTTGTTATCTTCGAATAACGTTGCCATTGTATGCTTAGAGGTCACTGGCTCTTGATTGAACTCATTGTTTTCGATCTCATTATAATATAAGTATGCCGAAAATCTATTTTCAATACCATTTTCTAGAAATACAATGCGAGATAACTTGTTATATAAATATAATAATGGTGATATGATACCGAAAATATGATCTTATATTAGTTCAACACTGTTAAACTGTACAACAAGTTGGGATTCATTAACATTTGAAATATCTGCAATAAGAGTTTAACAAATTTTACATATTGGAGATGCCGAACGAAAATGTCGTTTTTTTACAAATTAAAAATCATCTTAAACATTTAAAAAAAAAACATATAAATTATTAATTATACGTTTTTCTTCGATAGCAAAAAATTTTCTTCCATATTTCTATTTATTTTAATGAAAGAAAAATAGACATCGAGACTAATTTTTACTTCTCCGACGTTCTTACATTTCTTGTCGGACAAAAAATGCTCCATTGAACTAAATAAATTGTAATCCAATGAAGATGGGTTGAATATGGTAGATAAATAGTTACATTCCATTTATATTCCATTCATTTTCCCCAGTATGTTTTATCCATTAAACATTCTAGATCTTTTTATATTAATTGCTTATTTTAATCATTCCAACTGAACGCAATAGGATTCTGATATTATCAGGCCATATGTAAGAAATTCATATTGGATTTAAAATCCAGACATTATGACCTTTTTAGCTATTAGGCTCGATTTCAGCAGTTCCATTCATTATTTTTAAATATACTGAATACCACTCCAGAAGTATCTGAGTATATCAGCTATTTGTCGAATATATTTGGTCAGATTTGCTTCAATTTCAGTGCTTTTCATTTGGCTATTTTCACTAACCTCTTACCTCAAGATTTATTATTTAAGTCAAAATTTCCATTTCAAAATTGTTTGAAACCTTTCTGACACTACCGAATAATCAATATGGTAAAAATTTTATTTAATATAGTCGTTGTATTACGTTTATAATAAAATTCGCATAACATACAATTTCACAAAAAATATGTAACTGGCACAACTCTTTCCATTTGGAATAGAGTTCAAAAAAAATTAATTTTTTCGTAACGTATTCGTTAAATCTAGATCATCTCGATCTTTATATATAATAATACCCAATATATACTGAGTGGTCTCAAATATTCGTAAAATAAATTATTCAAATAACGAACATAAAATTGATAAAATACTTGAATTATCGATTATTTTCTATTTAAATGGTATTTGGCATATGGACCAACATAGTTTTTAGGGGGTTAGAGGGTATTTTGCTAGTGTCAGGGTTGTCAGAATATAATTTTTTTCAACATTTTGACAAAATACCCAAAATTTTTAAATATATTTTTAATTTAATATTAACAAATCATATGTAATTAGTATAAAGAAAATTATTTTTGGGCTTCCAAAGTCAAATAAAATGTAAAAACGAATGTTAAATTTTAAATTCTTCAAACGAAAATCTAACAATTATTTTAAGCTTAGTTACGATATTCTACATGTCATACAAATCATTTGAATGGTACTTCTTCGGTTGATTAAGAAAATAATTTTTATTGTAAATTATTTTGGCGGCCCTATTCCGTGGCTCGCACGCTCTCCAGACCTGACACCAGTGGATTTCTAGATGCCTAGGTGGACACGCCCTATTCCGTGGCTTGTACCCAACTAGTTTTAAAATACAAATTCATCCAAGATTTCAAATGAATTTTCTAAATTACTTAAGAAAAAACAGCGAACCATATCCGATTAATTTTATAAATATTCCAATTTACGAATATTAATAAAAAGACAAATATATTCGAATATTCGATTGGGTGTGGATGCATGTGTATGATAAATATCATGCTCATAACTACAACGACCACACGTTAATTCGGCATCTTTTTTCTATTGATAATCTCAGATAAACAATATTTTAATACTAAGAAAATCTATAAATTGGTCACAAAATTCTTTCTCCAAATTTTTGATTTAAGATTTTTAATTTGTTCCGCATTTTATTCAATTCAGGGAACAAAATGACACAACGATGGAAATATTTCTAATGATCTATCTAACGATCCATCTAAACGATCGATTTTTATTTCCGCATCATGATTTTATTTCGAAATACATTTAATTTTTCAGACATTGCTAAAATGTGACCATTTCCTTGATAAAGAAAATTTAGCATGTTTACTTCATGCTTAGTTCATCTTAAATTTATCTTTTAGTTAGTGAACACTTATCTTTTATTTACGGAATGGTTACAGCTATGATTCTTCAGGAAGGACATCTTCCCGCATCCAAGGCCACCCGATTAATCCCTGTTTATTGCGCATCACCATAGAATGAGAAGCGGTGCTCATGAAATAATCCTGATACACGTAGTTATAGATAATATGTAATATTAGCTGTACATAATTTATCCGAAATGAAAGTTCATTTGAACGTGTTCTTTAACAGAGTTGGCAATTTTAAAATCAGCTCAGTAAAAGACGACAAATTAACGTTTGGTCACTGCAGTAATTGACATGATATTTCCACACTCGTGTGAATCCAGCATAAAATTAAATTAACCACATGTTTAAATTAAAGGAAAACTACTAAATGATGTTTTTCCAATGGATTTTTTTTATTTCGTCGTTTAAATTCAATATCACCAACGATTTGTAGTTAATCTCATATTCCTGTGCATTGCAAAGTTTCAAAATGAAATTATATTTATGTTTAAATATCCTTTTTTATATGAACAGCCTCTGGTGTTGGATTATGAAGCACAGCGTTGGCAGCTATCTTTTATGCAAAAACTGAGCTTTCACGCGGAGAGAATTTCAGTGAATTTTCGCGCAATTATGACTGCGAACGATGACGAAGTAATTTTATTTGCTCGGTATTAAATAAATGCGTCCTTTAATAAACGACTCGGTTCGTCATTCCATGTTGAGATTATTAAATGTATAATATTTCGCGAATCACTGCGGCCGAGTATCAGATATAACGGCACGTATTATTTACGTAATATGAGGACGATAAAGCCCGCAAATTGCTCGTTCAGCTGGTGCTGGCGATACGGTGATGAAATTGAAAATAAAAGTCTTCCTCGGTCCTGTTGGTTACCATCCGGCCGCCTTGGCGATAGTACATCACGTGTGACCGCGAAAAATCCAATTTGTGGACCCACTTTAGCGAAAAATTGTCTTTCACGCCATGGTTGGCTCTATTTACCATTTTCCACCGATCGCCGTTGAATATGGCCAATTTATTTGGATCATCACGACATCTTGCCCCACCCGAATCACTCATATCTCGGCTAATGGCACACGAAAGAACGAATAATATAGCACTTGGTGCCCCGAATCGACTTCGCGGAATTTCGCATTTCTTCGAATGAAAATTTTCCTGGAACCGAGCAACATTCATTGTATTGCTTAATCTGCCGAAAAACGCTATAAAATATAAAATACTGTAAAAAGTGTAATTTTTTTAATATCCTGGACGGAAGACGTACTTCTTTCCACCCACATGCAAGCAATATAAATTCTTTCATGTCTATAAATGTAGGTTAATATTGTAAATTGTGTCTGTGACGTCTTCTTTTAAGAGGAGTGTTATTGAATTCTTAAAATGCCATCCATTCTCTGCTGGAGCTTTTGTTCGATTCCAATATCGATACTGCAATAATAAAAAATAATTAATTTTCTTAGAAACAGTTTCATTTCTTGCTATCCAAGAATCTATACAACCAAGGTAAAGAAACATATCTATATCAAAAATTAGAACGAATTAAAAAAAATATATTTTTGTTGGATTTTCAGATGAAAGTATGTATGCTTATCCATGAGAATAACCCTAATTCTCAGAGTCTAGTAACAATAAAATATAAGCCACCTAGGTATGACTTTGAAGACTAATATGTATGTATAACTACAACATGATGCATCGGCAAAACGTCTTGCAAAAAAATGCATACATAACCAATGGTTGTACTAATTCTATAATATTTATAGATGTACAAACAATAACTCACCAAAGTTTTATTGTTATCGGATGAATGGTATAGGATCGCATACGGGACAAACAAACATACATTTATTTTTATATACAATATATTTTTAATCTAAATAAATCATTATTTTATGCAGTTAGTTTAAAGAAAATTACTTCTGAGCTTGCAAAGTTAAAAAAAGTTAAATTACACACTTTCCAACTCCTTTCCTAGAGAACTTTTTAAAACTAAACTAAGTTGAAAATAGTTGTTAATTTTTTGTTTAAAGAATTTAGAAGTTTACAGTTCTCATTCGCTTGTACATTTGTATGTGACTTTGGAAGCTCACAAGTATTTTTTTATAAAGTAATTACATAAAATAATGATTTATTGAAAACCAAATATACATTGCAAAATACAAAAATAGTTATTTCGTGCTAAGACGATCATAGATTAAAAAGTTATGATGATTTAAAGGTGAACATTTGGGTGTTTTTTTCAAAATGTTGAAAAAAATTTCGACAACCCTGACACTCAGGGCATAGGGCCTATGTGTGAAACAAAGCAAAAAAACCCTAACATATACAAAATATTAATCCATAAACAATTGAAATTTTATAGAAGTAGATGGAAAATCTCTACAGATGCTCTATTTAAAAATAAATGAGAATCCATGACTATATTTGAATTAATTTAAAAGAGGAGTGAATTCCCCCTCCCCATTATAAAATTTTAGATTATACACAAAAGGCAATTGTGATCAAAATATCATACATATGAATTAATTAATAAATATATGATAAAATAAAAATATAATATTTGACAAATTAGAAACCATTTAAAATGGTAACAGTTGGCCTGGTGTTTTTTAATACCATCAACACTGAATGCTTGCTAAAATGCTAATTTTCCAGAACTAATTCTAAGTGACATTAATATTATCATATATCAATCAGTAGTTTGGAATAATTCCAGGTTGCTAATTTGGCAGTATTTGATGAATGATGCTCAGTTTCTAATGAAGATGAATTGATAGACTAACAACCATAAAAGCAATCCAAATAGTATTTATCATTAAAGTGTTACACAATGTTTAATGTATATTATACGATGGCCCTTAATATTTAATAAATCATATTAAATACCGTGATGTTTCTGAATGGTTTCTTGAAAAAACCAAAAATTTTGCCAAAAAAATGTTCAAGCTTAAACGTCTATCATGGACCACTAGCTGCTTTTCCATCTCAACAAACCCAGAATTTATCCCACACTAACTTGAAGAGCTTTTTCACTCTCAAATTTGTCCAATTCCAAGCTCAATGGTGTAAAAGAATACTTTCTTTGTGCATGGTATCTTCTAGTGCAATATTTTAGTAATACTAGATATTGAAAGCTTCTGTTTTATTTATTTTTGCTTCTGATAAGATCCATCATTTGCTGCCATACAAAAGAATTGACCGAATGTAGCAGCATAAGCCTCAAATGTGGATCTTCAAATACTCTTTCCGAATGGGAAGAATATACTTTTTGAGCTGTGCAACTGATTGCACAGTCAATATTTTATAGTACAATTGTTATATTATAACATATAAGAGTTTTGCTATGTGTATTTTCAATTTCGATCGATTCTAAATTCGATTTTCAAGAATAATGTTACAAATACTTCGTCAAATATGGATCATTTGATTGAATTTCAATGAATTGCTATTAAAAACAAATTTCATTCTTCTGCATTCTTATACAATCTTTGCGATTCTGCATATTTTTCTTATAATAACAAGTGTTTAGTATTTTAAAACGATTAAAAATCATTATCCAAGACTGAATATTATTGCATTTAAAGATCTGTGATAGTGTTGACATTTCCATTAGAGAGGCTGTAATCGCCCATCCGTTTCAATAATACAAAATAGCTATCACCTCGCAATGAGCAACAATTATAAAACGTTCCACTGTTCGATGCCTAACTAAAATAGGGTCACTCCAAACAAAACTGGAGTAATCTCAGCTCCATCTGGATATGCTGAGCTTTCAAATTAGCCACTAGGGGCAGTAAAGTTCCAGATGGATACGGCCAACTCTCACTGTAATGCTAAAACATTGCCCCGGGACAAAGTAGAGTTGCGAGTTTGCCCCAAGCTCTCAAGTATTTTCTAGCCATTCGCATATTTTAGTGAATACGTACAAATGTGACCAAATTATTCACTGAGTTTTGCCATTTTCTACACACTTAAAACTAAACAGGAGACACTTCCGACCTTATTAGTTGTACCTTTATCCGCTTTAATCCGCTCAAAGGGTTGTATATCCACCTGTAAATCTTACAAATGAACAGTTTCATTTTTCAAATAAATATCTTTCGTTTGCGTGGATTGATTCGGTATGAATGAGACGCTGTCGGAAGGATCAGAGGCAGATTTATTGAATAAGAAAATCAATTTATGAGCGACCCTAATCAGAAATTCGACCCTCAGTTAAGACTACGGGATGATAGTTTCGATTCTTATAGGGCATATAATTCGGTATTCTTCGGGACGCCGATGTCTCGTGTATAACTAACCAAATTAGCACCGCTTTCGAACAAATTTAATTTAAACTATGGACGTCGTATCATGCGCAAAGGCCACTCCCGCCGGACCCTTTGTCCATATTCCGCCCTTTGTAGACAAATCAATTACCAGGGCCATATTAAAAAAGGACGAGCTGTTTGACATGTACGAAGGATGGGCTCAAAACTGGGCCATAAAACCGATTTTACTACTACTGAAATACAGCCCGAATTTATTTGGGACACTGCATTTAAAACGCACGACAAAAGGAATCTTCAATCAGTTTCGAGACTTAATGGAAAACGATTGAATTTCGCCGTTGTAGGAAAAGATAAATTTAAGTTTCTCACCCATGCATATGATGTTTTTGCTGCATTCATCAAAAAGCTTTGAACGAAATAGACGTTAGCACCCTTAATTTTAATATCCAATATATCATCCCCCGAAATGGGAACGCCTGATAGAGTTTTCATTCAGCCCATAGGCGTATGAAACTTTTATCGAATATTCAGTTAAAAAGACTTCAATAAAAGAGGGTCGATCCTTTGTGAATGTATAAACTAAGTTACTCAATTACGCCGCCGTTGTATATATATGAGGGATAATCGAAAAACGAAAATAGCCCCGTTTTGAAAGTAAAATTCACAATATCAACCGATTAATCTTAAAAATTCAATTTAGCATGACACTTAAGGCTTTAACTTTTTTTCGCAGGAGTGATTATTTTCGGGTCTGATCAAGAAGTTGCTGGAGTAATGAGGGCTGTGCGCCGATCTAACGCCACTGGGGCGTTTTCTTGGATAGGATCTGATGGATGGAGTGCGAGGAGTTTGGTCAGCGATGGCAGCGAACCAGAAGTGGAAGGAACTCTGTCAGTCCAACCCCAAGCAAATCTGGTTAAAGGCTTCAAGGAATACTTCCTCAATCTGACCGTGGAGACAAACGAGCGAAATCCTTGGTTTGTGGGTGAGTACACTTCTCATATAATATTTTAAATTCCCATCCATGAAAACCTAATAATATATTAGGAAGACCCTGAAAGTATAACCCGAAAATCTTCTTAAATATTTTTCCGTCACTGTGTCTAGACACAAAATTAGCTCGAACATAGGTCTTCAAGGGTCCTCCTAATACTTATCCCACTGCATAATATTTAAATGCATTTATCTCGTAAAAGACAAACAGTTTCCTCTTGTGGTTTGTCCAGCGAAATGAGTAATTTGATTTGCAAATAGAGCTTTAATACAGGAGACCGACAGCGACGACTGAAGAATGTTAAATTAGAACAAAATGAAGCACCAGTCAGTAAAATATCTACATTGAATTCGTTTATAAAGCTCCTCTATTACATACATTTATCTCGACGTATTCAAACTATAAGTATATTATATTTTACCGAGAAATTCTATGCTAACAGGCACTTTTATGCTATGGGCTTCAATTCTGCGATTCGCAAACAATGAACAATGATAATCCTCAAAGGTATAATCTATTCAGCCATCAACAATTGAAGCATCAATATACAAATTCTCGATGACTATTGAGAGCACAATCCTTTCATCGTAAAAATGTCATGGTGATATTTTTGAATAGATTTTTTTTCGTCACTGTTACATCAGCGAGCTTAGTGAAAGCTCTATTGGAAATACACGATAGACTTCTCCATGATTCTTATCGTATTTAGATAATAAACTTCTATTTCATATTAATAGCTTGCAATTATTTAATGTACATGAATTGTTTGTATAATACAGACATTTTGATGAAATACTTTTAAAAATGAATACCTGATTGATACTTTAATAAAAGCTCTTTAAAGCATTGTCTTTAAGAATTCAATTTATTGATTAACAAAATAAGTATGTTTGATTTTAAAAACAATTATAATAATAATTTAAAGCAACAAGGCTTGTAATAAGGGGGTAGCAAAATAGGTGCTCGCCACGAGGGCAACTGGACTTGTAATAAAATAAAGACAACGATATTTTCGACTGATTGTAAAATTAAAACAACCCACTTGATCAATCTTCTTCTGCCAACTTCGTTTTGTAATGAGAGTTTGCGATCGCAAGGCGCTAATTCGTCATATCAGCGGTCCAAAAGGCGGACCGGTTGGACACACAGATTTTGTGGCCACTCCGTCTTCTTTTAAAGCTTCTTGCGGCATTTTACATCATCTATACTATCATGCAAGCTCTTTCAGAGGCTAACTTACATAGGTGACTTGCACCAAATAAGGTCGCGAACGAATCTAGAGTTCCCCTCACCCACAAAAACTATTATATTTATATATCTTACTAATTTATGCCCAGGTGGCTTATGGTCAGTTGAGGATCCCCATGTTCTTTTGTATCAAATACGAAGTGATGGACCTATGTTTCATCCTAAATTGATGCAAAAACTTGTTTGTATTGCTGTGAAACATTACCAAACACTCGATTCAAATATTATTACAACGGTGTTTTTGCGCACAGCTTTCTCATGTCAAAATTTTCAATCAAAATGCGATGTTCAGTACGTTAAGAAAGGTTTGCCATATCTGTTAACTCGCGCACTTTTTGTGGATTTTCTTCACCATTTTTGGGGTGGTTTTCGCATTTGGTCGACCACTGTACTGTTCGTCTTAACAGCTCGTACGGCCTCGTTTAAACTCTGTCAATCAACATCTTACTGTTGTAAACGAAGCAGCAGACTCGCTGGGAGTAGAATCTAGCTCGGATTTGATATTAATTGGACTAAAACGCTTCAAAGTACCAATTTTTTCCATGTTCACTGAGAACGTCCACTATTAATGGCTGGGGGGTGGGGTGCAAGTTAGATTCTTGCCACGGACGCTTCACACACTTGGCTCTACGCCTCTTTAAAGCAACGAGTAACCATTAGAATTCATGAACCTCATCTGATCTGATTTAATTATTGTGTATATACAGAAGCATCGATATGGAGCCTTGTTTTTGCTGCGGTTATTTTAAATTGGTAACATTTGATTCGGCAGACTATAAATTCTCTTTGTGCATGTGTAATTTATAAAAATAACTTTTGCTGATTGATTTAGCACGTTAAGTGCACTGTTTGACTGGATGATATAAGTTTGTAATGAAGATGAATTGATAGACATAGGTATAGTATTATCCCCTAGCATATTGACACCAAGAGCAACCCCAATGGTATTATAAGCTCATCACAAATATATTGAATTGGAGTGTTTGAATTACTGGAATATTTGAATACACTATTGTGTTGAAAATTATTATAATTCGTAAGCTAATTACAAGTCTGATTATCTCAATATGAAGAGTTTTTAGGATTTTCATAACAGTAGTGGATTTTATCAACTTTCAATTAATTTTGTCCTGTGAACAACCTCATGCTTGTTTAAGGAAATATATAAATTTAATACAAATTCTGGGTTTATTTGGTTTTGATTTCTACCAAGTTTTTGAAACACGATATAAAATGATGAATACAAATTTATTTAATCAATTTTTATGAAATATTTCATCAAATCTGGTCCAATTGAGCATTAATAATATCAATGTTTATCTAAGAATAAGCATGGCAAAGTTTATGAATTATGTACTTTTGTGGTTTATTAATGTTTTCAGGTTCTATTAATTTAAACTATGTTTTTCAACCCCTATTATACATGATGCCAGAGTAAACGGTATTGATTAAAAGAAGAATGATTGGATTTCTTTAATATTCTTTTTTAGTTTTCGATCCGGTTCAATTCCAAACATATTTTGGTTCGGCTATGATTTGCGTTCCAGGAAATATACCTGTTTTTAGGTCTCCAAAGAATTGATTTAACAGGACAATTAACAAGTTGACCAAAAAATAACGATGCTAATATTATTAAATGAACACATTCAAATATGTTTTGAATAAGAGCGGCAAAGGACACATATTATATCAACACAAAAATGAACCAAACTCTTTTTCGCGTATGAAGTGTAACGAATCGATATTTTTGAATCGGTTCAGTTGCGGTTTTTGTTAAAAAGAAGGAGACATTTTAGGTATTCTTACAAGAAATGTCAAATTTAGACTTTTGAAGGACATGTCGCAAAGTTAAATCGAACGCAAAATTTTGATTGATCAATTTAAAGGTTTTGCATGAAGTGCGTATTTATTCAGCGATCAGGTATTTTGCGTATGAAAAACTTTCCAAATGGAACGCCATTTAAATTCGTCAGGTATGCGGCGCCGTAAATTTCTGGGCACCCTCACTTTGCTCTTTATTGCTTTGATGAAAAATTACCCCGAGGATGAGAACTCATCAAATTTCCCAGCATGCATTTTTCGAGTTCTGAAAGAGCAGCCCAAAACAAGGGGATGCCGCATTCAGCATCCCACAGGAAATAAGCTCGGGACGTTGAAAAAGGAACTCGATTTCGGCGCGAAGAAAGACCCGCTAAATAATGAAGTTTTCGAGCGTAATTAAATTTAAATAAACTCGGACAGACACAAAAAAATGCGAGCATCTCTACGGTTTCGTGGAATTGATATAATAAATGTGTGAGCTTGTTTGCGCTTATACCCTTAGCCGCCTAAGCACCAGCGACTCACCGATGAGTCGTTATGGTTTTTGGTAGAAAAACAGTGTTTTTATACTCTTCTTATTAGTAAATTGAGATAATACTAAACAAACAATCAATTTTAATAGCGTATATATAATATTAACAAAAAAAATATATTAATTATGTGTTGTGACAACCCTGAACAAGAAATGTTCAAACCTAGTAAATGATCCCGCAGGATAATATACTAATATTTCTAAATTCGCTGGCAGTTAAAGGTTAATTTTAATCACATTACTCCCGTGCGATTTGCTAGTTCGTAGCTGACTCCACTAGATGGCGCCACCTATCAATCCGCTATTTATCATGTATCAAATATCAAAAATACTTTTTTTGCGACTTTTAATTAAATATTTCAATGTCGTTCCGACGCTAAATATTAAAAGATGATCAAAAATATAAACGAGACTTTCGCAATACGAAAAAATAATTTATCGAAAGAATACAATCCTCGTCTGACCCTTTCTTATGAATATTTAAGCATTCAAATCAGGCAATTTCTAAAAAAAGTTACGATAATATCGGTAATACATCACGGCGAAACCGCCTTATATTTTTCCCCATTTACATAACATAAGCAAAAATGAAAATTAAAAAACTTTTCAACTATCGTCCCAAGATATATTTCAAGAGAGGAGCTCGCTCAGGAGAGCATCTCAGGTAAAAGGCGTGACTTATTTATACGTTTGTAAAACAACCCCATTCATATAATTGTTTATTCAGCGCTAAGGTTTGGGCCAGATAAATAAAATGGCATACCTAAAATATGAGCCCTTATCTTTATATTCTATTACTGGTATATAATACATTTCATCTATTTACAAAAATAGAATTTTTAATTGATTCCAAATTCAATCATGCTTGAGTATTTATACGGCAAAACGTATTTAATAATATCATTTTTAAACGCCCCGTTAAAATAGCTTATGAACTAAAATTACCCCATTGTTCTTCCAAGTTGGGCAGAGCCGCATCTGGCCCCTCATGGGAAGTTTCCTCCTCTGCTCGTTAATGAACTCTCTCCATGATGTCAGCTTGGCCTTACCAATGGCCATCTTGTATTGGGCTGCTAGCCTTTTTCTGACAACAGCAAGTCTTTTTAATTCATCAGGATGGGAGTTTTGTTTGTCTCTCTTGGCTAGTTGCCATTTCCTCCTCGCTCTGAGAAGGAACGTCCTTTGTAGGGACAATTCTGCACTCCACCTTGCAATCTGAGTTAGATCAAAAATTATAAAGTCATTGTGACGTCTATGTGGCTGGTGTCCATTACACCGGCAAAGGTGATGTAATGGGCTATCATTGAACTAAACTGGGCAATCAATTGAACTAAGGACTCTTCTGGTCAACTAATGAAGATCGTCTTAAAATATTTGGTTTGGAAAAAAATTACATGAACTTTCCCTATAACTATTGAGTAGCAATGAACTTTTTTGTCATCCTTATTATTCATACATGAACATTGATCATTTGAGGTCTTAGGCAATAACATGAAGATCCAGTTATTCAATTGAAGGATAGGTATTTCAACCACAATTACTATACCATTTGATACCTTGTATTTCAAAGGATGAACATATTATTTGACCAACTTCTTAGATCCCTTGAATTACGCGGTAAATCAAACATTTTTTGAAATAAATAAGTAGCCGTTAATACAAAATAATAAAAATATCTTTTTTTCTTAAACATTAACTCACTAGACACACCATAACTATACAAATTAACTCCTTGATGGAAGCAATTTATTTTAATTTGTCATAAAATATAAAGAAACTTGCTCACAGCTGACTTAGTGAATCTTCAACTTAAGACAAATGTTTATTGGCTGAGCTGCAAAAATATCCGTTTTGGGCCGCATGCAGTCCGCGGGCCGCAAGTTTGACTGGCTTTGTATCAGGGGACTCGAAAATATTCAAAAATTTAGTAACAAAATTAATAATAACAAACATTATAAAATATAATTCCCTTCATTATTCAACAAATCTTCCCATCGCTCTGGCGGTCCTTTGATCCCTTTTTTTAATTTAATAAGGAATTGCCAAATAAGAAGAATATGGTAACGTTTTCCATTTTAACCCCCTTATTTTATACAGTGTTAATTTTCCTTATGAAGGTGCACATTATCATGAAGCAGTATCGTTACGTTGAATAAATACGAACGTATCTCTTTTAATTCTTGTTGCAAAACTTCTAATTGTCGACAATAAACTTGTGCAATTGCAGTTTCTCCCGGTTTCATTAACTCATAATGAATTGTTCCCCGCATATCCCATCATATGCAATACAAAAGCACATTTTTTATAGTAAATATAGGCTTAAGGATTAGATATTAGGATGATTTTCGCGAAAATCATTGATTTTTTCGTTGTATATTATCATAATTGATCCATTTCTCATCATCATTTACAATTCTATTCAAAAAGGGATTGTTTTATTGTATTATCAAGAAGGCTTAACTATGTGTTTCATGGTTTTTGTCGTATTCAGTCAAGGCGTACAGTATCCATCCTACACCATAGCATCCATCCTATTCGTTTTTTTTTGTGATTAAATGTGTTTGGACAGTGATTCATGAGGATCCAGTATTTGCTTTATCAAAATTCGAAAGTTCTCTCGTTTTCATTTCATCTCTTAACCCCCTATTGCCCGATTTAAATTTCTGGGACCAATATTGGCATCTGCGAACTATTATAACTTCACCATAAGCTTATTCTAATTTGATTGTTGATTAAACAGTCAAATTAGAAGAAGTTGACCATGGACAACCAACCTCAGTTGATTGATTGAAGAAACCCTGAAGCTGACTTTTATGCTTTTTATTCACATCATATCTTGATAAAAACTGATAATTAAAAGGCGGATTTCATATTTATTATCCAGTTTAATATTATGGAAGCTGAAAAAATATTGATACATTGTATGCTTTTATATTCGTTCCATTTAAATAATTAATTAGCAGATTATTTTATATATAAGCACTTTAAGATGAATTTATATTTCCTATTTAACCGTATATTTAATACCGAATCATAAATACAATATGTACGCTTTTATACTCGAAATTGATTCATCTCTCAGGCTTAAATTCCATATTATATTTGGAGGCTTAGCGATATTTTTCATCCCTTAAATGACTTAATTTATGAAACGTCGAATATCAACAACACGACCCTAATGAGATTGCGCATATCGAAACGCTATCGAGTGTCGGATCAAAGGCGTGATTAATTCGATTTTGATTCAATTTTACAACACTCTATACCTGAAATTAGAACATTTATTGCCAGCTCTTCTATTGATGACAACTTCATAATTTATTACGCTAAGCGAATCAAGTCGATCATATGAAATGGAATGTGTAGTGTGTGTATATAAAGCCGATTTCGAAATTTAGCATGCACACTTGAAATGCCAATATGCCCATATAATGCTAATATTAAGCCTTTTCACTGCCAGCTCATCTCTGAAGTATTACATAAATTTCTATACAAGGATATCAATGCTCAATCGCATATCAATAGCATGCCTGAAATATTAAATCCATGAAAATTAAGCGCTTATAGCAATACAAAATCATTATTTGCTTATAGCGTGAGACGATGATTATTTATTTAAGAAGTTTAGATTCAATAATTTTTTTGTTCTTTTGGTTCACCTAATTGCTATTTGGGTCAGGAAATTCCTCTCGAAGAAAAATAGAGAGAAATATTTGACCACCCTCTTTGTCTGGTTACCCGAGACCACATACTGCTCCCCATGTAATGGCTAATTTATTATTTTATCAAGAGCCCGTGTGTGTGCCGAAAAGGCTATGCGAAAAATCGCTATCCTAAAAAACCTTCCTTAACCGGATTTTTTCCTTGTGCTGAAAAATCACAGCCGTACGAGGCCCAGCAGGAGCCGTTGTTTTATTCTGTATTTTACGTCCTTTTTATTTTACAAAAAGGGGACGTCAAATGCAAAGGACGTTCGTCTCGGGTATTTGTAATTTTATAAGCAAAAATATTACAATTACTGAGCTAGAAATACCGGTTTTTGGTTCAATTCCGTCTAGAGTCTGTAGCATGGGCGATTTATCATCCTCACTTAGTAGCGCTGTTAATCTGAGCAGATTTAATTCGCCAGATGCACAGCGACATCTTTCGTCTCTCTTCAGGTGCAATGGTTTATTTGAACAGCGCCATCTCTTATGGCCCTACGGAGACCACCATTGCCGGTTGGGTAGTGACGCGCAAGAGACGGGAGTCGGGAGAGTCGTCGGTTAGCCTTGGCTGCGGGAAGTCGTCCCTCCTGCAGCTAAATCTCTCTCTCTCTTTAGTGTGGAATAAATAGTTATTTAGAGAGAAGAATCTTTCTATTCGACGCCCGTCTATTCCTATCCATTCGTCCAGCAAGATCACGGCCCGATAGAATTAAATTTGATATACATTTTTCAAAATATTCATACGAATTTTCTAATTTTACTATGCGTTTTTTGTAATTTCTAAGATTTAATAAAAATGTAATGCCCCTATAATTGAACTTAACTATGCAATATGTGTGTATCAAAAATAGTGTTTCATTTCATTCAAGCTCACACTGTGAGTTATACGACTTCATATATATCCTTTATGCTGCAACAATAACGTGCTCTTCATTGTTCTTTGTTTGTGATGTTTTAATATTCTACAGAGCATCCACATTTCATGGTGATGGAATATGACAAGTTATATTATACGTTGCAGTGAGCAAAGTGCATGTCCGTCGTCATACATGTATTGACGAGAACACGGCTTAACTTATGGTATATTTTTACTTTTAAGAAAAGTGAAACACTATATTTATAAAAGATACTAATGATTTACCAAAAACATTATATAGGATCTTTGGTCATTGAATAATAATCAATGCTGGAAGCACGGCAGATGTACTGATCAGATATGAAGGATTGTCCGGGCTATGGCACACATGTTGTTTCATCGATTATTTTCGATCATTGATTTATCCAATATTTTCTATAATCAATTGTTATCAACTAATTATAATATTTTTGTCGTTATAGAATTTTGGGAGGACCACTTTCATTGCCGCTATACTAACAGCTCTCGGACCCCATACAACATCAAATACACAGTTCCCTGCACCGGAAAAGAGAAACTCACCAAGCAGAATACAGACTTTGAAGATCAACTGCAATTCGTATCTGATGCAGTAATGGCTTTCGCATACGCCATAAGGTATTTATAACTCATTCAGACATAATCTGCTGAAAAACAGCGTGGCTTTTACGTTTCACATGAATACTTAATGATACACAGGGATATGCATCATGAATTATGCGGTGGCCGTCCAGGACTCTGCGACACAATGAAACCAACCAAAGGACCAGAGCTGCTGCGCTACTTAAGAAAAGTGCAGTTTGAAGGTATGCATTTTAGCTTTGCAAATATGGTCTTAAATTCTATAACCCCTTTGCAATCCTGCGAGTCGGTTGAAAAAGGGTTGCTTTAAATTTCCCTAGCGAAAATGCTATGTATATCTTCTGTTAGATTTATTTTCTTTGACGACTGACAACAATATTTTCTTGATTTATGGGAGTGCTGAATTACAAGCAGCAGAGCTGAGGCTATGAATCTAGACTTGGGAATGTTATGAATGTCTCTTTGTTCCTGTGGGATTAGAGCGACACAGTCTATTCGACAAAACTTGGTCATTTCATCAATATTTTTAACACTTCTTTATAGCACCATCGCAATAAGACATAACAATAATGTATAAACATTTTGAAAATAATATTACATTTGGCCTTCAAATATAAAATCAGCGGTTTAATATTAAAAAAAAACACAATTAATTTTTTCGTAAATCGAAAATATATCAATGTATATTTAAGAACACTACCATAAAACTGGTTTAAATGTGGATGGATTAATTAAAATGTATTTAAACTCAAAGAATATTTTATTAATATTTTAAATTATATCTGATATTTTTAGAGTAATTTTCGTCGGAAATAACCGAATTATAAGCTGCTCCCCATGGAAATTCGCCATCAGAGCTTACTGCTTACGGGCAATGTGACTAATATCAGAATTTTTGTTCGAAATTAATACAATTTCTTGAATATATTAATAATAAACGTTCTAAAATTAAGAACTAAGTTTTATTGAAAAAAAATACAATCGTTTTAAGGATGTTTTATCAAAATTGCACGGTTTTTTACTATTTTTTGCCCGTTTCCAGCAATAAAAAAAATATTTTAAACAATATTATTATTCCAAAATTTAATTAATGCCGATCATAATTAAATATAAGAATTATACACAATTTTAAAAATAGTTGGTAAATAATTTTTTTAGCTAGAATATCTGTAAATTTGAAAATAAGCACTGAAGTAAGGAGTGCTTACTTTAGAGCTCAAGATATCGGAACAATTTAGAATTTTGTTGAGAAGCTTTAAAGGCATATCCTCGATTTATTGAATAGTTTTATTAATAATTTATGAATAAAAAAATATTTTTCAAGCATCAAAATTTTTCATATGAAATGTCCGATTTTATAATATCTATAAATGACAATAGATGTAGTTATTTGGTGATTAGATATGTAGATCACTGACCTTAGATCTTACCTCAGATCTTATATTTTATAAAAGACGAAGAATAATCGATGGTAGATCATTGATGCTGCCAATCGGTCATCTACGTGTTTCGAAATGTTTAAATATTTAAAAATACGTTAACAAACTTGCTCATGTTATATAATCGAATATGTATCCAAATAAGATTTTTTTCTTATAATTTATGTATTAATTAATTTATATTGGAACGTTTACAGCCTTTGATACAGTTGTTTGTAGCAACCCAAGAAATCTTGCTCGACGGGATTATCGGTTGTTAGATTTATTGTAATTTGGTTTAAATTTAAATTTAGCTTATCTCGGGAGATAAGCTTATTTATAAGCCTTTTGAGATATTGTTGAATGCTGCCGAATTTAATTCGGAAACGAGCTCTGTTTAAAAAAATGTAGAACTTCGCCTTGACATCGAACAATCAAAATCCCCAACCACCTCTGTTCTCATCCGACGGCTTGATACTTTAAAAGTCTCAGAATTTATTATTTCCTCCCGCAGGTTATTTGGTTGAATTAATCGTCTTAATTTCGACCGGCGGTGGCTTTTTAAATAATGGCCAAGATGAAACGAAGATTATTCCTTTAAAACAATCCCCAAATTTGCCGACTTCCTTCCGGGCGTTCGGGGGTGGGCAGGTGGCACTTCAGTGGGCATCCGTCAACAAAACCACAATTTTGCGTCGTAAAGAATGAGACAAGTTGATTGTTGTGGACTCGTGACAAATACTTATTTACCGCGAAGTGAATTAAATTCTTGTTCTTCGCCTACCAGGGAAAGTTTTAATTTGATTGAAGGTACATACGCTCAAGAGCCTATTAGCGGTTCCTCGGGACGAGTAATTAAATAAGAGTTTGTCCGTATTAAATAGGATTTTGTCTTAATCTAGGACGATTCAATGGAATAATAGGCTCGTTTTGGGGACGATATATTACCCACATGAATGGTGGAAGATCATCCCGGATAGTTTTGAATGCGACGGCCTTCCGCTAGGAGAAATCTTCTCCCGATTGTGCTTGAGGGAATGATGAAATTTCACATACTCCGTTAGAGAAACAGGAAGGATGTTGGGCAACTTCCTGTCCTTCTAGAGCCATTCAAGAGTATCAGGATCACACAGTCACTTATCTCGAATGCTCATGCGTGGACAAAGACGCAAAATATACCAAATTATTGTCGCTTCCTGGAAGCTTCCATGAGACATTTCTCTCCCAAATTTTCATATTTATTCATGCAAAATGAGTGATTTGTGTTATGAAAATACTTTATTTTAAAAGAAATGCTTTCTATTAACTTTCAGCTATAATTAAGATTTGTTTCAAACAAGACGAGATACTCTAAGTTGACTTTTACTTTAATTTTATCATAAATTTCTAAGAAACTTTAAATTTATAGCATTTTTAACAGACATTAATACGGTCCAGATACGTAACGAAGATGTTTAATGAAGAAGCTGAAACTAAACAGAAGGTCGCCAAAATTATAATATTTTTGGCCGTATAATGAATCATTGTAGGGCGTTAATCGAAAAAGTGCCATAATTGAGAAAAAGCGTTAATATTCGTTCATTTATTCGCGTAAACATTAACAAAACATTTAAAATTAATTCATTTGGGTTATCATTATTAGTCGATAAATTTGGCTTATCGGTCTATTCAATCGTACGATGTACGCAAGACACTCTCTCCGTCTCTGTTTCTCTCCGAATTCAATGTGCAAGAATATTCTTCCAGAATCATTGGAATTCGGTCGCAAATATGTTACTCTTCAAAAGGTAAATTTAATAAATCTTCCTAAATTTATTGAATAATAAATCTTGTTAGATTTATTGAATGATAAATCTTTTAACTCCAAATTGTACATAAGAATTTTATGAATATTAAGAATTAATATAAAATAGCTGCGTAATCATAAGGTTACACTTGCCTTTGCCAGACGCCCATCCTAAAATTCATAGATAGTTATCACCCAAAATAAGAGCCACAGAGTTGATTTAAAATGTTTCAAACATTTTGTTACGTGACAAGTAGCAGTAGAAGATAGCCTTGGTTGCTGGAAGATGTCCTTCCAGCAGACTCATGGCTGTAAGCCCTCTCTCCGTAAATTAAATTAAGTTGAGAGTTTCCATTAGCACCCGACCATCCTTTGAAAAACACGTGAGAGTGGGAAGTAGCCCGAGAACTCTCCACCCTGAAGAGCACCCCCGCGTCCAATGTATTTATTTACAGCTATAAATAGTAACATCCAGGCTAAATGGCGTAAATTCGATATATCATCTGATATTTTTCCGTGTTGCTTGATCTTCCTGACTTTTAATAATTTGCTTTAATAATAGCTTTAAATAGAGTATAATGTTTGACTCCTCTTAAAATGGTCTCATAAACTTTGGCCTTTTCCTTGGAAGGCCGAGCGTCTCTCTATAATCGACAAATAATTGTTATCAATGGCTCGTGAACGCTTAAATTTGCTTAATATTTAATGTCCTTAAATATTGTAGTACGCTTTTAAATTAGTAAGGATTAAAAATTCTTAAAGCTCCTTATTTTTATGTAAACAAAGAACCCAAGAAAATCCGCTCTTCGACAAACAGTCGCTTGGCTTACTACGTTGCTTAAGCGTATCCATTGTATTAACGACATCTTTCGTACTTGATGAGATTAAACAGGATTATTATACGTCAAGGCGCACATACAACGCAAAATATACCTTCTTTAATTCCAGATTCTGCTTCCTTAAATATTAAACAAATCGTATCAGATTAATTTTCAACTAGGAGGGCTATCTATTTGTAATTCAGAGGCTTCCCGCCAAACACCACGTACGGACGCAATTTAGTTAACAGGTCGGATTTTCCCGTTGTGACTTTTGAATCCCGAAGCTCAAATGTAAATTTAATCGTCAGGCCGCAACTTCTGACGACATAATAACTGTGCAGGCAAAGTTAGGTTCGCAAAGTTACAAAAGCTCATAAACGGTGCCCGAATGCTGATTTGGGGGGCTTGGATTCGGCGACACTTCTGCAAAAGGAAGCAATCCGAAGATATTAATTTTATGAACTGATTCTGCATTGGGGTGGTTGATTTTGAATTCACGTCCAACCGGTCTATAGTTTCAAGATTAATTAAAGAGTAAGTTGTAATTACAAATGGTTTGAAGTTGGGGATAATATTATGAATTGGAAGTGGCTTCTTAAACATCCCAGTATTATAGATTTATTAGAAAGGTTTTGGTTTCCTTTACTAGATTTGTCAAGTTATTTCTATAAAGTCTACCATCAAGCTCTATTCATAAAATAAAATATACAATTTTCTTCAATATTCAATTAAAAATATAATTTTTAACCCTTTAATTAGTGAGTTAATTTTCATATCGTACACGTTATGGGAGTTAGTTATTATTTTTAGATTTTTTCTTCTATTTTTAAAAAATACATGTAGAATGATTATAAATTTGTACTTAGACTACAAAAATGTAATAAAAACTAGTAGCTTTCAATCAGAAAATATTCAAAATAGTGTCTCAAATAGGATCACTTTTGGTATCAGGCTGAGTTTAGTATAAAAAATTGATTTACATGGCTTTCTCTTATTTATAATGATTCGATCCAAGAAGACAATATCTGATGGTTTTCAACCGGACTATAGTTAAAGCTTCTGTACTCTTGGTCCAAGACCGTTCACGTTGGATATTCTCATAGAGTATCCAACTTTCATCTCCAGTGACAAGTCTCTTCAAAAAAGTTGGCTATTATGTCGTTGGAGAAGAAGATCGCATGATGAAATACGCTGAAGTTTATTTGAGTCAGTCAGTTCATGGGGAAGCCATCTGCAGCCTCTGGATCACTCGAGTGAGCACGCAACATGTGCGATGATACTCTCTTGAGTACGCACGCAAGAACTGTGTACAATTTACATTATACATACTTATCAAATGGTCAATTATCAATCTGATATAAATAGTTTAAGGTATCTAGTCTATAATTTTAAGGTTTTTTTTTGCATATTTTCAAAGTTTAAAAATATATGCACATAATAAATTTTCAAAATTAATATTATTTATAGAGTTATAGCTATTTTAGTGACGCAGCAACTAAGCAGGTCTCACCAGAATTAAATCTTTAAAGGCCAAAAAATGACTTCTTTTTAAAAAGTCGCCATTTTATGATAATGTTTTTTTATATATATTTTATATAATATTTAATTATGTAAAATATATATAAAAATCTTCGGAGAAAATACCCAAAATAACAACGAGTGTTTCAACAGCTGTGTCTGGGCAATTTTTCTGCAACCAAAACTTTAAACGCGTTTATCTCAAAACAAGGTTTTTCGGTGGCTTGTTGATGAAATTACGGAAACTATCCGGCCAATTGTCATGAAATTTGAATGACATATTCTTCATAGTTATGGCTACAGCGCATATCATCAGATTTTTGAAATTTTAATTTTAAGTAATTTTTTTTTACAAAAAACTGCAAAAAAAAACGTTTTTTTTTGCTTTTTCGAAAAACGTTCGCCATTTTGTTATTTTCGGGAATATCAAAAATCTGATGATATGCGCTATAACCACTGATATACTGAATCTAAAACAGTTTTATTTTTTTGTTTCAAATGACCCATCTCGGAGATACCATCAACAAGCCACGAACATAACATTTCTACACGGGTTTTTCGATGCTACTGTTTTATTATAATAATTGTTCGAAAAAATAAAAAATATTTTTTTTCATGTACTTGATAGATGTGCATATTACATAAGATACATTTTATTTCATAATTTTCAGCGAAAATCCTCGAAAAAAAATCCCGAAAATAGCCTATTTTTGAGGCGCCTAAAGTGAGAATACGCCTTAAGACGATCGAGTTACCATGAGAATACAAAGAACAGTTCAAAACAGCGAAAATTATTAATTTAATAATTTAATAAATTTCAAATTTTAGCATTGACGTGCAAATATAAATTATTTTATCAAACTTAGATTATAAATTCCATGTAAAACTATTATGGTGTAATCTAATTATGTAATAGTATAATGGCCGCAAATATTTAATCCTTATTATTAAACCAAAATATTACCAACCCTTAATGTATATACGAGTTGGTTGTTTATAACAAGTAGTTTGTAGTTTATAACAACTAGTTTATAACAGTCAAGTAGTTAATAACCAAATTTTCAATCCATCTCAGAGTAGCGTTTAAATCAATTAAATATGAGTTAAATCGATTGCTTACTTCCTTGTTTGTCGCGCAATTAAATTAGCTCAATGTTTTTAGGGTGGTTTTTAAAGTATCTATTTCATTACGGGGCTTTTAAAAGTGTCTCGTTGAATTTGAGAGGAATCTAAATATAAAACGTACTCCGGAGCACCCGTTAAGAATTGATCTTTATTTTTATTCATGTAGAAAAAAAACCTTTTAAGGCTTGACTCGAACCCTCTTAATTAATTTACATCAAAAGAATCGTTTTATTATACCAATATACATTTTGTTGGCCCTAATAAAATTGCATTCGCTAAAAGGGCCATTTTTTCATAAATCGTTTTATGGTGGGGTGACCAGCCATTAGAGCTTTTTACCGGGACCCGGAATAATTGAGCGTTTTCAAATGTCATAAAATGAATTAAATTGATTTCTTTCGAAGCTCTCGAAGAAGCTTCCTGCTTTTTTCTCGGCCGCAGAATATTCAAATTCACCGCATCCTTCCTTTGTCTGCGTTCGTTCCCCATTGCCATCAAGTCGACCGCTCAGGACGCCCTTTGTTGTATGCATGAGATGAAATAAAAGGGAAGAATCCTCGAGGATGTCACATTCGCAGCAAATTGTATGCTTTTGAAGGACCATATTTGTTTAATACCCATAATGACCTTTTTCTGCGGCATAAAAAAAGAATCACCCAAAGACCATAAAAACGGCACATAAAACAGGGATAAAGGATGAAATGTTGATATTTACTGCAGGGATACTCAACAAGTGAAAATATACCGCAGCGTTAAAATCCGCACATAAATATATTTTGACGTTCAAATAAAAAAAACGCTGTTGAAATGTCTACGGATCGATGTTATCTTGTAAGAGCTTCTTTGAGATGCTGGAGCAATAATTATTGTTTCGCTCCTTTGTTCATTACATTAAAAGCTTTTCACCCCTTTGGTGAGCTTTTCCCAAAGCGATAGTTGAAAGATACGACTGGGATTAGGGAAAACTAAATCCGATAGAACGTGCTAGCTATAAAACAAATTATCTAATAAAAATAAAATTTGGATTTAATTGAAAATTTGTCTAATGCAAATTTCTCAATCTTATCTATTTATGATACAATACAATATACAATTTTAAGGTGGATCTGCAAATCAACACAAAAAATAATACAAAGCTTACCACCCAAAAAATACAAGCTTTTAATTTTGGATTGTTAATCATTTTTACTTAAAATGGACTTTTAATTGATTCAAATTCGGATTAACATTGAATCAAATTAATTAAAGAGTAATCTCTAATTTAATTAAAAGCATATTACAAGGTTTATTAGCCACATTATCAGTAAATGGTAATATGGTGCTACTGTGAAAGATAAATAGAATTCATTAACAAGAGCTAAAAAGCATTTTGATTGATAATGTGGAATTAAAGGGAGTGCTGTGTGGAAAGAATGCCTTTTTCACATTATTCGACACACATGCGATTACAATGATGTAAATGAGTTTTTTAAATACATAAACATAAGTAATATTCCATACAGTGTATTAAATGTGGAATATTAGGCATAAATAAATAAGGGTGGAATCCCATGAGAATCGTGAGAATTAAAGAAAGACTAAGAGAAAATTTACCGAAATTTATTGGAACGGAGTCGCTCTCGAAGCAGAATATAGGCAGAGAAAGATGACAAAAATACTTTCTTCTCTAAATAATTCTTTATTCGACACGAAAAAGATCTGGCTGCAGGAAGGACGTCCTCCCGCGATCAAGGCTAACCGATTACTCTTCTCGACTCCTCTCCTGTACATCATCACCTAACCGGCAACGGTGCCCGCGCAAGAAGCGATCGATCGGCATTACAGGAGCAATGTCGCCGCAACGCCACAAAAGATGGCGCTGTTAAAATAACACATTTCGCCTAAAGAGAGACGGCAAATGTTGCTGTTAATCTGGCGAATTAAATTTGTTCAGCTTAACAGCACCATTGCATGGGGAAAATAATTCGATAAGAAGTTGGCGTACCTTGCGGTTTATCAGCGATTGGTCCTGCATGTTTGTCGACCATTTTTTTCAGTCACAGTAAATCCGTACGGTCATCCGTTTTTGACTTTGCAGAACAACACCGCCATGAATACCCATCAGAAGCTGGGACGAATTAGGTTAGGTTGTTCAGAGAAGGCTGTACTTACACTCACAACGAAGAAAAGAGTGGGAGATCATCAATGATTTTTGACGAACTTGTGCAAAAAAAATAATAAAATGTGCGAAATGACCAGCGTATGATGCCTGAAGCCCTTCAGAAAGAGTTTTCTGACAATATTTGAAGTAAGCTTGATGATATTGTGTTGGAAAAATTTGGTTACAAGAAGTTGTGTGCGAAATGGTAGCCCAGAAAGCTCACATCGGAACAACGTCAAAATCGCATAATCGCTGCTCATGAATATTTGGACCATTTTGCACAGGATGAAGAAACTTTTCTGGGCTCTAAACGTTGATCCTTCATAATAGTTGTAACCTTACTTTCTGGATGGCTTTTATATTTAAAGTTTCGCACAATACAAAGTACAAATTCAAAGTTTTCATTAAGTTAAATTATGATTGGACATGATTAATTAGAATTTATATATTTGGTTAGCTATTAAGTTATATTTATATAAGTTTCAACGAAGATGTGTTAGTTTAAAGCAAATGTATTTATCGTGTATTTGAAATGTGTCTTACTTGTAACATTTCTTAGTGCACATGCGACTGAACACATTTCCTTTCTTGACACAGGTCTTAGTGGAGACCACTTCAAGTTTGACAGCAACGGCGATGGTCCTGCTCGTTACAATATCATACATTTTAAGCAAGTGGCACCTGGAAAGCATCGCTGGATCAAAGTTGGAGAATACCTCGAAGGAGAACTCAAGCTGAACATGAGCGGTAAGTGGAATGATATTTCCATACAAATGTATCTTTGTTATTCACCTATGAAAATTACATGAGCTTCACTCGTCTCCTGTTGTACGCTGCATGTCGTACAATACGATGAATTTAACAGACTCATCTGTTAAACGGGACTTGTGCCGCATGTCATTTATAATCCAGTATAATAATAACTACTGCTCAGTTTAATTGCTGAATCTATTATTTTACATTCATTGGTATCTCTGAAATCATATTTCAATAAATTAAAAAAATCTTCAATTCCTAGTCAAGATAGATAATTTAAATGTATTTTAGAATAATAACATCCACATATAATTTTATTTCGTATTGCGCTTAATTTCATAATAACCGCTGCGTTCCATTAGTTAAAAAGCTAATTTCTGACACCAGTGAAATTTTTAAAATTGAAAACACTCTTACTTTTGCAGCTTTGATACAATAAACACGATAGATGATATGAATGTAAACCTTCTTTATTAATTAATAATGAAGAAGCCATTGTCCAGCAGTAATCTGTGCGGCCTCTCACCATAGGGTGATGATGATGATTTATTACATTAAAAAAAGGCTTCGATGAATGGTTGTCAAAATGTCACCTCATTATTTTTGGCGCTTAGCCTCCCTTAAAACGATTTACTGCTAAGAATGTTCAAAAATTTGTTTTGACGATTCGTCAAGCATAAAACTGCGTACGTAATGGAAGATAACACTCGCACAATTATTAATTAGTCTCCTGTTAGCATTAAGTTATTTACCAACCCGGCGCAGAGATAATTATTCAGTTAGCTCTAGCATAATTAATATTACAAGTAACTTTCGCCCGCTGTATACTATTTTGTCCCTGCATAAATATAAAGGGCTCGTCTGTCGCCCTAAAGTTCTCCACCCCCACGAACAAAATAAATTCCAAAATACACGAGACAAAACCGATCTTCAATTCCCCGCCGAATGGGCGATTATTCGAGAGTGCTGAAATCATTATCGACGAATAAGCGAGCGATTCGTAGAGGGTTGCGAATTTTCCGAAAAAATCGGTTGCAATTTTCCGTTCGCTTTAAGTTCGGTGAGCTCTTATTTACGGATTATCCGGCCGATGAAAGTGCACTTATGAAAATCTCCGCACTACATACAATGTTTTAGTGACTTTGGTTGAAAAATAAAGTACGCTTAATCGCCTAATGGTTTTTTTTAAAAATATATATTTGTTATGCGAAAGGCTGCGAAACTTAAGCATGTATTCATACGAGGCATATTGTTCTGCAAGTGGATGGGAGCTACGAAACCATTCATCATCCGGTCTAAATGTAGTCCATTAATCTAGTTCCATCATAATGCACCCCACCAACAACACAAGAATCATTTTTATGTGGAGAATTCTATATGTGCTTTGGGCTGCTCGATGCAATTTCCGCTTTCTACCCAAATAATTTATTCATATAGAATTTATGCGTTTTCTACTCCATAATTCATTTCTAAAAGTACAGGAAACACTATAAAGCTCATCAGACTAAGCTTCCAAATATATATAAATGTTTTCATCCAATGATTTTTTTCCGTATTCTGCACCTCTGCAACTTAAATTAAATTTAGATATTTTTTTATAATAAACTAGCAACTACTTGGCATGTGTTGCTCTCCCTCAACTACCACACGTGCGCTCCCTCAACCCGCCCCGCAGTTACGCTTCGTTTCACCAGATTCATACGCGCCAACATGGTGCATCCGTTAAACGTCTCGCAAAACAACATCCGTACAGAAACAATGATTGTGCTGATTCAAAAACCTTCTTGGATGCACGCCCAATAACGCACTAATCGGATGAATGTTATACGAATACTTACATCTCAATTAAATTCATTTATAAATAAACAAACATTTATATACAAGGAATTTTGCACATGGACCGACATTTTTTTACCTTACCTTTAAATCGTAATAACTTTTTAATGTGTGGTTGTGTAGCTCACGCTATATTTAGACCCGACACCACTGGATTGCTTCACTTGGGAACGTGCCCTATTCCGTAGTTCACAAGGTCTCCAGATCTGACACCACTGGATTTATATGTCTAGGACATGCCCTATTCCGTGGCTGGCACGATCTCCAGACATAACACCATTGGATTTCTTTGTTTAGGGACGTGCACTATTATGTGGGTTCCATGGTCTCCAGATCTGACACCACTGGATTTTTTGTCTAAGGACGTGC
Source organism: Stenopsyche tienmushanensis (assembly GCA_008973525.1). NCBI lineage: Eukaryota > Metazoa > Arthropoda > Insecta > Trichoptera > Stenopsychidae > Stenopsyche > Stenopsyche tienmushanensis. The sequence continues at coordinate 792,846 of WACJ01000092.1, read as the reverse complement.
AAAATAATTGTCCGGACCTAGACGTGCGGTCCATGACCTCTCGATCGGACCTCATGGCTTCGGAGCCTGAGTTCTCAATCCGGAATGGATCGAGACTTATTATTTTTAAATATCTTATTTGTCTCTTGTCATGATTTTGCAAAATACTTTTTAAATTAATTCGTTAATACTAACATTGATTTCAAAATTTAGAAAGTAAACGATAATTATTTCAAGTAATTTTTATAGACATGTAACAAAACTCATAAATCCATTAAAGCAGATTAAATCTTCCCACGGATACATAGCAAAAAGATGACGCAATTGGATTATCTTACTAATTTTATTCTAAATACGAGATACAAAAACATTATTTTCTGACATTCCATTAGTTCAAATACAATTTTCATAGCATTTTATTGCATTTTTTCGCAATAAAAGACGATTCATATATAATAAGCACTTGCATAGTTGGTAAAAACGATTTATACGCAACACAATGGAAGTGTTGTATGCAATGGTATTACTTTCTACAATGTCGCAAAGAAGGTGCGACAATCTCGAGTTCTCTATCCTTTCTCATAAAAAGGATTTTAACTTAAGGGGCCATAACATCTGAAGGCTTTAGTTTCTTTGTCTTGCTGTGCCGAAGAACAATATTCTTGGCGAAGGGCTTCATTTACGACAAGATCACAAACAGTTCTATGAGTTGCACGATTGGTCCAGTCTTGGGGCATAGTCTCCGAAAAACATTTTTAAAATTATATTAACTTTATAAATCATCTGTATGCTGATTTGTAGTGATTGAGATTTCAACCAGCACTTACATTATTGGCCCAAAGTTAATAAATAGCATTAGATGAAAATTTGGCTTCCATAATGGTCATATTTTGAGCAGGAAATATTCAATAAACTTTTAAAAATAATGTGTACATTTGAGGTATTATCAAAATTTGTAAAATCTAAAAAAAAATAGATTATGATAGAGTATTTGCATTGAAATTTGAGTAAATGTTGAATTCATTCAAAATTATGTGAAATATTTTTGGGCGAAGTTAACTAAAGAGGATTTCGTACATAAATATTTATCGAAGGCGTTCACACCGCACACTCATATTTGGTCGACCTAATATCGATTTCGTGATGAAAATTAATAAAATACCCAAAGCTAAGTATGTTTCCACCCCAAACGGAAGTCTTTTCCTCATATTAATCCATTAAATTTAATCGTACTGCTTGGATTGAGGCTATGGCAAAGTAAATGCGTTCATGACGAAAATTGCTGAGCGAAACTTGAAGCACGCAAACCAAAGTCTTTCTGTTTATCTTTGCGTACATAACAATAAAATTATTCAAAAGCGACGCCATGAAGGAAATGAACTCCATTGATTTCTCAAACGTTCGAAGATAATTTTCGCCGGGCGCTTATGTATAATTTAATAATAAAAAATCACGCCGGGAGGGACGCTTATCAATGATTTACGACAGTGGAAATCTCGCAGGTGAACAAGGAAGACTTAATTTTCCTCTCAATTTACAGACAGGAAAAAATCGGCGTAGGAAAGCGGGAATAAATTCGGGCAATCTAAGAATGTCTATCGTTAAAGAAAGTGTAATCGTTTTAATACGTCCCTTTCGTTGGGCGGACGAGAAAATGGTGAGAGCACCACCGCCCACTTTTAGTACCGTACTCTTACTTTCTAGCGAATAGTTGCTCATTTTTTACATTCTACACTCTCCATTTGAGCTAACGAGATATTTGGGCAACTCAATATGCTTTTCAGCTGCGACTGGGGAAAAAATTGAAGGAGAGCTTTTCATATTTATCCCGACGGTGTTTTTGCGTGTACGCACAGTCGACTCTATTAAACATAATGGCTAGAAATTATATTACATTACGAGCGAAATTGAGCGCGAAGAAGTTTATTTTACACTTTCGAGCTCCGAGAAGCTTTTAAATAGACGAATATTGAATAAGGGCAGCTTTCACCCCGTGGCACTTTGCATGAACGTATATCCCGTCGGTTGTTACAACAAGCATCGCCTTGGTAATCAGCGTAATTAAAAGAGTTTTCAGCGATCTCTTAGGGCTCATACGCAATACAGGTGTATTAAATTGGCGGTCGCTGTGCCATTTGTGTCTCAGTAGCTTAATTGAAATAGCTTCATATAAAGCTGGGTTACCGCATCCAATTCCTCTCTTGGTTATAGTCCATAAATCACGGCACACAAAGGAATCGAAATCATTAACGTTTCCTTTTCAACTGTTGCACCCAGGGATAGATTGGATTAAATATCAATTTAATTAAGTTATATGGACTACAATTCGTTTTATTTTCCCTGAGATGTAGAATTTTGTTAATTTTAGCGAAATTATGCCGTCATCTTCATTGTATAGTTATATGCAACCCATAACAGAACTAAAAAAAATTCAATATAAATTTATGAAAAAGGTTCATACGTAATTTTTTTGTGAAATTAATATGGAAAGCAGCGTAACATGGAACCATAACGATCATAAAATTTAATTTGTCATCAATAGTAACATATTCAACGAAATTGAGAGAATAGTCGAGTAATGACGGATGAGAAGTGTGTACATCTGACTTCCAGTTGAAAATTTGATCTGTGAGACATGTGATAAAAGGAACGCTGAGGAACTATCTGGATTGGGCGAGAAAAGAGTCCCCTGGGTTAACAAGAAGCGGGAGCTAGATGGAGCTGACCTAAAAAAAGTTCACCGCGTGGCACAGTCAATATAACGTTGTCTCGCGGACGCGCTGTTACATTTATATTGTTAAATTGAAGCCCATTATCATAACTTTTATTTTTTATTGAGATATGCACAAGTATCATTAATAAAACTTAAGAATTTAACACCCACAAGAAATACTAAAATTTTAAAATAAATAATGTGTTTGATACTTTATGTTACATTATCGTCTAGGACACGTGATACACTTTAACCTTTTAACCAAGGAATCTAGTTTTGCGCATGTTAAAGTATGTGCAACGGGGACTTATTTCGATAGGATAGGATTACGGATTATTTCGTCACGCCTATAGTAAACTAAAGTAATCGGTAGCTCTACATGCCTACTATAGGGTAATTTTTGAAAGGTCCTGATGGAATATTTCGTCATACTCCCTACAAGACGACAGACATCAGACAGCGACTGACTGGATTGGGGACTAATATTCAATCGAACCCATTTCCTGCGCTGCTGTATAGTCTGCTCCGAGTTATCCCGGATTAGCCACACAAAGAGTGCCTTCCACTGATCCTTTAGCCCCACGAGAAACGCGTCCAGATGCCCACCCCTTTTACTCCAAGCCCTCCAGAGGAGACGAGGTTTTCGCGGAAAAGACCAGCTTCAGACGGACTGCAGGGGCTACCCCTTCCCATGGTACTTGTATCAGTTCGGTCATTCTTAGTACCTAGCCACGGAGACGAGTTGCCGTTCGAACAGCCTTAAACCGTTCTCCCCTGTTTGCCTAGGCCAGCGCTTCTTAAACTTGTATAGTCCGCGGACCCCCTTTTGGAGCAAAATTTCCTTCGCGGACCCCCTCTTGATCAAATTTTTTCTCGCGGACCCCCTTTTGAACAATTTTTTTTTGGTCAACCTCATCCCAACTCTTGTGACTTAATTTTTCAAACAAACAAACATTTCCTGGCCAAAATATAATAGATCTTCTTATAATGTTTTCTGTAAACAGTTTCACGAAAATATCTTGTTCAACTCCAGATAAAGGGTTTTTTTATATCTTCGCGGACCCCCAGGGGTCCGCGGACCCCTGTTTAAGAACCGCTGGCCTAGGCTATTGAGGATAGTGGTAAGTCTTTGACACAGTCTCCACCAACTGTTGTAATCGGCTGTTCCACACATCACTTTATGGGGGCGCAGCACAGGGTGACCGCGCACCCAACTCATGTTAGCTGGGCTGCCCCAGCAGCGTTTGATGAGCAAACCGACGAGGCTACTTTCGCATACCTCTACTCCAGATCATTAGCCTAGGTGTTTAACCGTTGCTTTTTTTGGAATGACGAAATATGTCGTCATACTCAGTTAAGAGATAAAGATCAAATCGAAATTGAAGCTGTGGTACGTTTATCGGCACAAATATAATAAATACGAGGCAGCCTCATAGTAGATAGCTTAAATATAATAAATACAAAGCTTTTTTGCTATCTTCCTCTCTCTTGTTTGATCGCACTAACATGTGAGCAAGATGCACTGGAAAGTTAAATACTGATACCCTGACGCACATACGCTATTCTTATTTGAGCATTTTGAAGTCGAATCGATTACGGTTTGCAGTCGTCATTAGTTTCACAATCGGTGATATATCGTTGTTTAGCATTCAGAGGGTTAAACATGCTAGAAAAACTTATCTTACAAAAAAAACACTTAAGAGATCACAAGAACTTACATTTATATATTAATAAAATATAAATTGAGGCGATCAAAAATATAAATATAAATAACTGGAATTAATCACTCCTGCCTCAATATTTTATTTAAATAATATTCTTTAACACTTTAATGGCTGATGACACAGCATATATAACATTGTCCAGATCAGCAATTATGGTCAGTTGTAGGTCTAAACTAAATATATTTTTTAAAACTTCAAAATAAAAAATCAATCGATCAAACCCAGCCATTTTTGTGTATTTGCTATACTTGAAAGCATCCAATCCATCTTAATCGAATTCTGCGCGCACTACTTAGAAAGTCGTTTTGTATTATGTTTTATTGAGCCATTTGAAATGAATCCCATTGAGAATACTCTAATTAATTAATGGCATATTTATTTGCAGAGATCCAGTTCAAATTGAGTCAACCAAAGCCACCAGAGTCAGTCTGCAGCCTTCCATGCGAACTGGGACAAGCCAAACAGTACGTCGAAGGCGAAAGCTGCTGTTGGCACTGCTTCAACTGTACCCAATACCAGGTGAGCTTTCAACTTTTAATTAAGCCCCCATACACAGCCGCACATCCAGCCAGTCTCTAAATATACGACATTATTTTTATGTCTGTCGGCTTTTACGACACCGTAAAGTATATGTGAAGAAAATTGAATGAAACGCAAACATTCCGAATTTTATGAATCATTTTATCAGTCCCTCGCGCGTTTGATATCAGGCTTCCGCAGCCGTTTCTATACGGATGCAACTCGAGCGCTGAAAAAAGCCGTATAAGGAAAGGAGCTTACAATGTTAGGATATCCAGATGCTTTTAGATTTAGGGTTTTAAGACCGCTCATAAAGATGTAAGCAATTTTATTGCTTATGGTTCATGCACGTCATACGCTCCTAACGATCAGATATCGGCAAAAGGAAGCAAGACTTTGGCGCACTCGCGAATGTAATATATGCTCTTAGAGCAGGGAGGGTGCATTAAATTTTTACGCTTAAATGATTCGTTTGATGCGGTCTGGCAATAAAGTATTTGAATGAATCCACAGGATGAATTTTATTGCTAGTTTTCTGAGGGTGGAAATTGGTTTTCGAATGATATGCACATATTTTTCGTGGGGCTTAAGTTTTCTTGATGCCTGAATATAGGGACGATTTTTCAAGAAATGGGGCACTTTTCAACATACTATTTTCAACCATGAATCAAAACTAAATTAAATTGAATTATGACTTGTTAAGCATATTTATTTTGTGTCAATAATCCATATTTAAACTTAATTTTGCATGGATTAATTTAACTTAATTGCATGGGTCAGTTTGTTATCGGGTCGCAAAATATTCAAAAATTTAATATTGGTCAATATATTTAGTTTTCGGAAAGAGATTCCAGTTGAAAGACTACAGGCGATGCCAGTAAGAAGAGCATGTCTTGCGGCCAAGACTTTTGGTTGACTTTCTTTACATTCTTACGCGCGACATACTATTATGAAATCATCCAATCTTTCCTTTTCTTACAAAGTGTTGATGCTGAGATAAAATGAAAACCTATTTGATATTTAATTATTTAAGTAATCAATGTATACAGGGTGTTTTGCACATGAACCGACATTTTTCTTTTCTTTTTTTGGGACAAAGGGGTCATTTGCTACGTTTCATACATAGATTCCATATCCCAAATGTCAGGGTTCTCGATTTTTTTTCCACATTTTGATAAATATCAAAAATTTTACCTTTAAAACATCATAATTTTTTTTAAATCTGTAGTCGGAATAGCAAAAAATAACAATTTTTGTATTTTACAATGTATTTTTCAATGTAAATGAATCATTATTTTATGCAATTATTTTAAATAAAATTAATTCTAAGCATCTAAAATGACAAAAAATGTGAGAACAAATAAGAAAAATGTCAATTTCTAAATTCTCTAAACATAAAACTAACACCACTGGACTTCTTTGTCTGGGGACATGATCTATCCCGTCGCTCGTGCAGTTTCCCGAATGTCGATCACTAAATTTCTTTGTCTGGAGACGTGCCCTATTCCATTATTCGCACGATCTGACACCACTGGATTTTTTTTGTCTGAGGATGTGTCCGATTTCTTGCGATTTTGAGGGTGCTCTGGTATGAGCATTCTGGACACCCATCTCGCATACAACTTCTTGGAATCAAGGATACCTCAAGAAATGCCAGGAATTTATTTTTGAATGTCGTCAAATAACACAAGGCGGTAATTTTGGACTTGGTTTTAATTTTTTTTGCATAAATTTGTCAGAAATCACTGATGGTCTCCTACTACTTGCCTCGTTGTGAATATTAGTACGGCCTTATTTATACAACCTAATCTATTTCGTAGTATGTTATCGACTCATCACATCACTACCAAATTTTCCACAAGCTTTCGGTTGATATTCGCGGTGATATTGTTCGGCAAAGTCAAAAAAACAGATGAGTATGTGGATCTCGCACGGATAAGAAGTGGCGAGAGCGCGCGATGACGTCTCCATCGGAAGAATTTACTGTGACTGAACAAAATGGCCGATAAATTGATATTTTTTTGTTAGTTTTAGTGTGAATGTTTATAACATAAAAAGGATTTTAAATTTAACGCAAAAAAATGAATTTACTCTCAAGTGCAAAAAATGTTTCCAAGCACATTTGATGCAATTCATCGCTCCATCATATTTATCTCGCAGACGCCAAAGTCAATAGCGATTTGTCAATGTCACTGCACAAAGTCCTGAGCTGCCGTTAGTTGATATTATTTCGACGAAGATCCCTCAGGATGTAACTTCTTGCACGCCAAAAGACAATGACTCCCAACATTCTGTCAAAATTAATCTGACATCCTACACCATGTCAAATTGAAGTAATCTCTGAGCTTCGGCTTTAATATCTCCCCATGGGTATACATGCCATCTTATCACACCCGAACATATTCATGTCGGAATATTAATTATAAAATAAAAATGAAATCGGGAGTGCGTTTCGCGCGGGAGCTTTTAGCGCACGTGAGAGCTTAACTGTGAAAGCTCCCACATAATTCAATGCAGATTTACAGCCGCTATTAGCGTGGTCACAATGTGTTCATTTGAAATACGGCTGCTGACCGTATTTGAGTATTTAAAGGCTAATTATTGTCGACTACAAAAGCAACATTGTTTGGGGATTGCATAATTATTTTGTATTAAACAATCGTCCATTAATTAATTTTATAATGAAATTTAACTTTAATTAATGTCAAATATGCATAGAGGTGAAGTATTATAGTGATTTAAATTTAAAAAAAAACTGTAAATAACAATTATAATGATTGATTTTTCTGAGATGACTTGTAGCATGTGGTTGCCATTGCATACATGTCAACACAATTTGTTGATCGAATTTTTTGTCAACTTACTTATTGACGAAATTGGATTACAACTAGTCTACATAGAAAACAAAATATAAATTCATTTTATCGGTTGTAAAACCACGTGAAAGGCAAATATGAAAGGTTGACATGTGGCTGAAACCAATTATTTGTTTCCGTATACTTTTTATTAATACATTTTGATTGACAGCCTTACAGAAAACCGATACATCTCGGTCGTGATTCGAAATTGCGACCTTGTCATTTTACAACGTCGATCAAAAAAATAAAAAAAACACGCGTATTTTCCCATAAACGGACACCATCCCCATAAGGTCAACCCCAAACGACCTTTTAAATCTAATGCAAGCCCCTATAAAGATCTTTCACGTCTTGCCCGTGAAAAATTTGAAAGCCCCTCCCGGGTGGGGTATTCAATTTATTTTCACCTTGGCACGACGTTTTGATTACGGCTCGGTAGTTACGTGTTACGACTATATTAATGAAATATTGACAGGCCTCCGCTGCGAATTTGAGAAATACCCGGGCGCAATATTCTGGCGGGCGTCCCGAACTAGCTCAGCGAATAGAGGGGCCAATGGAGCGAATTTAGGCGCCCGGCGTGTCAAATTAAACAATTTGAAGCTGTGAAAATTAATTTGAGTCGAAATGGATTAAGCTTTGATCGGAGCAAATCATGATCAATCATCCTGAAACGGCTCGTTTACAAACAGCGTAAATGTAGGATCGATGTCAAAATTCTGGTATAAGTCGATTATCGCATTTAACCTATTGATCCAGAAAGAAAAACACAGCTTATACTATGAGAAATATAAAAATAAATCAATTTATTACATCTGCATTATACTGATTATATGCAATCATAATATCATAATGCATTTTTCTATTAACGTGTATGGTAGGATGATCGCGTATTTGCGAGCGAATTTCAGTAATTAAAAAATAGCACTCTTATACGTTGAGCTCGGAGAGAAACAGAGGCAGATAAAACGTTTTGCAATTCGGTAACGTGTATGAGAGACAGAGACAGAGAACTTCCTGCGTACATCACATGATTGTATAGATCGTTAACCCAAATTCATCGACTAATAATAATATGTAAATGATATATTTAATCGATTTCAAGTATTCGGACGTTTTCTTCCTCCGCTTAAATACGATTTAACAAGTTATTTCATTTTTATTCAACGGAATTAGTGTAATTTTGGACTATTAAGACAATAAGTTTTTTATGAATTTCTAAACCGCGAAACGCTTTTTCACTATCTTCTTTTCATTGTCGGGGCCAGCTTATTTTTACTAGAAGTTCCCTGAATGTTCTGATCTGAATATAAAAGAACACTGATATGTTTGCAGTAAAAGTATGCTTTTCAACTGAATGAAAATTCTGGGGAAAGTGCAGTGAAATCTTAAACAGCTTTAGAAAAGCGAATCCAGCGTCTCACTGTTACGTATTTCTATAGCGACTTACAAATGTTTACTTTACGAACGTCTTTCTATAATGTCTTTCAGATGACAACTGTCTAAATATCGAAATTGACCTCGAAACATGCATTCCTATCCTTGTCTGTTCGCACTTGCTTATCTTTGTTTTCATTAGTTTGGCTAATGACAAAGTAATTGGTAAAGCTTATCGATGTAAGATAAATAATACCTGAGAAAAGATGTACCACATGTCGTATTCTGGTCGTTCATGTTTATCCCTTTTGTTAACGCTCTGACTATCGAATTTGGGTTCCGTGAGAAACAACACAGATTCAGGGTGGGCGACGAGAGTGTTAAATATAAGCTTTATACGCGCTGCTGCGGTCCAATGAAAATTTATCTAAGATCTAAGATTTTGAAGATTATAAATTAAATCACTATCAAAAGGGTTAAGATTAGGGAATCCAATCCCGAGCCAAAATTTCAATCCCGGGATTTCGGGATTGTATTAGACGATCCCAGGATCAGTCCCGGGATCCCGGGATCGGGATTTTCAACAGCCCCATTTTCGTATAACACCATCAATTTGACTGATAAAATTCCTTTCTGCTGAGACACATACTAAAACTCGCAAAATTTCCGATTTCCCGACAAATTATTTATTTCCATCGGTGCAGATGAATACTTATATACTATAATATTTTGATGTGATTTATTGTTATATTACAGAGGTATACAAAAATTCTGAACCCCGTATCTATTATATTTCATATCGATATTCCCATTATTAGAGTCGAGGTGTAGTAAATACATCACCGGTAGGGAATGGTTAATATAACAATTTGAAATACATATATGTATTCATAGATTAGACAGTCACTGCCCCTAGGTGTCGCCTGAGCTCACCAATTAGTAGTTACGCCACTGTTTCCAAGCGTCCAGACTTCGGGGGGAATATCTCGATTTAGTAGCCTTCATCGTGCTGTTGGCATGTACGATTTCTGTTACCCCGATTCCCTAGTTAAGATCACATCTCATCATTCCTAGGAATATACACACGTTTGAAGAGTTCTCGGGTTTAACGTTAATTCTCCACGCTTTGCAGGTATACGTCAATACTAACGAAATGGTACGATGAAACAATTTCATCTTGCTTATACTTGTGGGTATATTTAAATCATTAAAATACCCCGATAGAACGCCGGTTACTTACAACGCATGCCGCAATTTCCGTATGTCATAGACTTCCTCCTTCCAATTGTCCAAGCCCAGACGTGCGGTATCTACATCTATCAATATATCCCAGTGTAGATACTTTCGACGCGTCTACTGCCACTCGGTCCCAATCTTAAATGGCACGAGGTATTCTAGGATGCGAAATGTCGAGTTTGGATGAAACCGGTAATTGACACTTCGCCATACATGTCCATGACCTCTTGATTTGATCTCATGGCTTCAGACTTTGAGATCTCGTTCCGGAGAAGACCCATTTTTTTCGCAAAATCTTCTTCTCAATCATGCGTAATAAATGTAAATAAACGACCATTCCACTGAAAATATTAATAAATTTATTATTTTTAATTTGTTTACTTTTTTATTGGCGGATATCGATTTTTTTTTGTTATATGCTACATTTTATAATGCAAAATGGCTAATATTTTTCATTTTCCGAGACTTTTGCAAGTGTTTCAGTTCTGGTTTATTCCGAGCATGTTGATATAATTTCATAGCATACATGTATTTTTAAAAATGTAATCGCTCAGCACATCTCCTGCAGATTTGAATCCAGGATTTAAAAATCGCATTAAATAAAAAAATATTTTTTAGCATCAAATAGTGGTCACGTCCCCAAACGTCAGCCCACTTTGATGGGGCATAATAACAAAAGTTTTATAGATCGGTTCGTTATCAAGTTTTATACTTTTCCCGATCCAAGTTTATAACGCCCATATTCGGTTAAAAAGCCATAAAATTTATCTCGAACGGGGAATAGTTCCACGCATACGCGTCCAAGGGATCATTAATCCCAGAGTCTCGTACGGAATAGTAATTTGTGAAGAATAATCTCCCCGAATGTATAAATCATTAGAATTAACCCCTTCGCTGACGCGTACGCACTCGGCGACTATGAAAAGCACCCCCGACACTGCAAATTCAAACTACTACGGGCTTCAAGATAATAAAGCAGTTCATTCACACCGAATTAAGCGTATTTCATTCTATCCAAATAATTTATATGGCCACAAAGGGTTAGGTTACGTGACAACACGTGTAGGGATATGTGTATATATGAGGAGTGATTAATATATTCCTGCTCGTGCATTGGGAGTCGAACACGCAACCGAGATATACTTTATCATTGTTCAGTGTGAATCGTGTGACTGCCAATTCCTTGTTAGAAACGGTCCTTCAGGTAAGATAAGGAAGAAATACTTCAAATAATGACATTCAATGATCCATATTTATTTTTTCTACAATCGGGATTCAATTCCGAGTCATTATTTGGTTATAATATAGATTTTACTTCGAAACTAAATGATTTCGATTGGATTATTTTTATGCTTATTTTTTCTCGCCAAGCCACAAACGATCTCAAACTCATTTTGAAGTTGGTCTTAGATCCTTAAAATATATCATATTAAAAGTTTCAACTCCATCGAGTAAGGCTTTAAGGGAGATTGCAGAAATTTTGCTATAAATGTTTGCGAAAGTAATATTACTTGTAACTTTGAAGATATAATCCAACTCGGCTGCAGTACTTTTGGAGTATCTCGAAATAAATGTATTTCTTTTATGCTAGGTAAAACTTATTTTTCAGGGAGCTTTGATCGATGATCATTATAAATGTTCACAAAAATTAAAAATGTATCTGACATAATAAATGTAAGCGCTAAATAATATATATTAATAGTAATAAGCAGCCTCCAAATTAATACACAGTATTTACATGTTGTTCAAATGTACGCCGCGGCTTTGCCTGGTGGCACGTATTCGGAAGGTCCAATTTACGATGACTGTCGCATAAATCTGTCTGAATTTGCTGGATGACGTTCTTTATGATGACTTTAGGCGATCAATTGTTTGCAGTTTATACGCAAAGACCTGCAATTTAAGATAGCCTCAAAGGAACCAATCTAAAAGGCTTTAAATCGAATCAGTAGTCAGTCCACGCCGCCGTCGCGCGATATAAATATGCCCTTAATTCGCTCGTGCAGAATGTCCATCATGGCATGTGATATGTGGCATATAACACCATGCTGTTGGAACCAAATGTCGTCAGTATCCATATAATTCAGTTTAAGCTACAATTTTATACGGGTATAGATCTAAGTCTCAATTCCGCAAAAGTCGCAGAAAGGCCAGATTTTTGTGAATGACGAGAATTTGTCCGCTTCGGGATATTCCGTACACTCTCACTCACAACAAGAATGTTTTCAGCAGACCTATTTATCGAACCTATTGATTCAAATTTGGCCACCAAAAATTACTTGGCTGGAGGGTTGTGGCGAGGATAAAAATCACGTAATGCTTGGAATATTCCTCAAACGGAACACTATTTTTGAAAACAAATTTTCATGTATAGATACCTTTTATTTTTTTATAATTATTTGCCATATATTTGTAAATAATTTACAATTAATTTAGTAAATATTGATTTAATAATATAGCCGCTATAATCTAACAAATTTTGAGCGACTCTATTGAAAGACCGTGAATATAGCGTCATCCTATTTTGTCCAGACAACTCCTCACAAATTATGACCAGACAATTTCTTAATGCTCCTTCCCATCGAAATTGAAAGATCAACCGCATCTGCACGTACTAGCTCTCGGAAGTAATTTCGAATCGTTTACTGATAATATCGTGAAATTGTAGAAAGGAAGCAAGGCACAGGACTCAATAAAAGTCATTAATCGACCATGATTTGAATATTTAACTAAATGTATTTTGGGTATTGAAAAATCTATTCCGAACCTTTTATCTTACTATTTACACTTAAATCTTTTTTGTGCGGTAGAAGCATTACGCAAAAAATCGCACAAAAAAGCTATGACGTACAAAGAAAAAGTGAAAGATGCGTTCCATGGATTTTAAAAACCGCATAACTTTGAAACAGCTATATAAAATATATCCAAAATCGCATAAAAAAAATAATAAACAACATGTTTGGTAACATTTAAAGGACGTCTTGCATCATTGGTAAAAATTTTAAGAATGTCTGACATCTGGCATCTCAAATACCAGACATCCAATAGAGAAATACTAATTATTTTAATTACAAACTACCATCGCTGTATGATAATTTTCAATATGACTCAAAATCGCTCTCTTCTTCGGAAAAAATAGAGTACCCAGTGTCTATATCATCATTGTTCTGGGTAAATTTCATCTTTCCAACAATATAATTCATAATTAGCAAAGATTTTTTGAACATTTTTTGGCCTTATTTTGTCACCCAAATTATATTTTTTTTTCCAAATTTCAGTTAGTGTTGATGATTTATTCCCTATTTTATCCAAAATATCTCGATACGTACTCTTTATTGAATTAAAAAAATTGCTTTAAAAAAGCGCATAACTTCGAAATCGCACAAAAAAGTCGCATAAAAAGAGGTTCGAGCGTATTTGCTTCTTTAACATAGCAGTCATCTTTAAACTTGGACAGTTTATGTATATCATTATTAGTAAAACTGATCCAAGAATGATTTATACTGGTCTTTGTGCAAATATGAGACACACGTAGCTTCGTATAATAAAAGTAATATTGCCTTTTATGGCGCAACCCAGGGGATGAAATAACAAGTGGTTTTGACTGTTTTATTCATCACAACGTAGAGCTTTTGGTTTTGAATTAAATTTTTGTTATATTTACAATTAATGTGTGTATTTTTATTATTTTTAGATTCGACATCCTTTGGACGAGACTCAATGCCTGTTGTGTCCACTGGGGAAGGTGCCTGATACGGCAAGATTGAGCTGCATCGATATTCCAGAAGTCTTCTTGAGGCCAGGGTCTGGATGGGCCATCGGTGCCATGACCTTGAGCTCAACCGGGATCCTCGTCACATTGTAAGTACTGATAAAATTATTTTTTACCACGTCCAGACAAGACGATAACGGCGTTCAATGGAAGCTGGCAGAGGTCCAAGTCCGTAAAGAACGTTCAAACGGGCCATATCTAGATTCATTTCCAGACGGCCTAAAAACGACATTATTTTCCTGACAGGCTAATACAACCTTATCTCTCATCCTTGGGGATAGGTGCGCACATCAATTTCTCCGTCTCGCACACAATGCGTCAGGAAGTTATAGCCTTAGATTAAATCGTACATCTACTAAATTCACTCACGTATCCTTATAAATCGCGGCGATGTAACATAATATTAGCAATTTTGCCCCGACGTAAATATCCCCAAGAACTGCTTCGAAAAATGCATGAATGTAAATTTTGCGTTCGGGACGCTCAAAAACATGACAGGACACTAAAATCCCGTGGGAAAATCGCACATAGCGTAATTGAAACGTAATAAACACTCGACGAAACAATGCGATGCAATAAACGTGGCGACAATTTAATTATGGCGCCCATAAAAACGGACATAGCAATTTGTTATTTTTATGGCGTGAAAACCTACTGGTTCGCTGAATGCATACATAATAAATTTTCCACGATTTATTTGAATGTTGACATTATTTTTGAGACCGATTCGCATCTTAGCGCACGCTGATGACCATGGAATCTAGCGAATCTATTGCAATGTTGCAACTAGTTTCAACTAGCGTTGATGAGTAATTACCTATATATGCCTTCGGACTCGAGGGATAAAGAAAGAGTTACATACGTAATAGTTTCCATTATTTTTAAAAACCGCATAACTTCAAATCAATGTACCAAAAATCGCATAAAAAAGTTTTATAAAAACACATCATATAAATAAAAACACGATACATATTTGTCTTAAAATAGTTTTATAAATTACAAATCATCAACCTTCTGTGTTGAAATCGTCTTTTTTAATTTGTATAGTAGTACGGTCGCCTATTTGCGAGCGAATTCTAGTGACTCATTCTTCGGACAAAGACAGGGTTTCTTGCATGTATTATATATTTTAGAGAGAAACAGACACGGATAGATTATCTTGCTGGTAGCAGATTTTAAATTGGTAACAGAGACGGAGAGTGTATCTTGTGTACATCGTACGATTGTATAGATCTTTAACCCAAATTTATCGACTAATAATGATGTGAGAAGAATAAAATGAATCGATTTCAGATGTATTAATTATGTTTACCTGAAGAAATGACCGAATATTGTGTGCTATTGAGAGTGTTTATTTAATTATGTACAAGCTTTATACACGCTGCGACGGTCCTGACAGATAAATGGATTTGTGCGAATAATAAGTGGCGGACATACAAATGTAGCATCTAAATTTATCATGATTTTAAATTATTTCACTACTCTAATGGTTAATATAATACAGATTTTAAAACAATGCCCATCGCCCTATCGGTGTTAATTTAAGTTTTTTTATGCGCATTCGCATAAAAAAAGCTTTGCCCTCTAAAGAAAAATGAGGGATAGGTTCCATTATTTTTTAAAACCGCATAACTTCAAATTCGCATAAAAAGAGACCCAAGTGTATTAGTAAATTGGAGACAGATACGAGTGACTTGTGTCTCATAATACACTCGTACACTGATGACAATATCGCATTATAAAGATACCCCTACACGTTTATATAATGCAAAAAGCCATCCATAGCACTTTTTTTCAATTCCGTTTTATTTATAATACATTATTATCATGTATTCAAATTTCCAACCAAGTTTTACGAAAAACAAAGAATCACTTGTATTTCTATATAGGAATGTAATATTTGATTTTTTTTTCATAGAGTACAAAATAAACTGTCATCACATCAATCATCAACAGATGACGACAAAATAATCATTGAAATTATAATCGAATTTATCCGTATCCGATTGAAAAACATCGGTTATGGAGTTTTCTTAGATAATTGGTGGTCTTTTTAAAATCATAATAAATTGTATAAAGCCATATAAATCAATTATATCGGTTGTTTTGCACATGTCTTTTCTCCAGGCAAAGAAATCCAATGGTGTCAGATCTGGTGACCGTGCGAGCCACGGAACAGGGCATGCTCCCGTTATTTTTTTAACCGTGACTCTGGCAAACTGGTAACTCTTCGAATTTAACAACTTATTGAATGCTTTGTGTAATATATAGCATATACTTGGAAAGGGTATAAATTAAATATATTTTAAAACTAAAATAAGTTCAAAATAGTTGTTAGTTTTTTTATATACTCTTCAAACTTAAAACTCAGTGTGGTATTAAAAGTAAATCTATCTAAAACGCTATTGTATCAATAGTATCGATCGGCCCAAATATATCGATTTCAAACTTCAACAAATGCATTATTTAATTATTAAAACTGAAGACACAAATGTGTGTTGTTTATATTATCGCGAAGAAATGAACGAATATTGTGCGCTATCAACAGTGTTAAGTTTCATTTATTGATATACAAGCTTCACCCACTCTGCGCGGTCTTAAGAGAAAATTGGATTTGTGTGGACATTAAGTGGTGGATATACGAATATAGCATCTATTATATCAGATTCCATGTCTATCATCTGAAGTTGAAATTATTCTGAAGTCGACATTACCATTATTTTTAATGGAATAATAATTAAGCAAAAATAAGCATAAAATCAAATCTTAGACGCAGAAAAATGCATATTTTTATCTAATTCAAAACTATTGGATAATCGGACATTTCATATGAAAATGTTCTAAATCACTGTTAGATTATAATTTCAAATACTTGTCGGCTATATCAAATATCTCTATTAATTATCAAGCGAAAGTAATCTCTATTTGAAATTTGAATTTTGCTAGGTATAATGGATTTTCGTAATTTGATTTTCAATTAACTTGTACATATGGTTAAGGTAAATTAATATTATTTACATAGAAATTTCTAGATAGGAGATAATCAATCTGTTTGTAATAAAATTGTAATTTTGCGCATGAAACATTGAACATATATTTTTCAGCCAGAATTTGAATTTAAGTTTATGATAAAAGTCCAGAAACTGACCGAATGTACCAACATTTAATTCAGAAATTAACATCCATATTCAATGTTTGCCTTTCCTATTTAGTGCAAATAAAATATACATTCATTTGGATTGATTTTCATGCAATAAAATGAATGAATGATTCATGAAAGCAAATTGGAATAACCAATTACGAAAATGTTTTTCAAGAGGCAATACTCAAATGCAGTATTGCATCTGAAATTCTGCATTTTTAGCATCATCGATGCAATAGAGCTGTCAATCGCTTGTTTTGCAGGGAAATTCAGATTGTCAATTATCAGAATGCTATAAAATCCAAGAGCTGAACAAATTGAAGTGCTTTTTGTCATTTCATTTCAAATGCAAGTGGTAAATATGCAATTGACGTTGACATATGGTCAGCTATCGAAATGCAAAGCTGATCATAGATCAACTTCACATCAATCAACGTTTGTTTTCAATTAAGCTCCGAATAGCCATTGGCTTAACGTCGAAACCGAAAACATTTATATAGTGCCCGATTTTAATATCCATCGAAGCGATTACCATCCAAGTCGTAATATTGCGAAAATATTTTTTCAGCATGTCGAAGCTCTCCACATGCATCGAATATTGCTATGCAACGTTTGTGCATGTGCTTAATAATTATCGCCGGTTTTGCAAAAATGCATACAATGTGTGCATTTGCAGCTGGAAATGTCATTATTCGACTGCATATCGTGTCGCACGTCTCAAGCTGTTAAAGTGAACGAAAAATAAATATCAGCTTAATGGCTTAATAATGATTGGTACGATCAGAAAGTGTGGAGCATGTAAAGCTGAAGTTATTCCACACCACTCATGACCACCCACTCTAAGCGCATTCAGTAAAAATGATCGGTATTTGTGTGCAACGCTCGCGTTATCCGCGTGCATTTTAAGAGCACGCAAATGCATTCGTCCGTGTGCAGAAACGTCCGATATAATAAATACATTTGGCGTTTTATCGCATGATTGAATGCCGCATAAATATATGATAAGTCTTGTGTTATGCTAATTCGTTTCGAGTGTGGTTTAAAATGATCCCACACTTGTGGTAGTGACGTTAAAGTTTACCGTTTTCTTATGAGGAATATTATTGGTTTGATTACGATTTGCCTATTTAATGACCGAAAGTTTAGTTAAGACGATTTATGATTTATCTAAAACGGCTCTTGCGAGCCGGGTCTATGCTTCCTATACACGAGAAGCAATTCAAAATGAATTACTCCGATGATATTCTTCTATACAGGGTGTTTTGCACATGTACCAATAAATTTTTTTGGGAGTTAATGGGATCATTTTCTATATTTCACACATACCCAGGCACACTAAGTGTGTCCTGAGTGTCAGGGTGTTGAAAAACAATCTTTTTTATCGACATTTTGAAAAAATACCCAAAATTTCACATTTAAATTATCATAAATTTTTATTCTGTAGTCGTAATAACATAAAATAACTGTTTTTGTATTTTGCAATTTATTTTTCATCAAAATTTATTATAATATTATGCAATCAGTTTAAAGAAAATTAGTTCTGAACTTCCCAAGTCACATAAAATATGCAAAAAAATGAGAAATGTCAACTTATAAATTCTATAAACAATAAACTAACAACTATTTTGAATGACTTCAATTAATATTAATTTATGGACCCACATTTTGTCTCCAGACAAATAAATCCAATGGTGTCAGATCTTGAGACCGTGTGAGCTATGGTATAGGACACGTCGCCAGACAAAGAAATAGCCTAGGTGTGGAACGTTGCAAATGAACCCTTTAATCCTCAATAAAAATTGTCGGTTCATGTGCTAAATAACCTGTATAAAAATCATAACAATTTAAGAGATCTTTATCCTACAACATCGGTATTTATATGATTAAACTATTAAACACGTTTTCTTAAAAAAATCTTAATAAAGATGCCATGACGCCAATAAAGTCACATTATTTGTATCCTTCTTCTAGTTTTCATAAAATATCTGAGTTTTCTATCGTAATTTTCATGTTTTAAAAGAACCATAAGCGAGTTTTCTGATATTTCGTTTGTCTTAAGGCGTCTTCTCACTTTGCAAATTTAAAAAAAACGATTTTTATTTTATTTTAAATTTTGAAAGTACATATCTTCAAAAATGTTATATCGAAATTTCATAAGGATCGGACGAGTCTAACTACATTTTTGGGCGACCGTTAGGTGAGCACCCGGCTGCATACGTATTGTTCAGACTCATGGTGCAAGTACAAGAAAGTGATGAAAAACAATCAGATAAACATCCTCCTGCTCTAGCTGAGGATATTCAAGAGGTTTTGAAACCGATTTATGAAGATCTTCGGAGGAAATACCCAAAATAGCAACGAGTGTTTCAACAGCTGTGTCTGGGCAATTTTTCTGCAACCAAAACTTTAAACGCGTTTATCTCAAAACAAGGTTTTTCGGTGGCTTGTTGATGAAATTTCGGAAACTATCCGGCCGATTGTCATGAAATTTGAATGACATATTCCTCATAGTTATGGCTATAGTTCATATTATCAGATTTTTGAAATTTTTATTTTAAGTATTTTTTTTACAAAAAACTGCAAAAAAAACGCGTTTTTTTTACTTTTTCGAAAAACGTACGCCATTTTGTTATTTTCGCTAATATCAAATATCTGATGATATGCGCTATAGCCACTGATGTACTAAATCTAAAGTGTTTTATTTTTTTGTTTTAAATGACCCATCTCGGAGATACCATCAACAAGCCACGAACATAACATTTCTACACGGGTTTTTCGATGCTACTGTTTTATTATAATAATTGTTCAAAAAAATAAAAAATATTTTTTTTCATGTACTTGAAAGATGTGCATATTACATAAGATACATTTTATTTCGTAATTTTTAGCGAAAATCCTCGAAAAAAATCCGCGAAAATAGCCTATTTTTGAGGCGCCTAAAGTGAGAAGACGCCTTAATTTCTTGCTCGAGTAAAAAGAACATGAAATGATCTAAATGGTTTTGATTTGTAATTTGGTTTTATTAATCCGTTGTAAGAAATCTCGCATATGCTAAAAAAGGATTCGAGTGATAAATAAAAAGTATTTTCGCACATTGAGTGCAAAGATGAGTGAATCGGAGACAGAGATGGGAAGAGTGTCTTGCGTTTCATCATACACATCGATAGCAAGTTCGTGCTGTAAAGGTACCCCTACACGTATAATTTTTTCGCATAAAGTAACACTTAAATCTCAGCGCGATTACAAAAGTAATTCTATTTGAAACTCCGTTATATCGATTGTATTGAATGGCTCAAATTTATCAATTTAAATTTTCAACAAATTGATTATTTTGATACTAAAACTGAAGACACACATGTGTATTATTAATGTTTACCTTTTCGATTTGTGAGTTCATTTTGATGTAAAATAATGATTTTACAAATTTGATTTATTATAACTTGTTTCTTGGAATTATAATCTGAGTATAGTCTGCTTGGCATCAATCAATTTTATTCGGCAGTACAGGACGTCTTGGCGTTTTGATTACAAAGTAATTACATTAAAACGTCAGATATAAAGAAGTTCCAAGTTCGAATAGCGTGTCCCTATACAATCCCGCATTTGAGCAGGGAATAATCGCGTGCCTCCAATTCCGACGAAACGTTTTCATAAAATATAGTATTTGCATGAAGTATTAGAGTCGAATATCAGCGATGTAAATAAATGTCAGGAAAGCAACAGGCGGTACAAACGGCGGAGTGCTCTTAAGTGAAAACTTCCCGGCGAAATGGGAAGGGAAAGCTCATAAATATTGACGATGATATTTATCAAGTGTCAACCGTCAAATGGCGGGAGGGATGGAAGAAGCCCTGGAAAAAAAACCTTCACATGCCGGCTGCCAATGTGTTCCGAGTCATTTCCCTCAGATTACTTTCTTATCAACCGCCGGCAGTGTTCGTCCCTGGAGGATTTTCCACGGACGTAAATCCTGAATCGCCACACTCGAAAAATTATTTAGAGAATTATTAAAAGTCGCCTGGAATCATATTTATTTCAGGTTCGATGAATTTTTTTTGGTCCGCTCCGCTTATTTTGATGCTTTTGGAATCACATTTGATTAAAATAACCATAAATACATTTAGACCAATCATCGTATTCCGCCCCCAGATCCAATTTCATTCCATAACGTATGTGATTTTTCTGCATTATTTCCCAAATGAAAATAGTTTTTGGCATATCAAGCATTATATTTAAATATTTATTTGGCATATTATTCATTATCCAAGCAAGCATAATGTGTTTATTAATTGCGAGCGTTCTCACAGAAGCACAATGATCACATGACGTACTCGATAGAGTAAATACAGATTTAAACTTAATATTCCAACTTACAATGAAATGAAAGTTACATTTCCATAAGAAAATATTGAAATTATTGCACTTAAAATATCTATCTTATGTCTTGGCTAGGGAGTCTAATCCCGAGCCAAAATTTCTATCCCGGGATTTCGGGATTGCATTAGACCATCCCGGGATCAGTTTCGGGATCCCAGGACCGGGATTTTCAATAGTTGAAAGTAGTGCCCGAAGTACATTAAACATCGAGTGTTTCGTCATCGTCGTCGTAGTCTGGATCTGATTTTGGAAGCCTCCACACTCGTTGAAGGTATCGTCATTAGATATTTAAATGCTAGTTCGAGTTGAGACTCCATTTTCGTATAACACCATTAATGTAACTGATAATATACCTTTCTGCTGAGACACGGACTAAAACTCGCAAAATTCCCGATTTCCCAACAAACTATTTATTTCCGTCGCTGCAGATGAATACTTATATACTATAGTACTTTGATGTGATTCGTAATTATATTACGGATGAATACAAAAACTATGAATCCCGTATCTATTATATATCATATCGATATTCCCATTATAAGAGTCGAGGTGTAGTAAATACATCACCGGAAGGGAATGGTTAATATGACAATTTGAAAAACATATATGTACTGTATATATGTATACATAGATTAGACAATTACTATGCATCACCTAAGCTCGCCAAGTAATAACGCCACTGTTTCCAAGCGTTCAGATTTCAGCGGGAATGTACTCAATTTAGTAGCCTTCGATTCTCAGATCGATTATCAGATTACGAAATTTAAAAAAATAGATATTTATTCATAAGGCTTTAAAAAAGAAAGACCCAACTGCGAGACTTCAAAGACGAGTGTCTTTCTCAAGCATGGTCAAAGTTAATTTAAGAATTGTTGAAAGGAAAGGGTTCACATTTTTTGCTTGATAATACTCTTCCAAGACGTCAAAACTAGCAACTCCCCCCCCCCCTTAATTATTAATTGTATTATTAGAAATCATATTTTTTAAATTTTCTAACCTAAAAAATGTGTTAAATGACAAATTTCTTTGGAACGATAATATAATGAAGTTACCGTTGACGTCCATAGAGTTTGGGTGGCCCGGTCTTTTTCTGTTGTACAAATTCCAAGTGTCTCAATATTTAGAAATGGTTAGCTAAAAGACGAAGCTACGTTTGTATATTATATAATAAAATTGGCAGGCCACTTATCTAGAAATTGCTTTGTACACCCACACAGTACATATGGAAGAAAATTAAATATTAATGCTGAAAATGAATACACATTTTTCTTAAATATTCCCAGGCTTATAAAATTCCCCTCATTATCGTTGATAAATTGAATATCTCCGTAATTTAAAAATAATTACGCGACACCTCGTTATATTCAAGATCGTATTTCCTCAATATTTTTGTTCATCATCAATTTAAGCCTTCCGAGATTATCACAAAATGAGGGAAAATATAAAGTTTTCCGAGTTAAGATGAAAAGTTTCCCCTCGGGGATGTGACCAGGTGATGATAATGAGAATAGTCGTCTCCAACGGAAGTGAAGAAGTGAATGAAAACAGCCTTTGAGAAAGTAAACACTGCGGGTTATTACGACCAAGAATTTGTCTCCCGAATTATCCTCACAAAAAAGCTGTTTGATATGTTCTTGATTTATATGACGGCGGTAAAGCCTTATCTTCGCCGCGGCCGTTTAAAATTGCCATAAAGAGCAAATTTATTCACTGAAAAAATTTTATCGGCTCGAAAGCGTTGCGAGTTTTTCAAGTTGACATAAGTTTGGCAGATTAGGTGTTTTGGTTATTTTTTATTGTTATTTTAAAGTTTCAAGGATCCAAGGCCACTTTGTCAACGGTAGGGATGTAATCTGATTGAAACATCCATAATCCGTCGCGCGCAGAATGTGGTTTACTTCGCTCAAACGTCGGAGTACAATGTGTCCCAAAAAGTTGACGATGACAATTGGGATCCACGTCGACCTATCAGACTGTCTGTCGAAATGTCTGTCGCACTTTTTGCCAATAGAAGATCTGCAAAGTGCTCCTTCAATCATGTCACTATTGTGGTTGATATTTTACCAGCTAGAAATCCAACATCTTCGATGTGAAAAATGTTCGGATTTATGACTTCCTTGAAAATCTATTTCCACTGGACTGCGTTCCTTTTGGAAAACTTTTATCTCCTTTAGGAAGCAAAACTTTTCCACACTCTTATTGGATAAATAAAAATACGATGTGCTTTGGTCGCATTCATTTTGTTTCCTTTAATATTTCAAAATATATATTGCAACACATTTTTATTTGTGTAAGGGTTGTAAATTTATTTCACTCGAGCGATTTATTATATATATAATATCACCAATGATTTTAGATATATAAGTTATATATAAAGTTATAGTTTTTCAAATTATTTTTAAATTAAATGTGTTAATGACATTTTCATATAGGAAAACCACATAAATTTACATGTAATCAAAAAAGACCAATATCAAAAAACATGTTACATAAAAAGTACAGAGCCACATTTTTTATCAAGTTTAGGTAAAATACTTACAAAATAATATCTATACTATGTCTATAATATAGTAAATAGCAAAAAATATGAATAGAACTGCAATACATGGTACATATACGAGTTTAAAATTTTGGCGACATTATATCGACATATGAGTGGAATGGGTTAATACATTGATAAATTGCATTAATTTTATATTATTTTTAAAATGATCCCTTTAAAAAACATGTCATCTTAAGTAAAATAGGATATCCTAATTCCCTTTTTGGATATAAAATCCAATGAACTACGATATATTTCCTATATTCTAAATAATTTATCAACATACATATGTCATGTATGAATCAATTATAAACATAAAAATCAGCTTGGTACCAGAAAGGATCCTATTTGGGTCCAAAATGTATCGATTTTAAGCATCATTAAATGTATTTTTATCTCACTAATGAAAGGGGTTAATAATAAGAACAATAGTCGAGATGATTTTTCTTTTAACGAATATAAATCACTATATCATTCAAATCCCACTTAGAAGATATTGCATCCAGTTTAAATGAATGATTATTTTATGAGCATTTCCACTGATGGACCAACGACAAATAAGATACATGCTTTGGATATTAACGTTAAAATATGTTTTTTAAAAAATCATAGAGCTTATTTAAAGCCTTGTAGTTATGTTTAAATCGATTTTAAAGCTAAATAAAAGTTATTTTAGCTAAAAACATCTTAAAGTCAAATTGTTTTTCATAGCAACTGTCTGCTTTATTCTGGATTTCCAAAAATTTTAAATGATTTCATATAAGCTCGAAAGTAGTTCGTGCAAACCACGTCTATGAAACTAATAACCATAAAAGTTATCTTTTTAAAACGGCACTTTCAAACTTGATATTATTTCATTAAGGCCGCTATGAAATTTCACCGTCGCGAATAAATGCACTCTTTCCAAATTAAAAGCCCGCTTTTTAAGGACTCTTCATGTCAAATTCAAAATAGGGGGGTTCAAAACTCCTTCCTGCTCCATTGATCCAGGAACTACTTATATGTACGCATTTGTACTGCGCCCACGTACTCGAACGTACATAAATTCTCCCCGCCGACGAAGTATTATCCTTTTATTCATAAGCCCAATGTTTGTACCCTTGTGTGTATAAAACGAAGTAAAGTATTCCATTATTTTTCATACACAACATAAATCACATTTTCGCAACGTCGTTATTTCCACCCCCCCTATACACTCGTCATTATCACGAAATCTACACCACCTATGAGACGGGTGTGATTGCGGATAGATTTGGCCAATACTGCGAATGTCTATTTCTATGTGTTTTATTTATTTTTTATTTTTTTGCGACGAACGCTTGTATTATTCACCTCCGGCTTCAATCGCAATTTGCTCTTGTCTATCGAGTAATCGGGATGTCATATTCTTTTGATGAAAAATCGTAATCAGAGCCTTGCCTCGTATTTATTTGGTGTCAATCAGGTTGCTTTGATCTGGAGGATATGGTTGTTCGTGGTATCGACGCTGATATTTTGACGTATAAATGACATGGGATCCCACAAGGATTTTAGTTGATTTAATCCGATATGACACACGCTGTATATATGAAATTCATCTATCAAAGCAAAAAATAAAATAAAAACATCCCATATATTTTTATCGTTCCTCAAAGCGGCCCTAAAACTTAACCAAGATATTGAAGTGTTTAAATTATACACGAAACATAGAGATTAGGTTTCGTGTACAAAAGCCACAAATTTGGCCACGTTTACCGAAACTTGAGCCTTCTTGTATCAAAAGAAGAACAAGAGACATTTATTTAACAATAATGAAGTGTAAACTACTTTCTGATCCAACACTTGAAAAATAGTATTTATTTCATCAAATCAGTTTTATCAATTATGCATTATTCTTCAAAATGGAATTTTAATAAGCAAGTGATGAAATAAAACACTATCTGCTATGAGATTTGATATCGACTTTGAATGCTCTGTGACAATATTCCGTTCAAGTCGATTTTACTAATCGGATCCTTTCGAATCGACTCCTTCTGATTCCTATTATCGGTTCAGTCCAGGCGACTTATTTCATAATTCATCTAGGTATTTCCTCAACGATCCACTTTCCACACGGTCCAACGATGTAAATCCAATCGAATAGAAATCACAATCTGATCTCCATAAGTTATTACTCGCCAACCAACAGCAGAATGCTTGCCGTATACAAGATAAATTTCTTCCAAATGTTCCACTGAATATTTTATATTTTTTTCGAGAAATACTTCGTTTTATAAATAATACATACAGCGATTTCAATTTTAAATTGAAAACGACCGATACACTCCATCCATTACAATTTCCATATTCAATTCAATAAGTTAATGAGTTTTTTGATTATGAATTTATTTTAGGATTATTATAAATCCCCGCGGCGGAATAATAACAACGTAAGCTATGAATTAATTTATCTATAAAAAAAATCGTTCCATTAAAATGGCATTTTCGCTTTTGAATATAAATCGTGCCATTACTCAATAGGGTTTGGTTTTATCCGAATGCTTATTTTTCGGCGTGTTAAGTCGAAAAAATAAACTAATCGGAAAGTCCGCACTGCGTATCCGTTCAGATTTCCGATTGTCCACTTAATTTTATATTTGTCTCGTCGGAAAGAGCGACAAATTCAATCTTAAATGTGATTTCGGTCCCGAAATTTGTAATTAGCCAAAACGGCCATTTTGCCGAGCGATTTTGGTCACGTATCTGGTTCCAATTAGAACAGATGAAAATGTGGCGCCGAAATATTTCTTTAGGGAAATTTTTGAGAATTTCCCACGCCAAAACCGCGTCGCTGAATACTGAGCAGTTAAATTAAGGCTTATTCAATTTCTAAGCCATATTTCAAAATTTGGCGCTATTGTCATAGCTGACCTTCGATGGCGCATATTTAACGAGATATTATGTTACTAATTCGTACGGTTTGCGGGCAAATCTTTTTTATATTGTATGGAAAACTCCAACTAATGCATATTTAAAGGAAACTTTCAGCCCTAATTGCTTGCAACTTTCAAATATCGTGTCAAAACTAGTTAAAGAAAACTTCAACAACTCAAGTAGACGAAGGAAGTTAGCCCGGAGTGTTTGGTTTCAGCTAAATTACCAAAGCAATTTTCTCACATACTTAGCATATTTATGCTCGTTATTCACACATGCAATTTATTGAACAAAAATCATAAGCATTATGCTTAAAAATATAATAGTGAATAAATTCCCAGTCGACTTGATACAACTTCCATAATATCCTTCGGGGCTTTCTTTACATTTGAAATCTGAATATTTCTTATTCGAAAGTCAAATATTGAAATAGATAATTCCACTTCATACAATTTTATTGGTTATATTTAATAATATAACCACAGACAATATTCCCTCCTTTATTTAATTTTAATTTTTCATACAATAATACTTGATCATCTTCTATTTGTTAAACCATTATGTTATTTAAATATTTTTTTTCTAAATTAATCCTTTTTACAATGATTTGATTATATTTTTGATCAGTTATGTTCGTATAAAACTTTTTTATGATCATCATTGCTACCTAAAAAAATCAATTTACCAATTAAAATCTCAGTTCTGTTAATGAATCAATTTCGTTCAATTTTCAACCGTAGCAATTCGTCAACCATGCGACTAATCGATCGTCTACGTGACTCAATTTTGAATAACAAATTACAAGTTTGAAATCATAATTAGTTGATAAATATGGGCTAACGATCTATTTAATCGTGCGATGTATGCGGGGAAGCTCTCCGTCTCTATCTCCCGAACTGCGCTACGTCTCTCTCTGTCTCTTTCTGTCTCCGAACTCAGGTGGAGGTGGTCCCAGGCCTTGGGATAGTACTCCTTTAGGGGTTAATATGATTTTTAGGCATTCTGAAATCTAAATATTTGATTCCAGAATGTTTGAATCAAATTGCTATTTTTTTAAAAAAAAACTACAGGTTCCAATTTTGAATTGCTAAAAATATTTCTGTTAGTAACAAAATTAAGCAAAATTTAAAAAAAAAGTAACAAAAAATATGTTAATTCAAAATCAACTTATATTTTTCATGGTTGACTGAATATCGGACGTTTCATATGAAAATATTCTATTTAGCTAAATTCTAAAATTAATTCTTATTTTAGACTATCTAAGTGACTTTTCTATGTTAAAATATTTATTTTAAATATTCATTAAATAGGAATTTCTATGTTATGAAGGATCTATTATTAAATAGCATAGTTATCATTGCCATTATATGAAATTTTAATTATCATTGCAAATCAATAACTTATAAATGATTTTACTTGACTTAATTGATAATTTTAAGACCTTTTCAGATACAGAAAAAATAAGCCAAAATCAAAATCACTTCAAAACGTCACTCAATAAGTTCGTAGGATTTCCTTCATTTAAAGTCGTTTTTATATAATTTGGGAAAAAAATCCTACAGACATATTGAGTGATGTGTTAATATCACCTCTATTATTTCAAATAATGAAATAAATCACTTCAAATTTAATTTTTATGAAGATTCATAAGCATTAAGGGCAGAATCGTTCTCCAATTAATATGTCATTTTAAGCATTTTAAATCAAATCTTAAAGACAAAATATAATTATTTCAACCGAAATCTTAAATAAGGGAAAAAATATCGTTGGATCACATTTAATTTAATTTGCTATGCCGAGAATAAAACTACTTTTACCTCGAAAGCGGAAGAAATTTGTTTTCAACTTGAAGAAGTTTAAAGTGCAGCCAGCTCGACTTTCGAAAGCTGATATTCTTCTTTTGAAATATAATTTACATTATTTCTTAAAGTGTATAGCATTATTAAATTCATGTAGATTTAATTCATGCAAGTGCCCGAGTTCGAAGATTTTTAAGCAGCTATAAATTAATGTATTATTTGCTTTACTGTAGTTCAGAAGCTCTTTGTAACTCAATTAGTTCTAGAATTTGCTCCCTGGGCTAAATATAGGATAATATGAACGTATCATCATTTTCATAGTTCTCCAGTGCACCATTTTGACCCCAAAAGCTTACTTCTATATTTATGTAATGCTTTGTGGGATATTTCTGAACTGAAATGTCGTTGTATATTATTTTTCTCATATTTAGTATCTGTAAAATATTTGCATGGGACATGCTTTTTTAAACAAAAATAAAATTTATCCTTCAAGGAGTAGTTAGAAATTGGCTGCATATCAAAATTATTTTCAAAGTGTCGTTATTGCTATTACCTACGGATACTTGAACATTATTATTTTTGGCACGGAACTTCCACCTAATGATAACAGCATTATTCGAAATTATATAATACCACGAAAAGTTACTCCAACCAAAATTGGTCCCGAGCAGGGATAACTAAGTAAAAGTGGATATCCCAAAGTCTTGCGTGATACCCCTCATGTTGAGCAGTAACCGTTCGGGACGTGTCCTCTCCTGAAGGCGTGAAAGCCTCCAGGATTATACATTATTAAAATTCAATGTTTTCTTGCGAACACGAAATCTACATACACCAGCTAATGTAAATTTTATACCGGCAATAAAACCGAAATGATTCTCTCAGCTTGCGCGTATTGATATTACACTGTTACAGCGTGCTCCATTTGTTTGCAGATTTTCTCAACTTTTTATGTAAATATATCCGTATTTTTTAAGTTTTAAATTTTATATTATATATACTAAGCATTGTTACTTTATAGTAAAAATACCGAAATAAACCAAACTCTAGTCTATTATAAGAAATTTGAATGTCGAAGCTAAGCCCATTAAACTTAACAAATAGTCTACAAACACCGTCAAAAATGTTTTCAATGTTCAACAATTGGAAAAACAAGTTGAAAACACAATCACACTAAAATAATCCATTGATCAGACGATTTGTATGGCGATGTAAGAACACTTTCGTTAATCCCCTAATCGAATCGTCCAGTTTTCATCATCGTTATTTTTTGCGGGCGTGTTTAATGCGATCCTTATAATGCTCCCCTTTTTTATTACATTGCGAAATAAAATTTCAGGATGACGTTTCTAAGCATAATGTTTTAAGTACTCACAAAACGGCGACATTTACGGCTTTCGGCTTATCTTTATGATTATTTTTATTTTTCGGTCATATTCAATGGAATTAAACGTCGCGTTTCGGGGGCGAACATTAATTTGATTATTTTTTCTTTGTTGTATTTTGACGGCTGAGGGCCGTTAATTGCTTTTTAATTATGCAACTGAATTGTGGCCACCGAGAATTAACATTGATGTGCATAAAATATAGTTCAACCCCTCCGGAGCTGGCGTTAAAAGTGGCAGTAATGCGAATTCCACGAAGGAGCTATTCAATTTAACAAAACATAAATCCTAACGCTGGAAAAATAACGTCTTATAATAAGATTTTCGTAGGTACTTTAATCCTGCCTTATTATCTCTCTCTCTGTCGCTGAAAAAAAATATATTTTTATTTCAGTATCATTTTAAAAAATATTGAATAAAATAGCCCAGTTTCGTTTCATTTCTTGGGATAAAAATTAATCACATAATACTTCCCCTTGTCTTTCAAGCATTAAAATCCTCTGTACAAGATACAAGAATACACATATACAAGAATATCGTATTCTAAATGAATGATGATTGTATAATAACTTGTTATTTGAATTTAATTAGATCCTTTACTAACATGATCATACGGTCACGCTAATCTTTTGGATTATCAATTTATTTAATATAATCTCGCGTTTAGCACTATTACGCTTGGCCAATTTTAATTTTAATATGCAATATATATACATAAATTAATATAGTTTAGGTTTTAAAAAGGAGCTTGTTTTGGTCAAGATCTTTATTTTACTTAGAAAGAAAAGGCTGTTAAAAGAAAGTAGGTGATGCTTCATAAAGACCGCATCTTCTCGCGCCCAAGACTATTGGTCGACTCTCTTTTCTTATTGTCTGCGCGTTCGTATTGTAATCTTGCACGGGCACGCGCAAAAAGACAAGAGACTAGATTAATTATCAATCTAACCCATTTACTGCGCTGCTGTATGGTCTGTTCTGGGTTACCCCGGACTAACCACACAGAGTGTCTTCCACTGCTCATTCAGCCCCATGAGAAACGCTACGCATAGAGCGTCCAGGTGTCCATCCCTTTTGCTCCACGCCCTCCAGAGGAGGCGAGATTTCCGCAGAAAAAACTAGCTTCAGACCATGTTTACCCGAAGGGGTTGATGGAGGAGGAAGGACTAAGTTTAAGCTAAATTCAAGGGATTACTTCCGCGAGTTCACTGCCACCACGAGTACAACCTCAGTTTGAAGGGGGCTGCTACAGATGACGGATTGCAGGGGTTCGGTCATTCTTAGTACCTAGCCACGGAGACGAGTCGCCTTTCGAACTATGTATGTCTAGGCTATTGAGGATAGTGGTGAGCATTTAATACAGTATCTACCAACTACTGTAATCGGCTGTTCTACACACCCCTTTATGCACAGCGTAGGGTGACCTGCGCACCCAACTCATGTTAGCTGGACTACCGCATCAACGTTTGATGAGCAAACAGACGAGGTTACTTTTGCACACTACTCCACATCATTACCCCAAGGGTTTAACCGTTGCCCACGGGCGTAGGGTTGGCTCCCCCTTCCTTGCGGTTTTATGGGTGGGCATCGTGGAGTCTAACACCCACCCGGAAGAAGAAATTTATACAATGAAAGGACAAAAGAAAAAATATATATATACGATAAATGGACTGGATTAACCTTTTAAGGAGTACAGTCGCGTATTTGCGATCGAATTCCAGTGATATTTGTGTTTACGCGAAGAAATGAACGAATATTATGTGCTATCAATTGTGTAACGATTCATTTATTAATATACAAACTTGATTCAAGCTGCGCAATCCTGAAAGAAAAGTGGAAAGTTTTGAACTCACCGCGTAATTTAAAGGATTCAAGGAATTGCTAAAGAATATGTTTATCCTTTGAAATACACGGTTTTATTTTTATGCTGCATGTAGAAATCGTGATTGGTATTTCGCATTGAAAAACGCATATCGAGGGCCAAATGTTAGAATTGGTTTCAAGTTAAAAAACTAAATGACTCCAGAGGATCTTAAACTTAAATTGCGTCAAGGGTCTCTTAAATGCTAAATCCGCCATCGATGAGTAGCATATCTATATGAGTAGCTCTGTATGAACTTCAAAAACATATCAAGTTGATATGAAATTGTAATCAATATTAAGAAAACACAGGGTCTACTCAAAACAGAAAATACTCCATTGATCATGCTTTATTTCTGTTTTTGTTTTTCAATTATATTGACATAATAACAACTCTCAAACGCTTTGGGATCACCTCCCCTCCCCATTTTAGGGTTTTTTCACCTTTCAGGAAAAGAGAATGCAACTCCTATTGTTTTAATTTTAATTTCTGCATGTTCACATCACACATTTAAATTTACAACAATAAACTAAAACTGCCATAAATGACTAAAATTATGTTTAAAATTTTTGAAGCTTATCTACATTTAAAAATAATGTAAATAAAATAATGACGGTGCTTTATTCACACAAGCATTTTCCTTGTAATATGAATAAATACTGGAATTGAAACGTATATAAATGTTTAACAACTCATTATTTAATATCCATAAAAGTGTAATTATGCATTAATGGATGTATCCATGTGGATATAGTCAATCTTTGTAGTATCCATATCGGCGCCAAATATAATATTTGAGCGTGTTCTATAGGCGAATATAAGACAAATTTACTTTGCACGCTTACACAGCCGGAATTTCTGGAATTGGGATTTTATTTCACAACATTATATATATATTGAAATACACCGCGTCTGTTGTATTTATATTTGATTCCCGACACAAAAATTGCATATCATAGTAAAAAGCAAAGGACAATTTATTCCGGCAAAGGTACATATTTCACAAAGTTGCCTTTTATGCTCAATGGCTGTTGCAATTCTGCAAAGTACGTCATGCAAATCTGATACTTTATTATAGTGCACTTTATTCACTTCTATTCTTGCGTTGAAAATTATGTTCATGCGCTCTTTAAAGAAAAGTGCACTCGTTACTCGGCTTGTGATATTGTATTTTTGTACATTTTTGCTTCAATATGGTCGGCAGAATGTGATAAAATGTCTTATTCATGACGCCGCGGTCAATGAATAAATATATTCTGTCTGGAGGAATTACGCTCCCTTTGATGCTTCGAAAATATATTTTTTCATGTGACATTCGACTCAAAAAATTATTCCATCCGAATTATATTTACCTTGACATATTTCCCATCAGTCGTATCAAAATATTTTAATGCCTAAAGTTAATTAAGATGTTCCCTCGTATCGCAGCCGTCCGAACGGAATGGATCCATTTTGACGTGTCGTATCGAAAATCACACCTCAGACGATCCCCTTCTGCTCTGCCGACTCGAAATATTCGAGGACGCCCTGAAAGTGGACTGTCCAGCTTTTTTTCCATCAAGTGCCTTCCTTTGATGATAAATAAGTTTTCTCTGTTTCTCGGAAAAACCATCTCGCTATAAAAATATTAAGTATCCGAACGATGTTTGAACGGGGGCGAAGATCGGTCAATATTTAGATAAGTGAGCGTTTTTCTCGATTTTTCGCAGGACGACAGGTGCTATTTTTGCTTTAGTAAACGATAAATAATTCTCTCTTCGTCCTTTTAAAGGAAAATCGAGAAATAATAAGCCTGTCTTTGACACTTTGAAGGCAAACAAGATCCGCACAATGGTCATTTAAAACAGAAAACGCGCACTGCTAATGGAAACAATATCATTCTGTATTTGTTTATTCCTGCAGGAAAATGATGATTTAAATAATTGAATTCTTTAATATGATCTGTTATAAGCCACGAATCTGTATGTCTGTAATAACGCTTTATTTAAAAAATATATTATTATGAGAGTCCCCGGGCCGCTACTCGCTGCCACGTGTTCTCCAATACGCTCGCGCCGGAAGGACATCTTCTCACAGCCAAGGTTAACCAACAATCATCACCTTCTGCTCAAATGAAATACGGTAAAAAACAATTAGAGCCGCAATTGATGATGATACATCGATTTCATATCACATGTCCGATAGCTTGATAACTCCAGTCAGTCTCCAAAGCCACTCGAATGAAATCGTGTTTATCGCGTCTGTCGCGCATTATGTATTTCGAACAACGCGTTAGCATTAAGTTTGTAAATAAATCTGAAAACTGTTTACAAGTGCTATAAGCGATTTAAAAACGGTTGAAGATCAACAACGATCGGGACGACCTCAAAAAGAGACGAAAACGTGCAAAAAGTGGCGAAATTGTTCCTGTGCGTCCATAAACACCTTACTCAACAGATTTAGCACCATGAGATTTTGGATCTTCCCAAAAATAAAAATCGTGCTAAAAGGAAAACGTTTTGACCGTTGGAAAAAGAGTATTTTAAAAGAGGTTATTCCATTTTTTTTTTTGAAAATTTATTACTTTGTTTAGTTTGCGATTAAAAAATCTAAGCAGATCAACATCGGTATTGCGTGGGGATAGCATTTCGTCCACGTAAGAGTTGACTAAATTAATATTAAAAATAATTGTACAATTGATGCGTATCGAGACACGGTTCATGAAACACACAAACAATCAAAATGTGTAATTTTAGTAGAAAATATATATGTTTTAATTATTAACGAACGTATTATTATATGAGGAATTTTCACTCAAACAGTAGGAATAAATTATGTCCCAATATTCGAAAATAAACAGGGAAAAAAACATCTTTCAATTTCGATCACTTGGCGGGATAAATTGGACAGCGACCTTTTGAAATATTTTCCATATCATGCTTTCGAAAGTTTTTCAATAAAATCGCAAGCACGAACTTCAATCCTGGCTTCGTGTTTGTTTCAAAAATATTGCTTCAAGCGTCGTACATAAAATGTATTATCTATTTCATATTTTTGTGCAGACAGCCACATTGGATTTTTGAGACATAAAACAGTGCCAAAGGAAACGTGGTGCTCATGATAGAGAGAACGAAGACGTCGTCAAAGTCAAGCGAACCAAAGACGACAGAACAAAATAACAAAATATGAGGCAACAAAGTAGTGCTACTGGACTGGTCTATAAATTCTTTCATACGTCAAAGAATCCAATAAAAAAGAGCGAAAACAACAGAAACCACTGCGAGCAGAGAAAACTTTGATATGAAGCAGAATTCAAGCGAAACTGTATAGAATAGTTTTATTTTGCCCAAAAAATATAAAACTGCATTGTTGAATTACATTTTCTAACGCCATTTTTTAATTTAATGGCATTAAATTAAAATACACAA
The DNA here is from genome assembly GCA_008973525.1 of Stenopsyche tienmushanensis. NCBI lineage: Eukaryota > Metazoa > Arthropoda > Insecta > Trichoptera > Stenopsychidae > Stenopsyche > Stenopsyche tienmushanensis. The sequence continues at coordinate 757,269 of WACJ01000092.1, read as the reverse complement.
GACTGCTTTTTTGACTACAAGTAGTTTATGTTAATTATTGTTAAATAAATGTCATCCATTTTCGATACAAGATGGCTAGGGCTTCGGTAGATGTGGCGCAGATGAAACTTGATTAAAGTATTGCAACTTTAAAAATATTGTAATTTAAAAAAAAAATTAAGTACGTTTAGTTTATTTCAAATGTCAAAACAACAAGATGAGAAAGAATCAGCTTTGTAGGAATATTTGCACTTATAATATCGCTGCCGCAACAACAAAATGGCAGCAATTATAAAACCGATTCTGATATTTTTTACGCTATTGACGCATTCCCGTCGGGTGTCAATTGTATCTATTTTTATAGATATTCTTAAAATACTTTACTACTACATAAACAATATACTTGAAATCGGTTCATTTGGGTTATCGATCAATACAATCATACGATATGCGCGGGACACTCTCTACATCTCTGTCTTTCCCCGAGCTAAACGTGCAAAAATACTCTTTCTGAATCACTGGAATTCGATCGCATATACACGACTGTACTCTTCAAAGCGTTAATATCTTAATTACTTATTAAACTGAATACATTTTAATATTGTGTTATTTTTATAACTTTATTAATATTTTTAATTGATGATGGCATATTTTTCATTTATGAAAATTACTTATCCCTTTCTGGGCCGAAATTTGATACGTACGTACACGGGTAGGCTTAAAAATGGTCGACGGTATCTGTTGGATTTAATTACAGAAATGATCCCTCCTGCCCCGAGGACCTCGCCGAAGATTAATTTGAGGGATTTTTTCCAAGCTTGGCCAGTAAAACCCTTCGATGTATATTTGACACCTCACATTTACCACGACCAGAACAAATGGACGGACTCGTACCATATTCGGGGTCGTACAAATCCATCCCGTGCCCGCGCAGTATTTCAACGTCACAAAACTGTTGTTACCCATCGTCATCCAAATTCATCCTTCGATAGCCTTGGAACACGATTTTACCATCGCGAAATTACAATTTTTCTCGTCGTCTTCAATGGTGACAAATTCCGCGATGTTTAGCACCCTGCTTGGATTCCGTCACGGAATACTTAAATTCCTATATTGACAGGAGCGTGATGTAAATTTTTAATTTCCGGCATTGTTTCACATGGCGTGGTATATTCTCATGCACAGGAGGTGCAATTTCTGCCCGTTTGCTCTACTCATGCGCTAAATAACAGCTTCCGACAATACAATATGTCGAACGTGTGCGGAAATCCAATATCGGAGTCGCGTGATGTGTGAGGACAGACTTCATATGACTCCCTTCAGATACGACACCCCCACAAGCCTGTTATAAAACCATCTCGTTCGTGGGTGTCGACAAAGGCTGCTTTCATAATTGGAAATGCATCTTGCGAGAATCTATGCTCAATAACTCTGCCTTAATTATGAAGCTCCGCCAGATCAAATGTCATTACATTTCTAAAATAATACAATATATTTTTCAAGCCCAAACTAATATATTTTATATAAATTAACTTTAATAATGGCTTCGGGCTAGTGAAGAACACAAATGATATTAATTCCCTAGGCAGTGGAATGTGGTAACATGACCCGAGCATGTATTTGTTTTATCATGGTCACTCACTGCTTCAAATTATTCTTAGAAACATTTTTTATCCGTCTCTCTTTAGGCGCAATGTGTTATTTTAACAGCGCTATCTTCTGTGGCGATGGGAAGACATTATACATGCAATAACGACCGATCGCTTCTTGCGCGCACACCGTTGCCGGTGGATGGTGACACGTAGGAGGTGGGAGTCAGGAGGAGTCGTCAGTTAGCCTTGGCTGCGGGAGGACGTCCTTCCCGCAGCCAGATCTTTCTCTTTCTAGTGTTGAATAAAGAGTTATCTAGAGAAGAGATACTTTCTGTCCGACGCCCGTCCATCCAAAAATGGGATGGTATAAGAATAAAATTAACGAAAAATTAAATAAAGTAGGTTAGTAGAGAAAATATTTACATATCTTCAGGTCATCGAATATTTAGACGAAATAACATCCTGATTAAATCTGCTATAATTTGATATAATACTCAAGTGGCTCCTACTAATGATATCATGGAAGAGATTTAGCCAAAACTTATATATTAAATTTAATTAAAATATAATTCCTAGCTCAAATGGAAATCATCAGCGACATTTGAAACACAAGCCTGACTCTTATTAAATTTGTACCGATAAACATAAAACAACTCATTTGTGGTTCTTATGTATAACCCGAATTCATGACCACATGCCTCACACGATATGAGTTAAACAGTTAAACTACTACGTTATGATTAATCGAAAGCAATTGAATTATTTCCAAGACATTTAATTAAAATTCAAGCAGTACATAGTAGTATGAACACTCATTATTGTATAGAACGATCTTAAATTTTACGTTTTCGTGAATAAAAGCTCCGAATATGATCCATATGATGGTGGCATTAAAATAGTTTTATCAAATGCTGTGGATATTTAAGATCACATTTAAAAAGATTTAAATGTGATCTTAAAATACACTTGAGGCGCAATATTTAGTTATATTATTATACAATATTTTAGCTCTTGGAAAGTTTTTTTTTCCAATATCATTCCCCACTCCGTTATCTTTAAGCAAACGTACTTTAATCTTCTACCCTCGCGAACAGTTTTCAAACTTATTTCTATGTATTTTTTATACTAAAAACTTACTATTTCTGATAAAAATAAGCCCCAACTGACACAATCTCTACATGAAAAAAATAAGTTTTAAACGAACCAGAATATAGTTTCAAAGTCGATAAAGCAGATTTATTGCCGCACTTTATAAAAGGTCATTCAAACTCGTAATTAATCATCTAGCTGCCCCTACAAATTAGTTGCAACTGTGAGTTCCAGCTGAAATTCTACACGAAGGAATTCTTGAAATATCTTTTTTTCGGACAAAAAGCACGTTGAATAAATACGAAGCGCTTTTTGATGGTAGTGTTTAAAATTTAGCTCCAACAAGTCGTCAACAAATTGCTCAAAGGGTTTTTTTTCGCAAGTTTTCCTGAATCGAGTTTTAATTGTGTACGTCAGCTTTGAAGTAAAACGAGAAGGGATTTCCCTGTTGAAATTTTTAAACTGCGCCGATGAGCGATGGCTTTTGTGAGAACAATGGTGCAAATAGATGAGTTTTGTGGTCGTAAAATGTCTTGTTTGTAGGCGATGAAAGCCCCAGAGGAGACAAAAGCACTTTAAAGGTGGCTGTGAAAACTTGCCTTGTCCATTCTTCTTATCTGCCAAAATGATCATTAAAAATAATATAGTTTTCGATCTTTATTTGATTGTAAAAATATACGATCGGATTTAAATTCTGCCCACAAATAATGCACAAATTCAACCATACAAGAATATGGAATAAAACACATTGATTGGAAAAACTGCTGTTGCAATATAAATGGATAAGCGGCCAATGGCGGTCTAATTATGACCTAAACGTGTTCTCCTTTTTCATAGTCCTACATATGTTTTATGCAATAGCTCAATTTTTTTTGGTTTAACACTAGGTTTACGGTTGTTTCTTGTATACCTATTTCTATGAGCACCCGTTAAATTGACAGGTAAACGAAAATAAGTCTAAATTGAGCCATGTTAGAGCTTCACGTTTAAATAAATTATTAGTAAGTGAAAAGTCATTTTCTAAAAAAATCACGGAAATGATAACAATAATATTAACGGTATAGGGTAATATTTTTTAGAAATACAATTTAAACCTTTTTTTGGGCGGTAGATACGTTCCGCGGAAAATCGCACAAAAAAAAGCTATGACTTTCATAGATACATTGAAGATACGTTCCATGGATTTTAAAAACCGCATAACTTTGAAACAGCTATACAAAATATATCCAAAATCGCATAAAAAAAGTTAATAAAAAACAGGAAAACAATAAGACAATTAAAAAATAACATTTTTGGTAACATTTAAAGGACGAGGATAGGATTGAAAGGATAAGATTTTTTTCAAAAATCCAGAATAAAGGGCGTGGTTGTAGTTTAGCGGTAGCAGATGCAATTTGATTTACACAGTCCCAATTTTTTTTCCATATTTCGGTTAGTCTTGATGGTTTATTTCCTATTTTATCCAAAATATTTCGCGATACGTACTTTTCGTGAAATTAAAAAAATAATAGTCTTAAAAAAATCGCATAACTTCGAAATTGCACAAAAAAAAGTCGCACAAAAAGAAGTTTGAGTGTATGCTGAATTTTGTTTGTACATTATCCGCATACGATTTTTTTGCTATACATATACAATAACGATTGCTTCTATTTTTTTACAGTAGTCCACTTGGCAACTTTTTCGCACTTCTTAGGTTGAAATCTTTGGCAAATGTTCTTCTTTTTTTCTCCGGATAATTCCTCGGCTAAATATGAACTCCTTTCTGGATCCATCCGGTGTTGCCTCTTCAGAAAAAATAAAAATAGATCATCCTTTTTTCAACTTAATAGTTCAATATATGCACCAATTGTCTTTAAGATTAATGCATTATACTATTCGCTTTATAACACTTTTTATTTTACTACATTAGCATTCATAGAAAACAAGTTATGAGCATTTTTGTGATAATGGAATGAACAACCATCCGAATTTAATCCATACTCTGTGACTGTTCTTCGTCCAGATTGAATTTGATAGTAAATTCCTTCCAATTCCTCTTGATAGTTAATCTAGGCGCGATCCGAGCAGCTCCTTGGTGTTCCTTACTCCATAAATGCCAACAATGAAAATCCAATCAAATCGAAATTGCAATCTGAATCGAAGACTCCACAGCCTCCGCGAGTAATTTCGAATCAATCACTGGAAATAAATTGATTACATCGTAAGGTTACAGTTATAAGCTATGCAATAGATGCATTACCGATTATGAATAGATGCAGCAAAAAGACAGCATGGGAACCCTTCACTGACCCGAGTCCGGGGGGATGAACTAGCTATGAGATTGAAATACCTTAGACCTTAGACTAGCCATATATAATAATATATACGCAAATTTAATAATAAATAAAAGTCTACTAGCAACCAAGGGATCCTGATGGGATCATAGAAGGCCCCAAGAATACATTTTCTCCCAAATTTATTATAGAAAGCCCTAAAGATGGAGGCAATGGTCACAAGGTTTCTATGTCCAACCGGTCCAAACTCTGAACCGCTGTCTGCGTCCATGAAAGGATCTTTGCATGGGCACTGTGAGAATTGGGTAGAGGAGAACTTGTAGAGAAAATTACTGTAAGGAACTGGGACGTCCAGTAATCCGGGATGTCCCTGTGACACCGCATGTGGTACCTAAAATTTTGAAAATGACAAAGCATGATTTCAATCTAATTTCCTTGCCTTGTTCCGCGGCCTCATATTATATAATATTTTTATTTTTATGGATGTATTGAAATTTAATATGAATAATTAAGCTAATCAGTTAATTATTTCTTATGGCGTACAATCAAATTGTTATATAAGTACCTCACATCATTCTCATAAATCCCTAATCCTATTAATAAAATGTCAAAATGTCATGTATATAGAACATCACTCTAAAAGCACACGTCTGTAGAGTGGACTCTATACTACCGATACTGTGGAAGAACACGATAAAGGCAGACTAGATGTGTCAATCCATTGTCGGTTTGATATTGACATGACACGAAAACTAGTCCGACCCGATTACCTCAAGACTTCAGGTCAACGATTTAAGGTGTGGCAATTTGAAGAAACACGTGTTTCTGAAGTTACCGATAAGGTGTCCCATTGTATTATATTGCCTCGGGCGATTTATATCGCAGACGTTTTCCAATGGCTTCTGAATTTGATCGCGATTAATCCCACGTATGACTGGAATAATCCACTGGAAATTCTCCAGACGATCCAAAATATCTATCGTTCTACGCAATTGCTGATAAACTCTTCTACCGATGAACAAATTGCTCTTATAACTTTTGGGGGTCCTTTATAAAATTATCGAAAATTTTGATATACGAGTACAACGTATTAATTTTATGCCGTGGGCGTTATAAGCTCCATCTGCGTGGATACACCGCCTTGAATATGACAACTGCGTAGGTGGATGATGATACAAAGCAAAATTTTTGGACACCGCTAAATTTGCATTAAGCCAAATCGCTGAAAAGGCGGCTTTTGCTCCAAAATATCGACAAAGCTCAAAGAGATAATCTTAAATACACACAGCACGGGAATCCCCAAAAAAACAAATTCACCCCAAAAATTGAAATTTATAACACTTTTGCTACTAGCAATTCGTGTAGTTCATACGCCGTTATATGTTTGCTCAGCACGAGCTCAAAACATCTGCTGCTTATAAACAAAATCCATTTGGCGGCATTAAGCCGAGAGCGTAGGTGTTATAATACAGCAGATAATATATTTTTTAAAACATCACACGTCCATTTTTCCCCTTATCCAGGCGCCGATATTGCAAAACAAGGCTTGCTACTAAATGATAAATTTAAAAAATATAATAAACTATTTCGGGTTCGGGAAACTTTTCCCCCGCATTCGCCCGCATTGACCAAAATTTGTATTCTGATCCACAATGGGGCTGGGAAATTAAATTTAAAACGACACCAGACTTCTTTGTCTCGAGGGACTCCACAGTGGCGTTGAAAAATTGTAATAGACGTATAAAAGTCGAAACAAAACTAAACACAATAATTTTAAATTTGTTGACCCCTAATAAACAAGTATGAAACATGCTACATTTTTCGTATAACCAAGTGTTTGTATAGTGGATTTAATCTTAGACTCCTTATTATAAGCATTAATATTACTTGATTATCATTTTTTTATATTATAATATAAACATATTAAAATTTTCGGATGTAAATAAAAAGTCTCGAAAGTTGAATTATTGTACATATCGGCATTAAATTAAAATCTACAAAGCTATTGCTTTGTCTACAAGCAGTTTATGTTGATTATTGTTAAATAAACGTCGTCTACTTTCAATACAAAGTGGTTAGAGCTTCGGTAGACGTGGTTAAAGTTATAACGCGAGAAATTAGATAGAAGTATTGCAACTTTCAAAGCATTATAATTTTAAATATACATAATATTTGTTATAAGCTATTATAATATAGTTTCAGTACTGTAAATATATATAAGACATTTATATAGTTTATAGATCTCAAAAATTGTTATAAATGTTGGCAACAACATCATCGCGGTAGATTACCGTTTTGTCTACTTACAATATCAAATTTAAAAAATCAAAAATAATCAATTTTATAGTAATAATTACACAAATAATGTCGCTGCCTCCTATTCTATAAGGTGGCGTATTATAACTTCTTGTTTTTATAAATATAAATAGTGCGAAAAAAAATTCTGCGGTGCAGGTAAAAATGCAGGTCAGCATAAAAAATATCATAAATTATTTTATGGAGCGAAAGAATTAAAATTTCTTTACGGAACATGAATAAAAACGTGATTTGCTGTACAAATCCTATGAAAAAAATATCTAGGCCTAGATAGTGCCTAGATAGTGGCTAGATCAGTGGCTAATAAAGGCAAAAAGGTTGGTCAGATCCTCTTATCGACAGAAGGGTTAAATAAAGATAAAGAGATTTTATACAAGATAGCTGATCTGGTTAAATATATATATGACGGTGAACTTTTCCTTCCATCAACACATCACGATCAGCAACGGTTAGAAGCTGGCGGATAAAAAACGTCTTCCTTCGACCAAGGCCTTGACTAATTCCAGATCTCGAATGCGTTAGTTCTCATAATCACAATCGCCTTCTGGCTTGCGCGTCATTTTTACTAGGAAGAAGGACCGTGACCATGATCCGATCGTCTCATGAAGCATCTACGATTGGGATTGTTATATAAGATTGGGGGCGCTCTCGGGGCGTGGAGTCCCCGGGCGGCTCCCCACTCCCACGTGCTCGTCAGGATAGCCACGCTAACGCACGAGTCCGTTCTTCTTTCGAATCATGTGTACCCGGACGGATGGATGGAGATGAACGGGCGTCGAACAGAAAGACTCGTTTCTCTAGGTAACTCTAGATCTGATCTTGACTGCGGGAAGGACGCCCTCCCGCAGCCAAGGCTAACCGACGACTTTTCTCAATTCCCGCTTCCTGCGCTTAATCTTGAAATCTAAAAAATCTTATTGTCTCTCAACATATTACAAATCACCCCAATCATTGTCATAAATCATACTTCTTATAAGTTATTAATAAAAAAAATTAACCGCTAAATCACGTGACAATTTACAATCATCACCCTATCGTTATAATCATTGAAATTATAGCATTTCATTCTGAGACGCCCAATATTTTTCTCATCAATGTGCGCAATATAAATTGTTCACAGTGTCAAATAGTGATAGTGTTCTACTTCAGACGTAAATCGTCCATATTCAAATTTATGGAGAAGTTGGCTTAAAATGATAAAAACTCGGTAGGCAAAGCAAACTCAGGTAAACCCGAGCATTATGCACCCTGATTTATGGACAAAGTAATATTGTAGAGCGTAATCTGAAAAAATGTCGGCAAAATCAGAGCAACACACTGTGTGGAGATTTCCACACTCTGTAAAGGGGAGAGCTGAATAAAAAAGAACACGGGTTTCTTTTACACTTAACGATAACAAATGGCCTTTTGCAAATGGCGTTCGCATTAATAATGACTTCAGGAAGAAATTTAGTGATTTGATATGCCCCGGGTATACGCCGGGGGTACATTTAGCCCGGAATGAAATTTATTGCCCGCGTTAAGCCGGCCTATTCTGGGCCGATCCGAAAACTTTTCAGCAAGTTTCGGCGGAAAGGAGGCAAGAAAGTCTGCCATCGGGGCGAACTCACCACATTAAATCCTATCGAGTATTCAAATCTTATTTATCATGTTTGCTACTTAAGGCGCAACATGCGGACATGGCCGCCGTAATAGTTCCAGGATTCCATTATTCGCGGGCGGAAAGGGTTATAATTCATAATCATCGCCCGTGAGGTGGTTGCGCGCCAAATTTACGGGGTGTGCTTTTATGTGAATTTTTTATCCACACATCTGCTCAACTTTCATGGAGCCTTAATTCTTTTTTCACCCACTATCAGTAAAATTTATCGACTCAAATAGAGAAGCGAGAGCATTTTAGAGCGTGTTTTATTTTTGCTGGAGCTGAAACTCTTATTAACGTCAATTTTTTGCGCATCTGTTTTTTCATACAAAATGATAATATATATCATGTCAAAATATGTATAAAAACTATAATTTTATTGAATTTTTGTTATATTATTCATAACTTCATGTTTCTTGGACCTCGAAAAGCCTTCGATTAAGCCGAAAATGATGATCAATCATTGTAAGAAATATCAATTTTAATTTAAGTATATTCTCATCAACTCATTGCGTATATACTCTATATAAAAGAGGTACTGGACTCTTTGTAATTCAGAAAGCCCTTTCCAGTAAAATCAACAAGTTCGTCTAGAATTACGACACATTAATCCAGGTAGCCCGCTAGGTGAGCATTCTAAATGAAACTCAGAAGTCAAGCTACCTTCAATATCAAACGAACGAAGAGGTGAATACATGATACAGACGAATTGAATGTAATCCCTTCCTGTGAATGGGTATTAAAAAGGGCCTAGTTCTGGAGTGGACTGTTTGTGGCTGCACTATGATGATGATGATGATAAAATAAAATGTACATGTGTGTATATTCAAAGCATTGCAGTAGATAACAAGCTGTAGTATACAAATGCAAAAGCGACATTCAAAGGTTCAAAGAGAGTAAATTTGTATTCGCATGTTCATATCAAAGCAACAATATGAAACGACCCATTAAATACGATATGCGGATACATCCAAATACTGTTGAAATACGATCGTTCAATATGAAAATTGTTTTCTACGGAAAATAGTTAATATACCATCATAGCATATCGTACCAAAATCTATTCTTACACATTAAAATTAACAATAATGATACAGTTGGAGAGTTACCAGTTTGTCAAGGTCAGGGTTAAAAAAATATGATTTATGTTTAAGATGCTTTTATTAAATTTATTTACAAAATTTGATCAAATTGGACACCTCTACTTCGCATAATGCACTACATATTTTTCTTATTGCAACTGTAGTTCTCTGAAGGAGCGTTTCTTTCACTTTTTCAAAAGCGGCGCCTAAATTAATAATTTTGGCAACCCTATTCCTTGGCTCGCACGATCCTCAGATCTGACACCAGTGGAATTCTTTGTCTGGGGACGTGCCCTATTCCATGATTTGCATGGTTATCAGACCTGAAACCATTAGAATTCATTGTCTGAGGACGTGCCCTAATCCGTGGCTCGCACGGTCCTCAGACCTGACACCAGTGGAATTCTTTGTCTGGGGACGTGCCCTATTCCATGACTCACGTGATCTTCAGATCCGATACGACTGAATTTATTTGTTTAGGGACATGCAAAATAATTATTTTACACTACAGAAGTGCAAAAGGGTAATGCTAACTTAAACAACTACAGTTGGAAAATGTATAATCCAGAAAACTAAAATATGTGAAACATATTTTTTTAGTTTTTTGTTTAAAGAATGTTGAAGTTGACATTTCTTCGTTCGTTCGTTTGCACATCTTATTTGACTTTGGAAGCTCATAACTTATTTTCTTTAGACTAATTGCATAAATTATTGATATATTTAGATCAAAAATATATTGCAAAATACAAAAATAGTTATTACGTGATGTTACGACTACAGATTAAAAAGTTATGGCGATTTAAATGTGAATTTTTGAGTATTTTTACAAAATGTAAAAAAAATACATTCTGATAACTCCCTCCCTAAACTCAAAAAAAAATGTCTGTCCATGTGCAAAACACCCTGTACATGTAAAATAATAAAATAATAGGTTTTTGATTGAAGTTTTTGGTAAGCAATTGCAATACTAATTTAAATATTTTCAAAAACATGATTGCTATAGGGTGCTTTAGAAAAAAGTGCGAGTTTAATTTTTTTTTAAACTATGGCATAACCCATTTTTTATAAATATATTGTATTTTTTATTGAGGAAAAGCTTTAAATATCAAACATTTCTATATGTAATAATGGCTGTTGACACAACATTTGTGCCATAACCAGGATAAAACGTATGCATTTATTGATGGTTAATGTCCAATGACACAGATCCTGTGCCACGTTTTATCTCAATTATAAGCTTTTTCATACATATATATGTTTTTATCCTAATTTATTACAAATTATAGAAATGCTCATTTAAAAATAATGGCTATAGTTGAAAATGTAAGCATTTCAGAGAGCTTCGGCAGCAATAATTTGTCTACAATTTTATTCCATTTCATTTGATATCGTCTGCAAATTCAATTTCAACCAGCATTATTTTTCTACGACAATTCCATTCTCAATGACAATATATTTTCTGAAGTTCAGCATACTACTAAAATGTCAGCTTTTTAAAATTGATCCCACATATCTTGCCGGTCGTATTCTCACACAACCGAACCAAATATGTGCTAAATTTCCTTCGTCTTATTGATTTTTATTTCATACTAGAGTGAATATGTCATCGCAGGGATTATGTCGTTCTGGTGAGATAATATTTTTTCATGGAACGAATTAGACAAAAAGGAAACAAGTTGATCCTTCGTATCAGTCAAACTTTATCCGGAAACTCTACACGGTATGTTGGTAGCTTCTTTGCGGTATGTCTGACGAACTAAGTCCAGCTAAATCCAACAGCTTAACGAGGTCCCGGAATTATAGTTTTTTTCGAAGCATTGTTAAGTCAATGCCTAAATCGGAGGACTCCATAACGGACAAAATCTCTTGGGCCTTCATTTTGTGCCCTGACTTTCTCTAAACTTATCCATTTTCAAGGAGAGCGTCCCCAGTTAAATCAGGCCACCGGGATGAAGCGACAGATTTATTGGACAAACTCTCACATTTTGATTTCGTGACTTTACCTCTTGGTTGTTTGGAATTAATTTCCCAAACAAAATATTAATTTTAAGAGAGGGTTGAATTTTTTGCAGCCTCGTGGGGTCGAAACGGGTCGTGTGGGTTGACACGCAACAATGGTAAAAGGATATTCATATTTTTTTGAAAAGGACTGTTTCATGTCGCATTATATGAAGGACGGTAAAAAATTACAGTTTTGCAAAAAAATATATCAAAAACGTTACAAAATTGCGCCGCGAAACACATTTTTAAAAATTAAATCCACCCCTTATCTTGATTAATTTATCATAAAAACGTTTCAACACGAGCACGTTTTCAATGGCCACTCGTGTCAAGCATCCAACAACTTCTATTTAAGACATAGTGTACATACAATCGTATCTGATAACATGAGTGATAAATACAAAAGTCAATGACATTATAATTCGATAATTTCTTAACAAGTCCTCTTTGGGCTTCTGAACTTTATGATATGAAAATAAACATTTTTATTATAATAAATAAAATGATTAAGGATGCTTGATATTCTCAGACAACGATTAAGGACCTCAATTCATCATAATCAGTGCTAACTTTTCAGAAGTCTTCTTTGTATAAAAACAACGACATTTTTTAACATTGCTCAATACTTCTCAATTTGCTTTTAATATCAACAAATTGATCGCTTTAAATGATATTTATTTTCATCAACAATTTACTGCTATTTGCAGAATCTTAAAAATGCTTTCGTCAAAGAATACCTTAACAAGCGACTTTAAAACTCAAAATATATCCGCATTTAAAATTTATTTTAAATTTTTCAAATTCATTAATTCTTGATTTTTTATGAATCATGACTTTTCAAAATGTACGAAATTGAAAGAAATACAAACAAATAGAAATTAAAATTTTCCCAAATTACAGGGTGCGGCTGGGAAACTTCCTTATTTTAAACGCACGCCCTAAAACGGCAGTTATTTTAAAAAGAGTGTAATAATATTTATTCAAAAGCGTAAGATTTAATGTTTTTTAATGTGTATATTTAATAACGATCATATCTTAGACAATCATCAGGAATCACTTTAATATCACACTCGTGAATCGTGTTACTGATTATAGAAATAGGTTATTTTATGGGCTTATTTAAGATCTCTTAGGTGATCTGCATGAGGAAGATCGACCTGATTGAAGATTTTTTTAGATATGGAGGATGTCTCATTTCAGCAGGAACGTCGATGAAACTTTTGCGAGAACATTTCTCCGAACTTTATTTTTAGTGGTCGACGCGCCCGATTTAGTCCCGTGTGAATTTTTTTGTGGGGTTATCTTAAATCCCTTCTTTATCCTGATCCTGTCTCAACCGAAAAATATAATTCAAGTTTCTATCGATAACATACTTTTCGATATACTGGAAAAAGTGGAAAGAAGCTTCAAAACTCGATTATATCAATGCATTGATTAGAACGGAAGCCTCTTTATTGAATCTTTAAATATATCTCTATTATATGGAAAAGACCTAAACTTATATCTATTATACTGTTTGTGTTATTCATTTTTAAAATAAGGTAGTGTCCCTGTCGCATCTGACTATAACGACTTTGGAAGCTCAGGACTAGTTTTTTTTTAAACCAATTGCATCAAATAATGATTCATTTGGATCGCAAATATTAGGGTGTCCCATAAGTTTCTTTCGTATTCATATTAAGAAAAAAATAAACAATAATTTGTATTACATCAAAATTTATTGAATAATATATGATCCATTCTGTTCTATTACCTTTCTCTATCTCTCCGGAAGCCTCATAATGCCTACTTGCCAAAATTTCCCAGGTTTTTTGGCAAAATATTTATCAAGGTACATATTTATATCATTTTTTGAATTAAAATGTTTGGCAATGTCCGGAGAGTATGGAGGATGAGGTAAAACATCCCAGTCAAATGATAATAATTTATTTCTGACGAGCAAAGACACATGAGGCCTGGCGTTATCATGACGAAAAACAACGTCTTGTCTACTCGTTAATTCTGACCTCTCTTTAGATTGTCTAGTTGGATACAATATTTTATTGAATTGATCGTTTCACCTTCCTGAAGTAGCTCATAATAAAATACCCCATTCCAGTCCCACCAAAGGCATAGCAAAACTTTTTTTGGATGTAGGCCAGGTTTAGTACAGTTAAAGCTTCTGTATCCTTGGTCGGAGATCGTTTACGTTGGATATTATCATAGAGTATCCAATTTTCATCTCCAGTGATAAGTCTCTTCAAAAAAGGTTGACTATTTTGTCGTGTGCGATATGGGGGCGGGCTTTCTTCAACCATGGCTATGATTAGATCTGTGTTCATTTGCGAAAGAGACTTATGGGACAACCTTGTAAAATTGCAAATTGACATTGGGATTATATGTGAAACGTAACAAAATATCCCCTTAACCCCCGAAAAAATTTTGTCTGTCCATGTGCAAAACATCCTGTATAATTATCCCAAATTCGATTTACGCGGATTTTTATATCCTGGATATACCCTTCTTTACGATAAAAATACTGAAATATTTTTATAAATAATCTGTATGTCGTTATTAAATATTTTGTATAACAATAGATACATATGAAAGGGTCATATCTATAAAAGGATCCACCCATTGGGAACGTATCAAAGATCACTTTTGCGCCCATTTTATTGGAAATTCTGGTTGAAAACCCATGGAAGGAAACAAATACGGAGCTTAAGAAGTTTTAACCATATGAATAAATACTACATGTATATTATGTCATACTCTAAGAACCAAAACTATAAGGTTATATCGAGCCGATATATAGTTGTTGCATCTATTGCGCATTACAAGCACGTTCATTGTGCTTAAGCAAACATCCCCATACAAATATACCATTGATCAATGCATCCTTAATACTGTATTAATTGAACATATCATAGGATGTAAATCCATTTGATCTACATAACATTGCTTCCATGACAAATATCGAACAATACACGGAACTACATTCATATAATGTTATACAATATTGTATTGATTAGTAATATTTAAGTGCAGCTACGTTATATGGCTTAGAGACATGATTTTTGGACGCTCCAGATTAATAATTTGTTTTTTATTTTATTTGCAGATTCGTGGCAGGAGTTTTCCTCCGGCATAACGACACACCCGTTGTAAGAGCATCAGGACGAGAACTGAGCTATGTGCTCTTGGCCGGCATCCTTATGTGCTACTGTGTAACGTTCGCCCTCGTCCTTAGGCCCAGCAATCTAGTGTGCGGAATGCAGAGGTAAAATTCAATTTTTAGACTTAAGCTCTCTAACGCTTCACGGATTTTAGGGGCGAAAATTAAAATTGAAATTCCTGAATAAATTTCGATCGTCTGAGGCGAAAAACCGGCCCTAATCCCTTAATACCATCAATGAAAAGAGATTATATTCTGATTAGGAAAAGTTTGCGCCGGATTACCATGCCCGGAGTGACAATTTTTCTCCGAAAATTGGAGAGGATTATTAAACTTCAGCCGTCTATTATTGAAATTTATTAACGTGATTGATCAGTCACATCCTTTCTCTCATTCCCCGAATCTCTTCGCCGAAAATGATTCATACATTCTGGCAGGCTTGGATTCGAGTTCTTGTTTCTGTGGATTTATTTCGCTTTGGAAACTCGATCTGTTTACTTCCGTTTTCTTGACTCTCTATAAATAGCAAACAGCAAGTCGTTTCCCACGATTTCCTCCCTTTTTCATCACTTTTATTCCTAAGTAACAGGAAGTTTGTACGTTCCATTCGTTAAGCGCCACCGTATCCGTTTCAGTGACTTTGTAAATATTTGAAAAATCCGCGATAAAAACCCTTTTTTATTCAAATAAATCTTGGAGGTATTTCCTAGATGCCTTTCTGAATATCCTTACATAATTATATGACTTGTGGTTCATGACTTAAATTAATCAGCTTGCATCCAAATTTACAGAAGATCCATATCAATCCAGCTAGATAAAAAATAACCCTATAAAAGAGGCTGTGAAAACCATTCAAAAACAATATTTTGGTTGCATTATCATATAATGTATGTCTGTCTGTTCATTATTTAAGCAAAAAACTTTCTAAAAGCTTAAAAAAATAGTTAACGTTAAGTGATACAATACTTTTATTTGGAAGGTCTCACTTAAACCAATATCAAATCCGAATTAAATTCTACTCTCGGGAAATCTGCTCCTTCGTTTACAACAATAAAATGTTAGGTGGCAGAGCTTAAACGAGGCCATATGAGCTGCCAAGATAAACAGCGCATTTGTCGACCAAATGAAGTAACCGCCCCAGAAATTATGAAGTAAATCCACTAAAAGTGTGCGAGTTAGTAGATATTGTAGGCCTTTCTAGTAGATATTGACATAAAATTTGTACATGAGAAAGCCGTGCGTAAGATGGGTACCGCGTTTGCTCAAAATGGAACTGTAGCGTGGGCGATATATCATCCCCGCATAGTAGCGGCATCTTCCATTTCTCTTCAGGTGCAATGTGCTATTTTAGCAGCGCCACCTCTTGTGACCCTACGGAACCATTGCACCTGCTTACTGACCAATCGATTCTTGCGTGTGCATCGTTACCGGCGGAGTAGTGACGCGCAGGAAGCGGGAGTCGCAAGAGTCGTCCGTTGGCCTTGGCTGCGGGAGGTCGTCCCTCCTGCAGCCAGACCTCTCTCTCTCTCTACCTGTGCTGGGGAATAAATAGTTATCCTGTGAAGAGAGTCTTTCTGTTCAACGCCCTTCGTATTCCCATCCATTCATCCAGTACATCACAGTGCGATAGCAGAACGGACCCGTGCGGTAGCGCGGCCATTCCGACGAGCACGTGGAGGCGGGGAGACGCCCGGGGACTCTGCTCCGAGAGCGCCCCCGCCTCAAACGTTACAGAACAAAAACAGCTTCGTGATAATGTTTGAATCGAGTGTTTGGCGATGTTTCACAGCAATAAGGAACGAGTTTTTGCATCAATTCAGGATGAAACATGGGTCCATCACTTCACATCTGAGACAAAGAAACATGAGAACACTCAAATGATCCGAGCTATTTAATATCCATATCAGCAAGAACACACTCATTGTTGGAGAAACTAACTAGATTTTGTAACTTTTATTTAAAATTAGTAAAATATAGTGAGGGGAAATCTAGACTTGTACGCATATCATTTGGTGTGAGCCATCTATGTAAATTAGACTCTGAGAGAGCTTGCATGGTCGTACAGATCATATAAAATGCCGCAAAAAGTCCTAAAAATGGACAGAAGATCTGTATGTCCGATCGGTCCACTTTTCGCACCGCTGATATGACGAATAAATGCCTCACGATCGAACGCCCATCGTTGTATTTATTTTATTGAGGGTTTATATCGGCTGGGTCGGTCCAATGTTTAAGCGATAACGAAGAAAAGAGGCATTGGATAACATAATATAAAAACGGACGGAGCCAATAAATGTTGATTAATGTAAAGTATATTGGTTAAGCAAAATAAAAATCAACTCTCGACTAGGTCGGTATTCTGCGTTTTGCGCCTCAAGCCCAATTGCGCCCGTGGTGAGCGCCTGTTTTGCCACCCCCTTGTTACGGCCCTGAATTTTAACTACCATAATCTCATTTTCTCACGCATTTAAAATGAAAAGTGAGACATTGTTCATAGTTTCGTGATCATGGCTGTATATTTACGTCCAAAATATTATAATTTATCCTAAAGTTTTTTAAGAATACATTTAATTGTTTTTATCAATTAAATTGATATATTCAATTTGTTAAAGTAGTTTTTAGCATTGTACCTGTCCATTATGTGATGTTAATTAAATTCTTTGAGATCAAAAAGACTCGATTGCTCTGTCTGCACAAAAGTAAAAGTCGATAAAGCGATCCATTTTAATGAAACCATTTACTTTTGATTTGCAAAAGTTGGTTCGTTCGTTTCGGCGATATTTAGATTCATCACCTTAATCTATTGCACGCCCGCCCCCCAATAACGGTCCATTGAGAAAAGCTTCACGCAACCACCAACACCACAATAAATTTAATGGTCGATAATATTTCATTTAAAGAGATTTTGCTCCTCCGTCTTCTTTTCGAGACCGACGCGGAATATAACGCCGGAAAGTTTCTTGCGAAAGTCGTAAAAAAGGGTATAACAACTGTTATCTAAAGAATTCCGGCCCGAGTGTAACGTCAATAACCCATTTCCGTGTTGAAGTTAAATTGACAATTGGCCTGAGATATTTCTTATTGGCCCCACTCGTAAAGTTGAGGATGGAGAAATTATTTTATTGGCGATCGGGCTCAAGAAACTGCATCAAATATTTTGTATTCAATTCGACGTCCATTTCTAAGCACGAAACCGATATTTAAGCAGTAAATTCGCATCGTGATTCTATCAATGAATACATAAAAAATTGATAATAAAGAATGCCCCAATTCGCAATATTATAAACGTGCAAGGAATATATCATCCTTCAGGACCATTGCATATAAACATCACTGACAGAACCATTGTCTACTATCGACCTCTCGCCTTCAATCGCCTCAAAGGACCGTTGTTCCTTTTGTATATACTAAGCAGAACAGTTCTGTTAGTGTCGTGCAATTTCATCTTAAATAACCTCAATGGACCATTGTTTGCTTAAATGAGAACATCGTCACATTCTGATACAACCTTTATTACTCCGTAATTAACTATGACTTGATTTAACAATAAAGCTTCTGCTGGTATAGGCATTAAATAAATTTAACATACATTTCCTCGTTGATTAATATACAACCCATTGTGATTTTTCTCGTTTATTATATTACGTAAATGGGGGACCCAAAAGAGTAGTACTATTAGGGCTGCAACCCTATCTTCGTTAACGCCTCATAATAGACATACTCCATGGGTTCGTTTTCTATTGAGTCAGCAGAGAATAGAAATACGTGTTCTTCTTTGAAGTTTTTATAATGACCAAGAGAAAGAACACAGTTACGAAAGTCATAATTTTGGCCTATTTGGCGACTTTGTTCAAAAATTTGGATATGTTTTCTTTATCAATAGTCTGAAAAAATCATCTTGAGCACTAGAAAACACTACTAAAAATCGGTTTTATTCTTCAAGTGCCATTCCATGCTTTAAAAAAATGAGCATTTCTTTGATTTAAGAACGTACATTCAGACAATTTTATTGCGTTGGTCTTGCGTGTTCCGTATTAGCACTCAATATTTACGACCAATACAAGTAGTGATCTCCAGGCGGAAAAAAAATTTGAAACCCTGGATAAATGTTCCGAATTCAACCCCATCAAAAATTACGATAACAACCTTCACTTATTCACGTGCTGAGAATCTCGACGATCAGCAAATGCGACCGTTAAGAGGCTTTCTACCGCATCGTGAAGACATTATCGATATTTGAATGACCATTACGTACGGCGGCATACTACACATACTACATTGAACGTGAATGTGTTACAGATTCTATCTTTCGTGGAAAACCATACACCCGGACTCCTCAATGATCTATAAATTCTGATTTTATAGCGGCGAAGCATAAAAGAGGTGTTAACTCGGCGGATGCCTCCCAAATGGATTTCATGATTGATCACGGCGCGAGTGAAAATGAAATCCTTGGGAATTATGGACTCTTAAAGCACGACCGCGAGGACCTTTCTCGAATACGTGACCTGAAATCAACGCCAAATGCTGGAGAAATATAAGCGCATTTTGCATCAGCAGACCCAATGCATTCATATGGTCTTTGGTATAAGTCGTTCGGCTCATTTAAATCATCCCTTAATGCGCTTGATATGGATAAGACAACTCTGGCGACAAGCCAAATTAACACTCACCCCATTAACATCACATAGTTAATTTCAAACGGCATTATTAACAATATGAAATTGTATTTTAATAGGGGTTGATTATTTTTGTCAATTATAAATAACAGAACGGTGTAAAACGTGTTTCAATATGAATAGGATGGGTATTATGGGGTAGGATGAAGAGCGACAAAACACTTGCTACGCGTTCTTGACAACACAAAAAAATAGTCCCTTTTGATTCCTAAATGTATAATTTACGACAATAAATGACGAAAAAAATCAATGGTTTTCTCGATAAAAAAAAACCTTATTACAACCGTTAATTGACTATAAAAAGGTTTTTTTCATTTGGTTTAATATGTGGAATAATTCATTATAAAATAATAAAACTGGGAGAAACTATTACTGCACAAGGAACTATTAGGTTGTCTATCCTGGGAAATCCTGGAAAATTTTGGCAAGAAGGCATTATGAGGCTTTCAGAGAGATGGAGAAAGGAACAGAATGGATCATATATTATTCAATACATTTTGATGTAATACAAATTATTGTTTATTTTTTTCTTAATATGAAAACGAAAGAAACTTATGGGACACCCAAATAGAAAGAACCCAGGAGTTCCAAAGTGATGAGACGATATGTTGAATAAATAAGGGAATTTTATATTTCATAAAGTTGTATATAAACATTTTGTTATTAATAAATTTGAACTTTTTAACTAAATTTTAGAATATATTCGGGTTCCCTTAGCATATTAAAAAATTCTCAATGCAACTTATAAGACAACCAACTTTAAATTTAGGATTAAACTTTACATATTTCTACCAATGCTTACATTTTATGAATATTCAACATTAGATATTTGATCCAATAGTCAATATTTGATATAGTCATGATGGATTAGATCTTGGATTTTTATTACAAAAGCTCTAATTTGAATCCAGATTAAGAGAGAAAAAAACAGTTAATAGTTTCAATCGATCGTCTCAATCCAAATTTATCTTAATTTCTCAAATCTGAGATGTAAATAATGAGGCAATTATCAAAAACGTGACTATCTGGATTTGCTATTCAAATATACAAACTATTCAAATGATTCTTATCCTAATTTCACCATCTTAAGCCTATAAAAACCGCACGCACAGATTTGTGCGTTTCATCATATAGACACAATAAAAACACATTAAGCATTATTTTTATTCAAACATATATGTTGTATGCATATGTTGTCAATATTATATTTAACTAAAATATTATTAGATCAATATTTATTGACTATTGATTTTCTGTGGATTTTATGCATATAAATGTCAGCCTCAGCCACAGTTTGGTCCAACGTCTCTAATTCCTAGCCGTATTTATTGAGCTAAGATGAAGATATTTGAATGATCTGAGAAGAATTTTAAACAAAAAAATTAAAAATTATTATTAACGCTTTTCATATGAAATGTCCGATTAGCAATCAATCATGAATGTATCATAATAAAAATTAGACAATAATCATCAAAACACATTGATCCACTTCTATCTATTAATCCTATTCAAATAATCCCATCACAAATTCACTGCATGTCCATCATCCCTAGAAAAGGCTCATGTGAAGATAGTATCCAAAATACACTTGGCTGCCTGACAATCCTGCCTGACTTCTTTCAA
Source organism: Stenopsyche tienmushanensis (assembly GCA_008973525.1). Taxonomy (NCBI): domain Eukaryota; kingdom Metazoa; phylum Arthropoda; class Insecta; order Trichoptera; family Stenopsychidae; genus Stenopsyche; species Stenopsyche tienmushanensis. Next base: position 735,839 of record WACJ01000092.1, on the reverse strand, counting down.
TATCCATATAGTCCAACTAATTGAATATTAAAATGAATTGAACCTTGAAGAAATTCAAAAAAACCAAACAACACAGATGAAAGACAAACTTCGACGTGCTTAGTTCTAAATTGGAAGCGATTTAACAGTAGACAATGGGTTGATTAAACGAAGCATGAATTTTTAACTAATGCTGAGGAGAAAATATTCGCCAGCGGAGTCTTTGTTTTGGCTAACGATATTAAAACAAAGTTCTCGTGTCGTCTGCGCAAAAGAAGAACTCACGAATTTTATTGGGCTTAAAAGTGACATCGCTTACACTAGATTTAATTTTATTTATGATCAAAGTGGACGAAATAGTTCAAAACTAATTATATAAATGTGAGCATTTACTTGTACTGTTAAATTGAAAATGTTCCACGCCACTCGTGAGTATTTTCATGGTTAGAATGGAAGTACAAACATGGAGTGGAATTTTCATTATTATCTATACGAGGGGTTGTTTTCCTGCAGGATCCCACACACGACCTGCATTTCCCATTCCATGGGGAATCCTCAGATAACCTGCCGTTTGGTATTTAAGAGGGGAGTTCAAAGCTTGCGGACGTGACGGTCATGTTGTCGCAGGTGTCACGTCTTCCCTTTTTGTCAGGAGAGAGGTTTCCATAATTTGATAGTGATAAAGAATTAAATCGAGTGAGATCCCAACGAAATCGCCAGGAGCGTCCTGGAAGAGACGTATGCTGGAATTGCGCCATGTGCTGTTATTTTGGGTCGCATTAACATTTCTGTCGAGTGAGAACGTGTGTATTTTACAAGATAACATCGGCGTTAATTTTTCCCCTTTTTCTTGTTGTAGATTTGGAGCTGGATTTTGTTTCACGGTGGTTTATGCAGCTTTGTTCACGAAGACTAATCGGATATCGAGGATCTTCAACGCGGGTAAACATTCTGCCAAAAGACCCAGCCTTATATCTCCAAGATCGCAGCTCATTATTTGCAGTGGACTCATCAGCGTTCAAGTGAGTCAAATCTTTTGTTGAAAATATTGAGTTGATTTTGATGACTTTTTACATATATTTTTTACAAAATGTGTCTTTTGGTTTCAAAACTTTTATTATATCAGTCAATTACAATCTCCATTGTTAGCTACAACAGTTTCGCATATTTCCATAACCTTATTTATTTCATTGACATTGAAATCATAAGACTTGCATTCAAAAAACAGATCCAGGAAAGAAAAAAACTTTTGCATCAACTTCCAACAAACGTCAAACTTTCCAACAAGATGATAATATTCCATACATAAGGAATCCAGTCCCGAGCCAAAATTTCAATCCCGGGATTTCGGGATTAAATAAGACGATCCCGGGATCAGTCCCGGGATCCCGGGATTGGGATTTTCAATAGTGTTAGAAATCACATTGATAAATTTGATAAAAAAATTACTAATAAGTCCATTTGTTTAATATAAAAAATAATTTGAAGGCGAAATAATTTTATTTATTTAAGAAAAGATAAAAATTAAATTCAAAAAAAGATAAATAAAACACTAAAAAATTCAAGTATTTTTTTGAAAATATGCCCAAAGTAACATTAAACATCGAGTGTTTCATTTAGTCTGGATCTGATATATATCTCTGTTATCTCCGTATAACACCATTAATGTAACTGATAAAATTCCTTTCTGCTGAGACACGGATTAAAACTCTCAAAATTCCCGATTTCCCAACAAACTATTTATTTCCGTCGCTACAGATGAATACTTATATACTATAATACTTTGATGTGATTCTTAATTATATTGCGGAGGAATACAAAAATTTTGAAGCCCGTATCCATTATATTTCATATCGATATTCCCATTATTAGAGTCGAGGTGTAGTAAATACATCACCGGTAGGGAAAGGTTAATATAACAATTTGAAAAATATATATGTACTCTATGTATACATAACATAGATTAGACAATCACTGCCCCTAGGCATCGCCTAAGCTCACCAATTAGTAGTTACGCCACTGTTTCCAAGCGTCCTGATTTTGGCGAAAATGTCTCAATTTAGTAGCCTTTAACATGCTGGTGAGGTGTACGATTTCTTTTAGATGAAAATTTTAGGATTACGTTTACTAATCCCGGGATTCATGAGCACCTAAAACTATCCGGGATCCTGGGATTGGATTCCCTACCCATACATAAACTATTAAATGTTAGATTCCCCACATTGATATTTTTAAATATGTACAAATATATACTCCATAACCACAAATTTTATAATGTAAATGCTCTTAATGACCTCTAAAATGGTATTTACTATGGTGTAAATTAAGACTCGAGCGGATCCTTGCTTTTTAATTGTCAATCGCTGCTCCAAATGATAATCGATGGTGATGATAATCATATTTTTTGCATATTTATAAAGCTCGTAAATCCATATTTGTTCATATCTTTCGGCCGTCGTTGATACATCGCAACCGAAAAATTAAATACAACGACAAATTACTATCTGGAGCGCTATAAAATCGTAAAAAAATAATTAAATCTGTATCACGTAATATTCTGCTTAGTTTTCCGACGTTATTTATGGCCGAAAATCTTATTACTTCTCTTATAAACAATTCCATATATCATTTTTATTATGTATTTATGTTAATATAACTGCAGGATTAAAATATGAGGGTCGTTGTTGCAAAAACGCTTCGAACCACTGCCGCATAATATATTGCAGAAACTAGCCCGGGGGGTTGCTTAGTCCCAATCCTTCGTATAAATTAAAATCAAACTTTAAATATACTTGCGGATCTAATATTTTAATCGAGTTCAGCAATCGAATTTGTCTAAAGCTCTTCGAAAGAAAAATTTGTTTAAGCTCGCTCTGAGTGACTTGTTGATAGAAGCTCAGGGCTTTTCACAAGAGGCTTATTTCGTATTGCATGCAAATTTCTGATTTACATTTAAGAATTTCAATATTTATTTTGTCTAGGTGGTAATAAATGGGGTGTGGATGATAATATCGCCGGCGAGGGCAATGCATCATTATCCGACGAGAGAAGACAACCTCCTCATCTGCGATAGCTACGTGGACGCCTCATATATGATTGCTTTCGGATACCCTATTGTCCTGATAGTCGTTTGTACTGTTTACGCCGTCCTGACGAGGAAAATTCCAGAAGCTTTCAACGAGAGCAAACATATAGGTGAGTCCTTGGGTGTTATTGTTTGCTTTAAAATTCCTGCCTTGTCTCAAATATTAGATTTGACTCGCTCGGACGTTTTGACCTTTATTCCCGTATGCGTGTCGAAACATCCGATCGATAATTCGTCTCAGTGTAAATTGAGTCCTGTAATTTGATAAAAAAGGGTTTTCCTATACACGTGCCGAATGATCAGGACAAGGTCGTAATCAGTAATCCTTTATTTACGCGAAATTTCCTCGTTTGATCAGCGAAACTAATCTCGTTACAAATTGATTGAATCTAGATATATATTTTTTTAACAAATAGATATTTATAACAAGTACAGTTCATAAAAGGCTGAAAATTGTTAGTCGAATCCAACTGTCCGATCTTATCGGAGTTGACAAGGGTCAGGACGTAGTATATTTCTACTGCATTAGGGTGGAATTTCCCATATTCGTGTAATTTTATCATATGAAAATCCTCCCATGACGTCTTGCAAATTCCGGCATCATTTTTAATCTCCTGCGAACCGTAGGACCTGCTTTTTTATTCAATTAAAAATCGTGAGGGTGCGGCCTGGAACTCTCATCTTGTTTGTGAATTAACATTATCAACGCTGAGGGATGAATATGCTTAGGAGACTCACTAATTAATTTCCTCATTACGGGTCGCACTTTAAGTTTAACTACTTTAAGTTTTGTGTCGAGTTATGGACTTGTCCTGTTACACCATGCTGACAATTTGCATATTCATAGTTTAAAAAAATTAATCCTTCCTAATTTATTAATGAAATTCCTCTTTTATATATACAAAAAAAAATCCAGACACTTTTTACCAAATTTTCCTAAGAAAATCAAGGCAAAATACCATTGCAGACGTCTCTACTATTTTAAATTAAAATGTAAGCTTATCATAATAATTAAACCACAAAAAACAACTTAAGCATTACTTGCTTAAATATATTATATTTACAGTATATACATAATTACAATGTATACCTAATCTATATATTTAAACAAGAAAATTGCTTTTAGTAATGCACTAATACGTATGTACGAGGAATATCCCGTCAATGACGAGCTGTAGTTATTATTTATTTTTAAAGATTGGTCTGTAGTACGAAATTCACGTTGTAGTGTCCAATTGCATGAAAGATGTCGGTAAGAAATCCCGATAAGTACGAGCGGATCAATAGCACTCACGAGTTTCTTGCGTGACAGTTAGGATTTTCTGAGCTTTATGTATTCATGATCCTCAAGGAGAGACCATCGATGCATAACGATATTGTGAGATTTAAAAAAAACTCAAAATAAGCATTCAAAACAAAAGGAGAGGTATGCTGATGAGAGGAGTGTCCTTGTCGCACAATGGTCTTAGCCATCAAGGTGCTCTTGCACTTATTTGGTTGGGATGTTTTGAACCACCCTTCGTATTCCCTTTGACTTGAATTGGCGCCTTCAGATTATAATCTTTTCGCCTTCTTGAAAGAGCACAAGAGTGGAATTAAATTTACAACTGACGAGCAAGTGCAAAAAGAGGTTCTGAAAGAACGCTAAAGAAGCTTGTGCCACATCTCACCAGATGCATTGAACGGGATGGCAATTATGTTGAAAAATAGCTAATAATTGTATCAACAATATCCTGTTTTTCTTTTAAATACACTTTTTCTAAAAAAAAAAAAATTAGTACACTTACTTTCGGGATATTTCTTGAATTATTTTTTTAAATTCTATTTCACACCGAAATTTTATTGCTTCTCCAATGATAATTTATTTTCACAATTATATGTTGAATATATTGCAAAAATTAATAGCTAAATCTAAAAGATGTAATATATAATAAAATTAATCTAGGGACACATATACAGTAGAAGCGGCGTGACGCATGCGCATAGTGTCTAATATTGTATGCGATGTAGACAGAAACACTACAAACGATTCTCTCACTCTTTCCAGCCTATTGCCGGTTGGTGTTTCATTTTTCGTGATGATCAAGCCAATTTTCTCTATCGGGCTTATAAAAGAAATATGATAAAAACAAATCCTTAACTTTTTATGGCCACTCATCGCTCCTAATTATTGATTGGCTTTCATGCAAAGCAGGGTATATTAACCTTTTCGTTAGTGAGCAAATTTAAAATCGATCGTTGATGTTATAATCGCTTTACACCGATTACTTTCTGTCAGCTCCTAACTAGCGTAAGACAATCTTCAATTCGAAGCAGAGTCAATTGTAAATGAACACTTGATAGTGCATACAAGATCACGTCATTTCTTTACATAAACAATGCACAAAAAATCGATCCATTTGCTCCTTCTTTAGAAAGAAATGATAATTGGACAAAGACTCATTCAACACGCAGCGAAGAACAGCAAGCAGTTAAATAAACAAACACTCTCGATAACATACAATATTCGGTCGTTTCTTTGTGTAAACAAATAACACACTTGAAATCGAAATCATTATAAGTCGATAAATTTGGGCTTAACGATCTTATACAATCATGCAATGCATGCGAGAATGCTCTCCGTCTCAGTCTCCCGAATTGCGCTAAGTTCTCTCTGTCTCTGTCCGCCCCGGAGCTTCAATGCACAAAAGTGCTCTTTCTGAATAGTGAAGGTCATATCGAAGACCCTTCGATAGTACTCCCATAGAGGTTAATATGGAATGTGTTAAAATTGAAATACACAATTTGCGTTGCAATTTTTGATCGTAATTTAACAAAGTCAACGCTGTGTAAATTTACACAATCTGTTGTACTACAGCAGTAAAATTATTTAATGATGGAATATGTTTAAAGCATTTTGCAATTATGCTGCGTGGTCTCACTTTACGACTTCCGACATTGCTCCGGTGACAACGTCAAATAAATATTTAGCAAATTGGGGCATCTTGGCATTTATGACGCCGTAATTAAACCTTCTCAAAATTTTATTTGATTCTCGCCGCTGGAATACCGGAAAAGTTTACGTTTATACCGGTGCATATTTCCAGTGTCGGTTTCTGGATAGGCTCAGTAGATAAAATACCATATCCTCCAGTGTTCAACGAATGCTTCGAGTATTTCAAATAGTTTCTCGGGGTAAAATTTTATCGTTTACCCTTTTCAACCATCGAAACGAATGCCTGAATGCTATTTCGGTACAATTCCGATGCCGACTTTTCTCGTCGTGGAAAACAATGTGGATGTATTTATTTTTATTTTTAGGTTTTACTATGTACACAACCTGTGTCATCTGGCTGGCTTTCGTACCTTTGTATTTCGGAACCGGAAACCATGTGCCCTTAAGAATTACCAGCATGTCTGTCACCATATCTTTGAGTGCCAGCGTAACTGTAGCCTGTCTCTTCTCGCCTAAGGTAAATATATTTTCTTTATTTTTTTTTTGTTGAAAATTATATGCAATAAATTTGTGAAAATGGCCATATATCACTCTTGACACCATCGGAATTAATACACTGCAAAAAATCTGGGATGAAATCTTTGCCATGAAATTGAAAATAAATTCAGGCCTTATCCGCCCTGAATCCTCGAGCACCTATTTTATATCTTAAGCTAAGTAAAAATGTGTGTAAAGCGAGTCAGTAATATTTATAGACCATCGATGAAGGGTAGATCTCCTCAGACTATTCCGCCACCCTCGAGTCCTCAACCTCAAAATCGATATCCGTACACAATTATTACATTCTTGTTGCTTATATTCATGCCTGTTTGTTTAGCTGTACATAATCCTCATCCGACCCGAAAGGAACGTGAGGCAATCGATGATGCCGGTTCGCTACAGTGCTATCAACAAGTCTTCGGGGACGGCCAATTCCGGAAGCATGATGGCTGCCGTCGTGGTAACAGCTGCCACTTGCAACCAGAAAGAAAAGCTCTCCAAGCAAATGCAGCCGCTACCAGCAGAAGCATCGAGTGAGTTCCCCATGTTGGTAATTGTAGTTGTGCGGCACTGGCAGCAGCTGCCATCACGTGTATGGACGCAATCACACAACGCTCATAGCACAACATTGTTATTAAATTTCAACCGCGACAATATGATATTTCCGTCGATTATATTAGTGGGATCATTCCAACATACAGCAGTTATTTTTAAGCTTTTGATGAGTATGCACTCACATGTTGAGTACGCACTCAAGTGATCCAAAAAGAGTATGCTTGCACATTTGGCGAGCATTCTTTTCAATACATAACATACAGTGGGCGCGCACATTTTCGTTAGGACGTATATATACGTCCTGCCCACCTGGCGTGAGTTCATATTATTATGTTATTTAAAAATGCTTAGAATTTATACAAAAATTTCATAATAAGGTGTAATGCTGTTTTTTTAACGACATAGGTTAGCTTTTTACTATGTTCTCTGAACTGAGCATCAATACGTCTTTTTTGTCCTTGCATTTTTAGACTATAAATTTGCCTTTGAATCTTACCTTATGCTACTAGTCTCCGTTTACTTAGTACCACTCCAACACAATATCGAAGTGCAACCAATTTGCTACCCATCTTAAATTCATGTCAAAACATGTATTGACAACTCATACATTCGTTAAACAAAAAAATCCCGCCTGCTTTAGAACTCAACATATATTTCGAGGACGTATATATACGTCCTAACCAATTTCGATGTAGTTTACGTTGGACGTATATATACGTCCAGCCCACATAACAGGCTAATATTGAAGACACACGACTAAAACTATATTTTATCATTTTCAAAATATTTACGTTTATATAGATAGTGCCGATAATACGTACCGTTTTTACACTTTTGATTAGAAATATTATAAAAAATAAGCTGCATATGTAATGGTTTTTTATTGCTGAATGAATCAGTACGTAAAAGGCTTAACACACTTGATAACGACGTTCTACGGGATTTAAGGGAGATAAAATATAATAAATACAATAAAACTAGTGTTGCTTTTATTTTGTATACATATAAACCGGATATAAAAAAACGGCACGTATTTTTGGCACTGCTGTTATATAATAAAAACAAATACATATTTTTATTCTGTGGTTGAAAAACACTGGTTTTTTATTACAATTTCTTCAATTTAAGTAAAAAGTAATAATTATTCTACATATGATTAAAAAAAGTAAAAATAAAAATGGGATAAAATTAATTTTCTCTTGGAATGTGTGTGCTACAAATTTGTTTTTTTTTTCTAAGAAAAAACTATATAATACAATAATACTTTGATGTGATTCGTAATTAAATTACGGAGGAATACAAAAATTTTGAACACCGTATCTATTATATTTCATATCGATATTCCCATTATTAGAGTCGAGGTGTAGTAAATACATCACCGGTAGGGAAAGGCTAATATAAAAATTTGAAAAACATATATGTGCTGTATATATGTAGACAGTTACTGCCTCTAGGCATCACCTAAGCTCGCCAATTAGTAGTTACGCCACTGTTTTTTATTTCGCCAAGAATGTCTCGACTTAAAGGCCTTCAGCGTGGTGGTGAGGTGTCTATTAGATAAAAAATTCAATCCCGAATTTTTGGGGATTGCGTTTACTAATCCCGGGATTCATGAGCATCTAAAACTGTCCAGGATCCCGGGATATATGTGAGAATTATTTTTTATAAAATACATATTTGTAAGGGTTAGATGTAATTTAAAATCAGTATGATTTTTTTTTCAATGGATGATGTCAGAATACTTGTCGACCTTGACAATTTTATTTAAATATATTGTTTTTTTTAAAAATAATATGGCATTTTATATAAATATATCCGTTTTATTTGTGACGTTGGAAGATTGCCGGCGTCAGGATGCAAACGTGTGGGAAGTTATCCCGCAGTTAATGTGTTTTATGTTGTAAAATATGTTTTATGATGCAAAAATGTAATTCTTTGTCTTTTTTTATAGATATGGAGGTAAAGAAAGTCAAGTTGGAAGATAGATCCACCCAAACAGATTCATCCCCAGTCGAAAACACTGGAAACCATGTCAACTCGAAGAGCGTCCCCCTGTTGGCTCCTCTTCAAATCGGTGCCGCTAACGACGTTCAGCTGAACCAAAAGCACCAAAGAAAAGGTTCAACCATATCAGACCTCCCGTCACCACAATCCGTCATAGTGAAACTTAACAACAACAACCCGAGCATCCTCTGTACGGTAAAACCGACGCCCATCAACAAATCGGCCGTCGTCGTGACGTCCCTGGCGTCGGCCGTCCTGCCCACTGACCCCCCGACCAAAGACCACAGCCCCACGAAGAGCGTCGCCTTCATGGACGAAAAGTGTCCGGAAGTAAAAGACTCAACTTTAGCTAGTAGACCAAACAATGACATTGCTCAAACGCAGGCGGAACAACGCAAGATTGCCAACAACTCGTCAAACAACCAAAACGCCGCATCGTTAATCAGCGCCCCGGCGAATAGTATTAGCAACGGCCCTGCCGTGCCGTTGAACATGTCAGATACTTCAGTCAGGGATGTGGCTTTATAGCAAAAGTCCGATCTGATGAAGCGGACTGCAAACAAAATGGGGAACACGCAAGAAGCAAAGTACACAATGGAGGCGACAAAGTCTGCCGATAAGCTGAAAAAGAGGATGCCAGTCATCGTCTGATAGCGAAGCTTAGGGAGAATTTAAAAAATAATAAAAAACTAAAAAAAAATTAAATCAAATATCTGAAAGTTCTTCTCGAGGTCTTGTTTACTCCGAAGTGGCGAAAGAGCTTACGTCTAAGTTCGAGTTCATGAGGCGAAATTTTGGTGGGTTTCGTTGATCGTTGAATAGTTGTGATATTTACTAGTCATACATTGAATTAAAAAGAATGTTAATTTTAGCTAAAATTATAAATTATTTGATTGTCTGTGATCTTTTCAATACATATGCAAAATAATAATTAAAAATACATACACACGTCGATGGAATGGGGCATGTGTGTATATATTCATATATTATTAGAGTTATACAGGGAGCGTTGTATTGTATAAATATTCGTTTCGAATATATCGCGTTGTATTAATTCATGTTAAGCGCTGTAATTTTTTATAATTTTCGTCAAGAACGGTAGAATTTCCAAATAATTAAAAGATACTTATCGTTTCCTAAATATAGTGAAGAAAATAAAATAAATGTGTAAAAATATATAGATCGATATCGTTACGTACTAAGACAAAATACACGCATTACAGTATTCTTTATGTAATATAATTTAATTTAAGAGTCATAAGTATTATGTCCAAATATACCCGAAGGCGTTTAATCATTATGTTTTAATAATAGAATCGAAAAATTCGCAAGGATTTCTCCAAACGACATTATATATTGAACGACCGTGTGTTGCTTATGGTGTATGGTTTGCGAATGATTGCGATTATATTGTATGTATGACAATGAGCCCTTGTGATGCAAACAATATATTCCTATGGTGTCATTTGAGAGATAATGAATTGTCAAAAGAATATTATACTAGCGAAATTACTATGTAAGTATTATTTAAAATTGACTTTTAAGCATAGGATTTTATATAAAGTACATACATATATCAATGTTAATATCTACATCACTATCTATAATTATACTGTAAAAATATTAATTTATTGATGAAAATAAAGATAACCATTACACTTATATTTTATTTGACTTGTCTATGTTATAAAAAAGGTAGTGCACCATTAACAAATGGAATAATTTAGATTGGTTGACATGTGTGCAACAGCATCCGAATCGACCGACGCATATATAATAGAAAAATACCAGAAAATACTTTTTTATCATTTTCAAAATATGTATTAAAAACAATAAAAACTTCATTAAACAATCGCTTAAGAAATTTCAAGGATATTATAAATGGTAATCAGAAGATATGACATCCTATGTATACGGTGAATATGAAAGAAGTTCTAAATCGAGCCTTTTTTTATCCTGTGGGAATCTTGCATAAGAAACCCTGAGTTTGATCTCAAGGTATTGTCAGATTTTTACTGACTAAGCTCTTCCATTGTCCGTCTCTGTCCTCCTGGTATAGATTTTTACATTGCTCCAGGAGGACAGGTAGTCTGGCCTTAGGTAACTGGCCCTATTCTTTAGCTTTCAGGATTTCTTCAAAGTAATACCACCCAGTCTTCTTGCTTGCCAAGGTCCCAGTTCTTCTTGCTTGCCATCATGCTGTGGACCATTGTTTCAGAAAATTTCTCTGGGGTACCTAAGCCTCAAAGTCAGCCTCAGAATCACTTTCTGCCTGACTTCCTCCTGACTTCCCATTGGCACTGGTGTCATGTCACGGATGTTTCCTTGCCAATCCACTTAAGATACGCACCGAAGCATCCATGCCCAGTAAGCACCTGAGGCAAGCGATAGGTCGTTTCGCCGTATTTTTCGGGCCCTCCACCGGCTTGCATCCGGGATAAGTCGATGGGTCCATCTTCCCTTGCTGGACTGATCCTATCTCTGTTGCCAGGCTTCCCTCGGTTTCTGGTTGTGTATTGCTCGGTTTTTTGAATATTCGTGGTCTAAGGCCCTCTTCTTTGCCTGGAAGTCCAATGAGGGTATTCCAGCGATGACGTAAACAGGATATTGGGACACTATCCTGTACACTGCGATGACTCGGAGCGCTCCCTGTCACTGAAGTCTGCCGAACTTCTTTCTGTTGGTATCGTGCTTGAGCGACTCGTGCCATATCGAGGCTTCGTGCATCGAGTGTATTACCTTGCTTATGACACATCTTCTGTACGACTTTGGCCCTCAAATATTGGGCATGAGTCGTCCAAGCTCGCTGGCCACCTTCTACGCAGCTTCTTCTATGTGTTTGCTAAAGGTCAGCTTGTTGTCCATGAGGATCCCAAGGTATCTCAGCTCTAAACCTAGCCTATTATTGCGTCAATTTTGCAGAATAAGGCCAAGTATTACTTTGTTATAGTATTATTTTTTTACGATTTTATTTTATTTGCTCAAACTATTAGCAATGTATTAGCACTGAAATTATTTGATCAGATTCAAGCATTTTAAAATTAATTATTAAAGTTATTGTTCAGTACGAGAGCAGTAACTGGCATGACATGTACATACCGTATTATTTGAATAAAAGTTGGTTTTTGAGATTCTATGAAAGAGGAAAATCGAGGAGTTCTCCAGACTATAAGTAAAATGAACTCACTATGAGAAGAGATAGCGGGAATTGGATGGAGCTGTCTCAAAAGAAGGTCTTCGCGTGGAATGAGTAACACGTTGCCCCCGAAAGACAATGCCACAGTTCATAACTGCTACAACATCAATTGTTCGTGCTTACACTTCGCCGTCGTTGTGCGGTTAGGGTAATAATTCACGAAAAGCCCAAATTTCTTATATGTATATAAATCATGAATACGATGCGAGTTTTTCTGAACTGTTGACGAAACTTGATTTAAATAATACAGCATACTAAAAATACATTCATGAAAATACGTAGAAAAAATAATACAAAACACTGAAAAAAATATGTGAAAATACGTGTTTCCTGAACCGTGTCTCAATATAAATTAACTGTAAAAATTTTGACTATTTTTCGAATCACCCAAAAATATTGAACACCAAATTATGATGATGAATTAAATCTGTCCCATTATAAAATATCCCAACGAAAACAATTTAGCACATTTAATCCATAGCAAGAACTGGTTTTTTTTTCACAAAATACGTCCTTCGGGATATAACCAAGAATAGTAATGAACGTACGACGTAAACGATGTAATATAAAGATACGTTTCTCTTATTCTTTTAGATAAGTACTGATAAAGAATTCAGCCGGAATTTGATTAAATTTTATAAAAACCACCCTGGTGGGCTTTATTTTTATTTGATAAAAAAATATAATTACATATTTCTAAAGCACCAGAAACAATTATCAAAGCCAAATCAAAATTCTAAGAAAATAGGTGTGTCCAAATGAATCCATTTTATGAAGATTATCCACAATTCTATATGTTGTTCTTTCGGGTGCATAAACAACATGCACAAATGTAAATTATGTGAAGAGACGAGGCAAAATAAAATCTATTTGCCCGAAAGCTCGAACTCATAATGGTCTGCTAAGTTTACATAAAAACCATATAAAATTTGTGTTTCAACAAATTTCGGCGAGCTCAATATTCCGAAGAAGTATAAAACTATTTAACGTGTACGTTTTCCAACTTTTTACGCCAAGGTCTAATTTCAACAACGCTTGAGTTCAAAACTAGCATTTTTTTTCGCAATAGGTTTCAGAAAAAAGCTGTTCCTAAACTAATTTAAACTTTAATATTAAAAGTACAAGAATGCTTCGTTTCGAACGAGTTTTATTTAATAATGATGATATGGAATGTGAAAGCTATATACGTTTATTGCATTTTGATAAGTTGTACCTATTTGGAATTCAATATGAGAATAAAAATAAGAGAAATTGAGAAAATAAAAGACAATATTAGAGTAAATAAATACCGGTGCTTTTCAAAGCATAATCAGTCGCCGATGGGCGCTAAACCTGTACGGACGTACCTATACCCGCCGCTCTGCCAACCATACCACCCTAACAAATATACTACCGATCTTACATAGTTACGTGTTCAGCATCCTTGTTAATATATAATGAAGAAATTCTTTACCATAGAGGTTCCGTTAAGCATATCTAAAACAATTCTCCTCAGTATATATGTTAAGAATATATAATGTATCTTTTATCTAATATTTTTCTAGACTTTATTAGGAAAAAGTGAGAAGAAAATGATTTATTTTGCCAAAGATACACTGTTCAACTTCCGAAAACATCCAATCAACCATATCATTTTTTATCGCTGTTAAACTCCGCATGAACATATAAAAGTAGCCGCCATTATTCTACGATCAGATCACGTGACACACGAGATCAAGCCCTCATCGTGTTTAAAAAAGGTAACATCTTGCCGGGTCGCTTTGCCCGACTTTTGAAAATACACTGAACGAATTAGTAACGCTAGAAACATGGCGTTAAGTCTAACCGCCTGAATAATATTATTTTAGTTTGAAATAAAGCAAATAACTGAAATAGCAGAAAAGCGATTCACACAATTTAAATTTTCATATGGATAAACAAATAGAAACTGTGTTTACATTTCGTGTCGATTCACGTGTGCTGCATGTGTAAGCCGGCCATGCAAATTAGCAAATAGCAACAGGGCCGGATTCGTGTCGGCAATATCAATTATCCTGAATTGTGGCGGCTCCGCCAGTAAAATCCACAAAAACCGCAAGTCCGCCTTTTAAGCGGGGGCTCAAATAACAAAGAGAACTGGGACGAATGGTACCAACCACTTAGTATGATTAAATTTCTACGACCATTGTATTCGATAGCCGAAAAGAATTTGCGGTATTACTTGAGTTCTGATGCTCCGGCGAGGGCTTTCCCCATTGTGCCCAAATATTAAATGGCGCAAATTAATTATTGGGTAAATATCCGGTGACAAGCTGATTCATGGACTGCCGCTCTTTTGCGTTATTTGTAAAGGATGTGCATTGTGTAATGGGCATTATATGCTAAGAAAAGAAAGGTCAGCACATGATAAATGCGTTTTTTGAATCCAGTATATATACATTTATGTGCTGAAGCAATTGGCTTCATCTACTGCCCGCATTTTTACTGAAGAATCGATCTTCTTATCTTTAATGTTAAATAAAATAAAATAGATTATATCCTTTCCAATGATATGCTACATGTCATACAAATAATTCAATAAGTCGTTAAACTTAAAGAAGTACCAGTTTGCCAGGGCTAGGATTATGAAAACAAAATTGGTTCAAATTGGTCACATTTGCTTCGTATACACACATGATATCATGCGCAGCTTTATTGTGTAAATTAATTCTTTTACACGTCCGTAGACAAAGAAATCCACTGGTGTCAGATGTGAAGACCGTGCGAGGCACAGAATAGAGTACGTCCCCAAAGCGAAGCAATTCAGTGGTGTCGGGTCTGGAGACTGTGCGAACTACATATTAAAAAGTTATGACGATTTAAAGATGAAGTTTTGGATAATTTTTCAAAATGTTGAAAAAAATATCCAGACAAAAAAATCAAAAAAAAGGAAACTTCAAAACTATAATAGTTTTTAAATAGTTATTACGCAACATATAACGGGCGCGCACATTTTTGTAAAGACGTGTTATTACGTCCTGCCCGTCTGACGTGATTTCATATTATTCTTAAATTCACGTCCAAATTTGTATCCCGGCTGGCTTAGGACAACAAACGTTTATTTAAACATATATTTCGATGACGTTTTTATACGTCCTAACCAATCTCGATACTGGTTACGTTTGACGCATATATTCGTCATACTCGATTAACAAGTTAAAGGTGAAATTTTTTCAAAACGTTGAAAGATAAATTTTAATTCGACAATCCTAACTCTTACGACATGGGGCCTATGTGTGAAACGTAGCAAAATATCCCCCTAACTCAAAAAAAATGTCAACAAAAATATAATAATTAAGCAAATGGTTTGAGGATGATCAAATGAGGACATTTTTGTAGCAAAACAGCTACAGCTACATAATTGAACCGATTCCAAAATATCGGTTTTATCGGTTCCGTATACATTTACATGAAAGACGGTTTGGTTGATTTTTCTATTGACATAATATGTGACGTTCATCATTCTTATGCAGAATATTTTTGATTGTATTCATCTGAAAGTATTGATCATTTTCTTGATTATCTTGTTAAATCAGTACTTCAGATAATACCGTGATTTAATCCAAAAACCAGTTTTAAATCTTAAGTCATAAATAACACATAATAATAATAAGTTATTAAAATTTCTTTCATTTTAATCTTTTTTCTTCTTCATTTGGGATCATTTTTTCGCCAAATCTTCAAATATCCTATGAACTTATTAAGTGATGTGTTATATTATGTATTTTGTTTAGTTTATTTCTTACTATTTATCTATAAACTCAGACAGGGACTTCTAAATTTAAATTTGCTTCTTAGTGTATACTCCAACCAGGACTCCCAAACTTCCAACCAATAAGCATTATTTCGTTAAATAAATTCTGCTTGAAAATATTTTTTTAAAGCATAAAAATATATCAATAATTAATCGCCCAGAGCTGAACCGAAAACGCTTGTACGAAAACGCGCTACGCTTGTATCCATATATATTAATAATACGTGAGAATTTAATTTAAAAAAGATGTATATTGTATAGAGATTGAATTGCTCATTTCTTAAGAAAGGAAAATCTTTTTTTAAAAGCATAAGAATAGAAATGTCTTTCGCATGAATTCAACGTCCCAGAACGTTCCCCAAATTGTATTTCATTTGAGTATACGCAATATATTACTCGAGATGTACCGTGGGTGTCAATCAAGGATCACATCCTGATCCTGTTCGTTCCAAATCTCTCACCACCTCCGACGAGCGTTTGTCCTGAACATTTAAGGTGGCAATAGTAAGAGAATATTTTCCTACACTCAATTTTCCCATCCAGTCTAAATATAAAAGGACTGCTCCAAAAATGCGAGCATCCATTAATGTCCTTTCAGCACACTCACACATTCCGCTCGAAGATTAATCTCTTTTGAGAATGACAATACGAAATCGCGTTTTTCGACAATCTACTTGTCTTCACATACACCATCCGGGGATGCTGAAGTCATTCTTTTCCGAATGTGATCCCTTTTTTGTAGTCTGACAAGTCTAATGTCACTTCGATAATTGATTTTTCTTTACTTTTCACTCAACTTTTTACCGTTTTACGAAAGCTATTTTCCAGACACTTTTAGTCGTGACCCGTGAGCTTTTAAGCTTGGTTCTATTTGTCAAAATATATATGAGCGGAGAATATTCCTTTTGACAAAACAAGCTTGAGGAGAACACGCGGAGTAAGCCTTTTTGGATAAAAATAAGCGAAATGCTAACTGAGCTCGAACCACCATTAAATAATAATCATCCAACCTTCTAAAAGTTTGAAAATCTCCAGAAAAAACTTATTTGCTAGAATTATTTTGATGCTTCCACACCAAAGATTTATATACAACGAATGAGACTTAGTTTATATCACCAAGAAAATTGTTCTTGACAAACTATTTTCAATATCACAGATATGAATACCATCATCTATTTTTAAAACAGCTGTAAAATCATTTATAAATACAGTTAGTTAAGTATGTTTCCCAAACAAACAATACATCCTTCCTAAGCCTTTGTAAACCCACTTTATCTAATCGAATGAGTAGACCTTTGCTTCCCAATGCGCCTCATATTAATCTAAATAAATTACATTTTCATTCAGAGATCGAACTTTATAACACGATTTTGTTTTGTCCAAATACGAAGAAATCGTTTGTTTATTGCTACAGGTCATAAAGGAGCCTTAGGGGTTGGAATGTAAAAGCAGAATAAAAACAGCAAGTACCCATCTGCCAGCTCGATATAAAGAAAGCAAATTTAAATCTATCGTTATAATATCGCAACACAAATTGAAATTTTATTTGGCCATCAACATTTTGAAATAGCGAGAAAGACCCTGAAATCTTATTATAATGGTTCGGGTTCCTCCTCTCATACTAATAAATGTGGGCAATCGTAAGAAATCATATCTGATCTATCGTTTTGATCAACGAGACGATGCCTAAAGTTGGGCAAGGCTACTTTTTATTTCATCTGCATTAATACAAAATATTTGTAAAAAACATCGCCATTTATACTCAAAAAATCAGGGCTTCGAATCGATATTGTTTTCATAGATTTATATAATCATTAGTTCAACAACTAAAAATACTGGTGAAAATGTGGTCACCAACTACACCATTATTTGGATTGTGAAATTATGGTAGTTAAATATTTTTTGGTTCTAATTCAACTAAATGCTTATAATATCAATTCAATAAACTTGCAATTTGCTAATAGTTAGGTCAACTTGCCAAATTGTTGTTCTTAGAATCATATCACTTAACACTTCTTCAAAATTGTAAAATATAAGACATTCTCATTAATAACTTTTTTTTTAAACTTGTCCAGAGCGATCATAATTCACTTAATGTTGTATTTTGAATCAGATTTGTAATGCAATATATTAGTTCTTACTACAAGTACAATTAAGCGAGAAGCCAAAAATGTAATGGTTTCAAAGGTTCAAAAGCTCTCCACGCGTTTCGCCCGCCAAAAAAGCTCAACGCTCCCGAACGTTTTGATACTTTTTGCTTACTACCCCTTGTAAACAGGCTGTTTTGTTTTTATCAAGAATAAATAATGGTTTTCCGGCACAAACTCATCAAGCTGTTTATTTCCACCGTCAAAATGTCACCGCTTTGATAAGTTTCGCATTATTATGGCATTAGTGCTACAGCTTCATGTTCGCTCGCGTTGACTTTTCCCGTGATGAAAATAGAGCTTTACTGCGACATATTCACATATGAAACTTTGCACAAATTTATGTTCAAAATTAGATGGATTTGACACGTTAATAAATTCGCAAAGCGATGAAATTTCGCTTAAACGCTGCTACACAGAGCGACATGACCGTATGCAGGCGGTTAAATAATAGAGGACCCGAAAGTATTAAAAAAAATAGTATTATATTAAAAAAAATGTGTTCGGTGAAGGCGTGCAGTACTCATCCTACCCCACAACACCCATCCTATTCGTTTTGTCGATGAGTTTTAAATGTTTTTGCACAGTGTTCCTTGGGGATTATAGTATTTGCGATCGATTATTTGCCGTGTATCTGACTCGATTAGGGATTTAAGTGCATCGTTCTCAAGATTCGAAGATTCTTTAATTCTCGGTTCATCCCTTAAGCTTTAAGTTATCCGATTTAAATGTCTGGAAACAATATTGGCATCTGCGGACCATTAACATCTTTGAGTTTTAGTGGCTTTTATGGCATTTCAGCCCAGATTTAAAAAAAAACATCATACAATGTTGGATGTGGACTTTATTAGTTTCGGTCTCAAAAAGTTGAAAAAGCAATTAAATTATTTGACGCATAAATTCGCTTTAAAATGACTAAACAGTAATCTGCATTCCATATATATTTATGAGGAGCAACTCAAAGGATTTCTAATTCAGCCCCGATAGGGGTCCAATTTGTCTTTTTTTCCTTTTTGCGTAAATGGACACCTTTTGGATGAGTTTTATCGTTACGTCTGGACGAAAAAGATTTACAACGTTAGCGTCGTGAAAAGCTCGTTATTCGGAAAATTCGATTTGTCTCCACAACCACATGTAACAAGAGACGTCTGGCTCAACTGACAAAGGATATTTGATTAATGAGTCAATGAGAGATCGATCAAAGTGTGAATCTACTATGACAAGAGCACTGTTGACCGAAATTGGCTGCGACATGTAATTTAGAGATACATTGTTTGTGCCTCGCAACAAGTATCTGACCATGTGGAATATTGTTGATTCTACGTAAAAAAAAACATTCCGGGCCTTTAAATTTTTGTATTTAATTCCAATATCTATCAATACTAAGACCATTGACGAAGTTAATAAAAATCTCCTACTATCCAAAAACATTCCCATTCAAATAATCTTATCCTCGTTTAAATATAAATGTAAGAAGAATTGCATTTTTATTCTCTAAATCATTAATAATCAATAATTTTTTTGTATTAACGGTTTTTTTTGTAAATTTGTTACCAAATAATATAAACGACCTTTTCGTCGTTAAACCGGGTTTGAAATCGATTTAACTGCCAGCCAATTTAGAGATATTAGAGACTATGTAAAAAGTTGTTTGACTTATGTATTTTATTGTCTAAAGGTGACTTATGTGTATGTATTCCACATCCTGCGGGATCATTAACGGGTTTTATGTATTAAAATTGTATATACGCCATTAAAATTGATTGCTTATACTAGGATTGTCTCAATTTATTAAAAAAAAAAACGGTTTTTTACCAGACATTCTGATCAATACATCCCTAAATAGTTTCAGTTACGTAGCAAAGATCATTCAATGGGCAGCCTTGATTGTTGAATTTATTTAAAAAATAAAATGGAAACGCCAAGATCCATTAAAATTTGAAGAAATTTTCAGATTCACCAAAATGCGGTCCATAGCATTAAAAATTTTAGGCAATTTTCCTATGAAAAAACATAGCGACTCACCGGTGAGTCGCTGGCGCTTGAGTAGTTAACTTATTTATACATACATAGGGAAAGCTTTTATCAGCGTGTCCATAAAAGCTCGTCTTCATTAACACTAATTCTGCTATAATTTCAAAAGATCACTCATTGTGTAATAAGGCGTCATCCAAATGTAACGACTAAATGTAAGTACTGAATATTACTTATACGTGACATTTTTTCAAATAATATAAGCTATTTTATTTTAGTAGAAAGTAGTACAATATTGATTATGGAGAAATATATGTTACAAAAACGCGTTTACATTATTATTGAACAACAAACGTTTTGAAGCAAAATTGTCATAACTGGAGTGAATCAAATTCTCATATTATGCAGGAAAAAATCTTTATGCACACAAAAGGTACTATTTAGTATGCATTTTGGACAAATAGAATCATTGGGTCACATTTATTTGAAAATAGTGCTGGTAATGTGAATTCTGAGCGATACCGATTAATATTAAGTGACTTTTTATGGTCATAATTAAATCATATTGATGTATTTAGTGTCAATTTTCAGCAAAATCCTTTGCATATTATTATGATGGCTTGTGTGAATATAGGAACATATTTCAAAGAACATATAAGCACGGTTCTAAGTCTGTTTATTTTAGCATGAAAAATCGAATGAATGATAATTTCAACGTTTTAAAAACTTCGTCTGGCGTTTTTATCAGAACAGTACAAAAAAGGACGTTTTTACAACATGGACACGCGTTTTTTTGTCGGCGAATGTTCCTGAAAACGCGAACTTGCATGTTAAAGTAACTGTAACTGGATTGCTTTTACCTTCGATTTTTCCCCACTATGTTTTGTTCATTCGTCTGAAATAAAAATCGGATAATATGCTGAAGCCCATTTCATAAATTCGCCCAACTACTCTTTTGCAGCAGAATTTTTTCGCAAAACTTCGGGCCTTTCGTCCTTTCAGATTGCGAGTATAAATATTACACGCTAGCATTGTCAATGAATGTATGTACTATTTTAAAAAAGGCCGGTGGAATTTCTAGGCTGAATTTTCGACCCTTTCGCAAACTAGTCCAATATTTAAAGCTATTCTCGAATGAATTTATATTTCGTCCCGATCTGAGTGAAATATCGAATAACTCAAATTTTGTCACAAGGACGAATTTCTGATCGATGTCAAAGCCCGGCATTCTTGAAATTTTCCAACAAATTTCATCTAATAGCTACTCGCAAATACGTAAACATCCTTTCGGGAGGCTCTTCGTTGTTTTCAAAGCAGGAGAAAGTATCGAGCACTAGTGCAAAAATATCTACCCCAGAAAAAAATTATACGCATATTTTTGGCTCCCATCGAAAATATTTGCTCGCGGCTGTGTCTTTAGCGAATGCTTTCATCGTTAATGGCATCGATATTACCATGATTTTATAGCACTTCAAAATAATATATTCTGAGAGCGTAAAAAATCGTATGAAAAAATTCTACTTTACCTAAATGTATTCCTGTTATTTGTGAATACACGGAGGTGAAATTGAAATAAATCTCAATGTGTTAAAACCCCACTTAACGCAATTTCAATGGTACAGCGTTTATATGTATAGATACACAAACCACATAAGGCGTCAGCCGACAAAGAAACAAATAATATATTGATTTTCTTACGCAATAAAATTATTGCGTATGAAGTAATAGAAGCATGCAAAAATATAATCATTTATCAACGTCATTTACTTATAATGACAGCAAATAAATCGAATGAATTCTTAGAATATCAGTGTTAAAATATCTTACTAAAAATTTATATCTTCAAAAAAAAAATTAATTACGTATTAAGTAATTTTAATATAACAAAGAAATATGACAAGAAAAGGCCTCTAGACCCCAAAAGGGAGAATCTTCAAGAAGATGCTCCGATAAAGCGTCTAACCTCATCAGGTGGATCATTACTAAGGAATCCAATCCCGGGATCCCAGACAGTTTTAGGTGCTTATTAATCCCGGGATTAGTAAACGTAATCCCGAAAAATTTGGGGTTGAAAATTTTATCCAACATAAATCGTACACCTCACCAGCACGATGAAGGCTACTAAATTGAGACATTTTTTCCGAATTATGGACGCTTGAAAACAGTGGCATAACTACTAATTGGTGAGCTTAGGCGACGCCTCAGGGCAGTAACTAACAAATCTATGTATACATATAAGTTTTTCAAATTGTTATATTAACCTCTCCCTACCGGTGATGTATTTACTACACCTCGACTCTAATAACGGGAATATCGATATGAAATATAATAGATACGGGGCTCAGATTTTTTGTATTCCTCTATAATATAATTATGAATCACATCAAAGTATTACAGTATATAAGTATTCATCTGCAGCGACGGAAATAATTTTTTTTTAAACAGTATTTACATTAGTAATTTTTGATCAAATTTATCAATGTAATTTCTTAAGCCATTGAAAACGCTTGCTCGCTTGCCACTGGTTCTCCTACTGTGGGTTGATTAAATAAATACTTTGTGCCAATTGTTCGATATTTTATTATTCACCTACAGCATCTGCCTCATTTTGACCTCTATCTCCGAGTGAATTAAATTATAAATGTGTTCCGTCGTTCATCGCAGTCAACTCGTGGGTCGGGACCATTTTTACAGATTGCGCTAAGGTCGATCTCAATCGATCATGCATCGCGCCGAGATGTTCTCAGACCTTCAAATCGTTAATACACTAAAAAACTCCGTAGCACTTTTTTTTAATTGTGGAATAAGATCGATCAAAAAGCAAAATATCAATTACCTACATGTTCCAATATCTTTACAATAACTAAAAGTACACTAATTTCTTACGGAGACTGGAATCTGCATGAGCGATAATCCCTATCCAGATTCTATTTCGTTTTTAATTCCATCGTTGCGCCTCAGGGAGAAAGGATCATCGAGGAATTGTCTAGATAAAGCTATGTTAAAACTCCCTGGAAGAACTAAAAGCAGGAATTGGAAGGAGCTAGCTTGAAAAAAACTGATCAATTAAACCAATCTAGGACAGTTACAAAGTATAGACGGCATACTGCTCCGCACTAATAAGGTCAGGTCCTTAAGCCGTTACTGGCTTTTTTTTTAATAAATGAGTAATACCGTAAAATTTTTTGTCATTTTCTTACCTATGCAAAAATGTCATCCCAAATGATAATTCCGTTATCCACCTGATGCCCTTTTATCGTTGTCGTATACATTGTTTTTACCTGACGACACTTAAGCTGGCACAGGATATACATCAGGGAAGAAGGGTATCTTCACATATGACATCGAAAGCCAAAGTTGATTGACCCAATACATATATAATATTGATTCAACAACACATTTACAAGAGCGTTTTTTACACAAAATATATAATTTTTTGAACAAAACTGTAAATGAGAGCAACGAATACACATATTTAGTGTACTATATCAAAGTCACCAGTCATTAAAATTATCAATAAAGCAAAAGTTAATATAGTGGTTCTCGTGATATCCTAGAAAACTTCGCATTATTTAAAGCATTTAATTCACACTTTCTGAACAGATTTTACATTCAATTACGAGAGGAAGAGAAATATTGCTGATGAATAATTAGGTCCATAAATTGACCGAAAATTCGTGTGAAAACGCAGACAAAAAGATATTAGAAGGGGTAAACTTTTTCATGACTCATTAGACCGGAGACCTCCCATTAGTCTAAGGGTCTGTTTTATTTGCCAAACGAATGATGGATGCTCTTTGGGACCTTTAATTGAAAGAAAATGCAAATAGAAACGCTCGAGTTCGAAGACAAATCAAACTTAATTGTCGTCTACTCTTTCGCCTGACTTGCTAAGGATAATCAATTCCCCGGTTAGCACTTGAAGAAAAAGTCAATGAATACACAGCCCAATTCGCGAATTTCTCACTATTTTATTTCAAATAATACAGCCTGATCTTCAATATTTTTTGCTATGTGCTTTGGACTCGGTTTGCATAAGATGTCCACGTTGTTTCCAAGGCTAAGATAATATTTCTTCAGCCCTATACAGTTTTGATGGTCCCAATTGACCATAGGGCATTTCCATGCTGTCTTATTTGGATTTGTGAAATATTGGTGGCATATTTCAGTACTGTTCCACTTTGGGCATACAAAGTGGATCATTTTTCATCCCGTCCAACCAATGGGCATTAAGCGAGTCGGACATTAGTAAAGTCCGATACTGATCTCTACCGGACATTATAACGGTTCGCCACCCCTGATCGTCCGCAGCTTCAACCCCATTCCTACTCCTGGGACAGAAGCTCCTAAGCTTATATATAGATATTTTACATTTTCAATTTTTAGGGGGGTCTTAAAACACTCATTTTTCTATAAATTTGCCTTGAAATTAAAATTTTTGCAAGCTCTTAACTTGCAAGACCTAAACTCAAAAAATTTAAATTGAGGATGATCTGTAAATTCGGATAAAAATAAGTTAATGTGAATGAAAGCCTTAAGTTTGTATGATTTTATTGGAGTTCGTATAGTTTATCTAGAATTATTTGAACAAATTTCAGAATTTCTTAAGTCCTAATCCAAATAAATGACTCTCAAGATGTACCCCGAGGAAGATGAATATTGCAGGCAGATATTCTGTTTATTTATTCCTGCTCCAGTTGCTAAAATTCAAATCTGCGGATGACCAGGAATAAGGGCTTTTTGAACGCCTTGACATTCAAATATATTTTATGCCGAGCTTATTTTGAACTTAATCCTATTATTTCGGGGTCTAAAGCTTTCCACTCCAATGTGGCTGTGGAATCTGTTTTAGATTCAAAGGCAAATATTATCCCTCACATTCAAATGTTTATATATAATACAAAGGACGGACGTGACTAGCTAACTTCAAAAAACCTGCAAAGTAGGATTTACATGGTGCGTGTTTTAATAATGAATGAGTAATTAACAGTGTTGTTCTAGTGTGGGATCATTTAGTACCCATGTAAATATTATTTTAAAATCCATTTTTTGCATGAATTTAAATTGCTCAATTCACATTTAAAATATATTTTTATGGTTTTTAATACATCTAGGTGAACTTGAAGTAATAGAGCTAATCATATCAGTGGGTTCATATTCCAGCAGTCTTAAGGGCGTCATTAATACGGAATAAATGGCTTGGCATCCTGCGAATCCTTAATTGAATCAGCCTTTGATACCAAGCAAACCTGGAACCATTGCGGTTCAATCACGAACCAACAGGATCGCATTTAACAAGCCGTTACTGAACTAGGATCTTCTACAGAGCTGACAAGGCTTTAGCTTTTACAAGATGTTCATTCCTCGAAGCTATAAATACGACATTAAAACCTGCTATTTAGTCTCTAATAATAGCTTCGTTGTTTAATCAAATTTTCTTGATCAGTTCCAATCAAGATTGGGGGCTTAAAATCCGCGAACTTAATCCGAAAATTGATTGAAACCATCAGATTAAGCTTAGTTGTTCAGACAGCCCTTCTATACAATTTATTAAACAGTCCTGCTTTAATATCTTAATCAGATTGTATAAATGACATATTACATTGCATGAATTTATTGACACATGAAACTATACAAATTAGCATGGAATAACTCATTTAAATCTTAAATAAATTATTCATATGCTTGCAGATACATACATGGTGATGAGAATCGATGATAATCATCAAAGTGTATACTGGCAAAAGCGCAATCTATGTATAATTTTATATAGAAATAAATAGTTATTAGCTGTAACATAGAGGGAGAATTCACAGGAAAAGCTTAAGCAGATTTATGAAAATAGAAGAATAGAAAACGAAACTTTCAGAAAAACATAGAGAGTCAATTGAGTCAAGGTTTGTTACAGTAAAAGCACGTTAAGTCTTGGGGTCCGACCAATCGTCTCGGCCGCGGGAAGACCCAGTCTTTCCGCAGCAGGCTTTTTCGATCTCGTTACCGTAGTATTTAATCTTGTAATAATATAAGACCTGAAGTCAAATAAATTCTATTTTTGCGAGCTAATAAAAATCAATAATTAAATCTGCCCGGCATTTTTTCAACCCAATGTTGAATCCAAAACAATATTTTTATTAAGTTAAGTTCTACAAATACGGCTTACTATCATTTTAATTTACTTTATCACACCCCACCGATGGGATTTTCAGTACACATTATATATTATATTTTCAAAACTTAAGATATTCTAAATTTATATTTAATCAACCCTCGAGATTTATAACACTGCAAAGGTGAATTAATATTCCAACTTTTAA
Organism: Stenopsyche tienmushanensis; assembly: GCA_008973525.1. NCBI lineage: Eukaryota > Metazoa > Arthropoda > Insecta > Trichoptera > Stenopsychidae > Stenopsyche > Stenopsyche tienmushanensis. The sequence continues at coordinate 709,338 of WACJ01000092.1, read as the reverse complement.
TTTGTTTGAGCTTGTTTACTTCCCCCAACTTCAGGGCCGCCAAATGAACATCCTTTCCTGATGTACAACTTTTTTGAATACTCAATTTTTCTCGACGCCAATAAATTATAGTTTACGTTTTAGGATTAGAGGATGGTCTTATTTAAAATGGTGGTAAATAATTTATTGCGATTGGAATACAGATTATGAACCGTTATAAATTCAAATGCCCTTCGTCCACGTTTTATTGCAGTCGGGTGCTCGAAATTTATGAATAATGGAGAAATTTTATGAAGATTTAGTGATGTTTGATATAAGATATCACAATATTAATCATTTTGTCCTGATTAATGTGCTTTCTCTAATAGATGAAGAGCCTCAATGGCCATAATTTACAAACGCAAATATTATTATGATCGCTACATATTTATCACATTATTATAACAAATATTATTAAGATATTAACCCTTTGCACTCGATACTTTTTCGCGCAGTGAACCGGCAACTCGAGACGTTTCGCAGTATTTTTGGCGAAATTTTTACCACAAACTCAATCAATAATTTATTCTTTAACATTTTATATATTTACACTTTTATAATTTTTATAATATAAGTCCCTTTAATTTTTCTGTGTGTTATTTTCATAAAACAATTGCCAAGGTGCATTCTGGGCTTTTCGAAGCAAATATTACAATAATACTTGGTTTACAAGCCTTCCTAACTCCTATTCAATGTTTATAGGGATCAAAAACTTAGTAGTCTTTCTGTCACGACTTTCAAGTTCAAACTAATGCCAAACATGCGGTCCGGTTCGTGGTTGCGGACTAATTTCAGATAAGAAAATCTTATATCTATTTGTAGGGGTGTCATGTTAAAACTTCATAAGATTATACAGAAGAGCGTAGGGACCCGCTTCAAATGAACTAAACATAAACAGTTATTGCCATGCATCGAATTTCTGCCGAAACCGAATGGTTAGCGAGAGTCGCCTCTTGAACTGCGGCATCAAATATTATGGTGAGTGAGAGTCACCTCTCGAGGGCAAAGGGCTAACAATGAGTCTGGGAGGGTCTTAATTATTTTTTCCATGACAAGTCTAAGGTTAAAGCGAATAAAATCCATATATTATATGAATCTTTTTTGACTTAGGCAAAAAATGCAGATGAAGCGCTCAAAATATTAGGAAATTTTAATATCCAGGATATGTCAAAAGCTAATTCAGAACATTTTATAAAAACGAAGAAGATCTAACCTGAAGGGCAGAGGCCACATGAAATACGAGGTCTTTCGACGAGTCTGCTACCACTCGGCCCAAAATCTAAAACGGCTCGAAAATCGTCGTATCCAGATTATGACTGAATTTTTGGATCTATAAACTAAAATTCTAAAATTGAACGGAGCTACATTTGAGAACCATTTTTCCTATTCATATGCAGTTTTAGACAAAAAATATTAATCTCCAAAAAAGGCATCCTATGCAGATTGTATACACCTAATAACGAACTGCTTACTGCAAATACATCTAATAATTAAATAAGATTTTAATGTATTGTAAGAGGATATATCTATTTAAATAATAGAGATATCTATTTAAATAACGCAAATGTTAGGGGGACCCATAAGTAATCAATTATTTTGAGAGTGTGTCGTTACATATGAGTTATAGCTGACTCGTCGACTAGAGAGGCTGTGCATTTGGTTATATCTTATTGAGTAGACTCTAAACCTCATTTATTCACCAACAGATAAAAGTAAACTCGTTATCTACACCATGTCAGACACACAGCCGTCAAAAAAACATTTTAGTAATTTTATGCTCTTCCATTTTAAAATGGGTTGTAATACAACACAGACATCTAAGAAAATTTGTTATGTTTACGGCAAAATTCTTTAAGTCAACAAGTGTCAACGATGGTTTCGAAGATTCTCAAGTAGCAATTTTAAACTAGTTGAAGACCACCAAAGAATTAAGCAGTGGCTTTCAACTAGTCAACCGGCTATACCAACTCCTAAAACTTCTTTGACTATAAAAAAGGTTCTCTTGAGCATATGGTGGGATTGTGGTGGGATAATATACTTTGAGTTTCTAAAACTAGGAGAAACTATCAATGCACAAATTTATTCTTCACAATTAGACAGATTAAATGCAAATTTATTAGAAAAACATACAAATTTCGTCAACTGAAAAGGCGTGATATTGCATCATGATAATGCCAGACTCCATGCAGCTAGAGTAACCCAGGAAAAAATTTGGGAACTCAATTGAGAAATGTTACCTCATTCGCCATATTCGCCAGATATTGCGCTGTTTAATTATTATTTATTCAAATTTCTAGACACTCCTTTGAAAATAAGACGTTTTGATATGTAATTAAACTATTTTTCGACAAAGTCAGCCTCTTTTTATAAAAGAGAGATTGAAACTTTGCCTAAAAGATGACAATGAGTTGTAAATAATAATGGAAATTATATAATTGATTAAATAATTAAAATAAAATCGTAACAATTTTTTTTCGTTTTGATTCTAAATAATTGATTACTTATGGGCCCCCCTAATATAATCAGAACTTCTGAGTACTTCATCCAGGACAACCGATTTTATGAAACTGGGATCGGGATATGATCGATACATTTCCGATTAGTACGATTTTATTCAAGACAATATATTTGATATATTATTTTCGATACCCCTAATATTACTTTTTCCAGCGACATGCTCCGGGCGTTTCGATACAGCCCCTAATATTGAATGATCGTCAATTTTTTTCGAAATTTCAGCCGCTCATATTTTACAATGTATGTTGTACAGAAAAAATCTACGGATGGATTCGAAAAATTCCTATATAAATATACATAAAACGCTTCGGTTTTGCAGGGGGTGACTAATGAAAATTGAGATTGTTTCGAGGCCGATCGCACACCCCGCATTGTTATATGATGCGGAATATTTTATATGCTGAAGTTTCAGCCGAAACTTTTCAACATTGGCGAACCTCACTATAAATTTATCTGAATTTTCAGCCGGTGATGAATGGCTTTTAGACCATCTATTCCCCGTAAATAATTCTGAATTTGTAACAGCAGATGTAGATGAAAACAAAAAGCTCCGGTCGCCGGACGTTGGTTTTGCATGGTAATTTGTACAGACTGTTGCTGAGGTATCACGTAACCAGAAAAAGCTTTTTTGGCTTTGCTTCCGCCTTTAAGTTTCTTAAAAAATAATTTACCATAAAAATACTTTGAGTTAGTGATGAGTTTCTTGTGTGATGTATGAGTCCGGGTAATTTTATTTATCGGATGTTATGAGAAAATCCAATTTTAAATAGAATAGATATTAACAAACTTCAATGCCAAATATATATACAATACAAATTTAATAAACGGCATCATGTATTAACAAATATAGATCAAATGTTATCAATATAAGCCACAATAGACAGCTTAACCCTTTCACGCCCAAGGGAAATATTTTTCCCTTCTACAAAAATCGTTGTCGATTATTCAATTATTATTGAATCGATATTTTTTTTAATGAATGTCAAAATAAAACGTATGTCCAAGGCGGCAAATGTGTTTCTGAACTATTAGAAAAACAAAGAACTATCAAACTTTATTACGCCAAAATCAAAACATTCGCGGGCTGAACTAATAATATCTTGAAAGTGTTTTGGACTTGAGAAAATAAAATAACTATATCTTTTCACGTGTTTTATATTATTTAGTAAGTATAATTTTATATAATAATACAGTAAACTGCAAAATATTAGCACAAGTATCTTAAAATTGACCAAGTGTTGGTATAGTGGATAAGATCATGGACTCTTATTACAAAGGTTCGGGTTCAAATCCAGATTGTGGAAAAAATTTTCACCGTTCCAACACATTTGGGAGATCGGAAATATTAATATTTCTGATCGATCGTCTCGATCCAGGTTTACCCTGATTTCCTGGATTAGAAAAAGTAAATGCTGAGGCGATTAATGAAGTCGTGCAGGGACGCCCATTAGTGAGTGATTGAATTTGCAACAATAATTAAATTATCATTTATATATAATGATAATTTCGCTACTCACTCATAGATTCTCTCCTCTCCTACCTTTCCAAATAATCCTATCCTTACTTTACCACGTGTGGAAGGCAACGGGAAACCACCACATTAAAATCCTTTCCCTAGTAAAATCTCCTATGGAGATCGCCTACGTCCGATGGTTCGGATATGGCACATTAAGAAACTGCAAAATATTAGCACAAGTATCTAAAAATTGCAAATCATCTAAGGGGAAATATTTTTCCCACTGGTCCATATCTGGTGTTTTTGTTGTAGTACTATTATATGTAGTGCTATATGATAATGTATGGTTTTCTTGTGTTTTTATATAATTTACCTTCATTTTTTTTTACAAAAATGACGAATAGAGGGTGCAGAGAATTTCATATTCAAAATGACGAAATATTGCAGTTTCTTATGGCAGATAATAGTGACGGAGAAGATGACTTACAGTTAGACGAAGAAGACCAGCAGTTCATAGCTCAAGGTGTAGAAAATGGAACTGATGTTGTTGAAATTGAAGATTCTGTTCAAGAACCGACAAATCCAACCTCATTACCCTCCTGTTCAAATATTTCAGAGACTATTCCTATTTTCAACTGGAGAAATAACTCGTACGCTCCTCACACATTCAATGAAAGTGAGTATGATTTTGGGCGCGTAAATACATTATCTGACCGGCATGGCATGTTGTTGCCAATAGACATTTTCATGGAGGTGACACAAATGGATCAGTTAGTGTCTAATATCATAATAAAAGAAAGTGTCAAATACGCGCAACAAAATGGAAGACCTTTTACTGTCAACTTGGATAAAATGAAGGCATTTTTGGGCATGAATTTTGTAATGAGTTATCATGTTTTACCAACTCTCAGGAATTACTGGTCTACTGATGAAGACATGGGTGTGCCTTTCATTTCTAATATTATGCCAAGAACTAGATTTGAGCAGATTCGGCAAAATTTACACTTCTCTGATAATAACAATCACTCACAATCAAGTGATCGAGCATATAAAATAAGATCTGTTATGCAACATTTCAATTTGTGTTTTCAAGCGGCAATGAATAACTCACTAAGGCAATCCATTGATGAACACATGATCAAATTCAAAGGGCACAACATTATGAAGCAGTACATCAAAAATAAACCTATAAAATGGGGGTTCAAAATGTGGTGTAGATGTGAGTCTTCAGCAGGATACTTATACCAATTTGAAGTAAACGTAATTGTTTCGTAGAATACCATAATTAACTATTTATTTTTGTATTACAAAGCAATAAATAAAATATCGATATAAAAAACCTAACTCTTCGTTTATTTACTTTTATGGTCCATAGGGAAAAATATTTCCCATGGAATTATAGTAAATCTATACACCCTGCTATGTTTTTCTAGTGATATTCTCTTACTTTACACCCAAAATAGCTAAAATATTGTGTTGTATTCGCATATTTAGTCTCAGTTATCTTATGGTCCTGAAAGGGTTTTAACACATTATTCAATAATTTCGTAGGATTACTAAATTGTCCACAAAATAGTTTTGGTTGATCATAAATTGAAGTTGAATGAGATAGCTGACACCTTAAATATATTAAAAAGTAGTGTTCTACTTTTTTCAACCAAGCTTTTTCATTAAAGTCATGTTTCTACCAAAAGCTCATGTTTCTGTTGCACTTCTAAGAACAACTTGATTTCATCTTTCAATTTAATGACACGATACACAACATTTCCTTTCAACAACCAGCGTACTGCATTGTAGAAAAGAAGAACCTCATGATCAGAATCCATATCTTTACACAGTCCTTTAAACAGACGGATATTAAGAGCTCCAGATTTGATGTAATTCACTATTTTTATCAGCGAATCAAGTGACATAGACTCATGACTGAAAATAACTTTGCACAATAGACACTGTGGCTACTCTATTACATTGCTAGTAGGGAATCCAATCCCGGACAGTTTTAGGTACTCATGAATCCCGGGATTAGTAAGCGTAATCTCGAAAAATTTGGGATTGAAATTTGTATCTAACAGAAATCGTACACCCCATCATCACGATGAAGGCTACTAAATCGAGACATTCCCGCCGAAATCTGTACGCTTAGAAACAATGGCGTAACTACTAATTGGCGAACTTAGATGACGCCTAGTAAGTAGTAACTGTTTAATCTATGTATACATATATACAGTACATATATGTTTATAAAATTGTTATGTTAACCTTTCCCTACCGGTGATGTATTTACTACACTTCGATTCTAATAATGAAAACATCGATATGAAATATAATAGATACGGAGTTCAGAATTTTTGTATTGCTCCATAATATAATTACGAATCGCATCAAAGTATTGCCTTCAAATTATTTTTTTATATTAAACAAATGGACTTATGGACGATTCGATGGGGAATAAAATGTAGCAAAATATAATAATTTTGGCATTTAAATTTTTGGTGAAAAAAAATATTCGGGTCGGCACTAAAGGGGATAATAATTTATATTCCTCCGCATATCATTTTTTAATTATCAACAATTTTGAACAAAAAGCATCTTTTGCTAGTCACAAAATAAGATATTATGCGCAACATATACGGAAGGATTTGATCAGTTATCAATCGAGACTATTTTGTCCTATTTACAAGACTTTTATCTCGGTATCTTCCACTTGAACCGGTTGTACAATTTCGTGTTTTAATCTGATTTAGGTAATTTCAAATAGATAATCGACAGAAGAGGAGTAGCAATGATGGATTGATTTCTTTTAAAGTAGGCCGTTTCATTTTATTGGCGTAATTAAGTCGGACGTTAATGGTTTTAATCTGCGTAAACCCTTTTGAGGCGAAGACGCTTTACAAATACTTTGTCTGGGATTCGATCAAAGGAACTCTCAAAAATAATCTAAATGAAATTACATTTTTAAACAACGATATAAATTCATTATATATTAACCTGTTACTTAACCCTTTCGATGCGCGAAGCATCATTTAATGCGTGCACTGTGTACAAATAATATAACTGATCCTTTGTTTAAAACTTGTTAAAAACAAATTGTAGACTCCTCCAAGAATAAAAAGTCATTGAGTAAATAAACATTAATTTCAAAATTGATCGTTAACTCTTTAACCTATTTTATATAACAAAAAAGGAATAAACAGAATTTAGTTTGCACTCAACATTCGATGTTCTCAATAGTATCTCGCTTAAAATTAATTAAGTTCATAACATAAACGTGTTGAGTTCATTAATATACAAAACTTGTAATTGTTGAGCACATTTTGTTTATCAAAGCAAATCAAAATCATAAATAATAATCATATTTTAAAACCATAAACAAGTCATCTGCAAAACAATAAATTAGCTGATATCATAAGCTCAAACTTTTCTTGGGTTAAAAGAGAACAGAGTGGCCACAAAGTCCGGATGCCCAACCGGTCCGCTTTTCGAATCACTGACACAACGAATGAACGCTTCACGATTGGATGTCATACTCGAATATGTTCACAGAATATGGTCTGCATCAATCATTTGGAGCTGTGAGTGTGTTTTTCATTAATACAATAATTTTGTTTGTCGAAAATTTAATATCTTAGAAAATCTCAATTTTACTGGGATAAATTAAGTCCAATAAGAAGATTAAAAAAAAATGGAAATCAGTCTTTGGTGATTCAAATTTTCATAAAATATATGCATTTCACACATCAATAACCACAATGAAGTCGTTCATGAATTTAAAAAAAAAATATATTTAATGATTGATAAAGTCCCTAAACGGCAAATTTACACCATTGCTCTATTAACACCGAGATAATTTATATGTTAAAATAAATACACGCTTATAATAAATCTTTCATAGTATAACGGCGACGTGTTAAACACACGATATAGATAAGAAGTACACAGCTCTTCTTATATAAACTCTAATAACGCACAGAACGAGCTCTTTCAATTATTAACCGGACAACCTTAACAATGATAAAATCGAAAATTCACACAGTATTAATCATTCTCATATTAAAACACGCCGAATCCAATGACGCATTATTGGGAATCATCAAAGACATTACGAGAATTAGTGATTATTTGGACGAAGTTAATTTCACCAGTAATTGTGCCAGGGATGTTATGACATGGGTCTCTTCTATGCAAACGGAAGAATTTGCCATAAAAAGTATGTATACATTTATCTCCTAGAGCACTCAATGATTTGTATTGTTTATTATATTTTTTAAATTCAAGTGTTGGACTCTGCTGGAAAAATTCCCTCCGGGATTTTATCTGGAAACATGTACAGTTTTGGTGATTACGATCAATGCCTGAAAATATATCACAGTATTGATACAACGGGAACGACAATAAAGGGTAAATATTGTCTGGCGCAAATCTCAACGTTTGAGCTTTTCGATAAAAATCAAACAGACGATTTTGATCCAAATGCTGCAGATCGAAGTATTTCACTTGAGTAAGTTTATTTTGATGTAATAAAAATAGCTATAAGGTTGTATCACATCAAATTGCCGATTTATAACGCATTAAACATTGAAAATCTTAAATTAAGTATACAATTTAAAACCCTTCTTCAAAACCATCAGAATGTAATGTTTTAAAACTGCATTGATTGAATTCTTTGGGCTATATCCTGCAACGTAGCTTCAATATTGTATCTTGAAATGTTTGCAAAAATTTTGTATTAATTTCAATTATTATTCTAACCTCATACAACACAATTTTGATCATATCTTAGTAGGTAATTTTAAGAACCACTTCTTTTAAATTTGCTACATTGCTGTACATTGCTTAAATTACAATACATAACATAGAAATCATTTCATCTAAATAATCTGTAAAATATATCATTTTTAGTACAATAACTTTTTTTACAGATGTTAACCCTTTATAGTCTGTGTCTGCGTTAACGCGTGACGACAATGATGTAACTTTAGCTTGAAAAAAATGCCATAAGTTGAAAATTACTACACTTAAACCTTTTTTTTGATATGTTTTAAGATATGTTCCGCGGAAAATCGCACAAAAAAAGCTATGACTTGCATTCCATGAATTTTAAAAACCGCATAACTTTGAAACCTCTATATAAAATATATTCACAATCGCATAAAAAAAAGTTTTTGGTAACATTTAAAGGATGTCTTGCATCATTGATAAATTTTTAAGGATGTCTGACATCTCAAATACCAAACATCCACTAAAGAAATATTAATTATTTTAATTACAAACTATCATCGCTGTATGATAATTTTCGTTGCGATTTTCGATATGACTCAAAATCGCTCTCTTCTTCGGAAGAAATGGTATATATCATCATTGTTCCATGTAGATTTTCTCTTTCCAACAATATAATTCATAATTAGTCAATATAGATCATAAAACTAAAAAAAAATCACAAAATGGCGACTGTTTAAAAATTAATTCAGTCAAGTATTTTTTTATCCTTATTTTGTCACAATTTTAAATTGTTAAAAAATACATTTTGACATAAATCTGGTAGGAATAATACAGGGTTATATAGAAAAGGTCCATACCCAGTTTGAAGTAAATTAATTAATTAAAACTTGAGATATTAAGTATTAAGGAAAAAAGTAGTTAAAAGCGTGTTAAAAGATTTCATTATGTTAGTTCAAGTTGCCGCGTTACTAAAATAGCTATAACTCCGTAATTAGTTGGAATTTTGGAAATTCCTTTGGAGAGTACATTTTTAAAAGTCGAAACATTGGAAAAATGCAAAAAAAAATTTTATAAAAAATCTAATCCAGAATAAAGGGCGTGATCGTAATTCAGCGATAGCAGATGCAATATAATTTAAACATTCCCAATTTTTTTTCCCAAATTTCGATTAGTGTTGATGATTTATTTCCTATTTTATCCGAAATTTCTCGATACGTACTCTTTATGAAATTTAAAAAAATAAAAAATTGCTTTTAAAAAAACCGCATAACTTCGAAATTGCACAAAAAAAAGTCGCACAAAAAAAAGTTTGATTTTTTGTGATTTGAAAAAAGATGTATTTTGCTTGCATATATCTATTCAACAAATTTACATGACCCACTAAAATACCGAAAGGTATTCCTTGATGATCTTGAAGACGTTCTATATACAGTGGCCTTAGCCCTTCTTGTAATAAATTTGTATTTCAGCTAGACGTGTTGATTTTAACCCTATGATAGACACTAGTGTCTATCATGTATCATCGACACACCCTTCGATTGATGATCCTTCGAACTCAAGTTCTCTCTTCAGTATAATTTTAATTAGTGAGCCAAGATGTTTCCTACGAAAAACGAACTGTCAGTTACCTTCACATTGTATAAATACATAAATATAAATAAGACATACCTGGATATTTTGACTTAATAATGGTTCGTAAATATTTTTATTCTTCATTTTTTGGCGTGATGATATTACACTTTGCACTTTTAATTGCATATATGAACTCGCGTCATTAAAATTGTTAATTGGTTTATTCCACGATCTGTCAATTTCCGCAACGAGTTTTCCGTCATTTGAAAGACTTACCTTAAACAATAAATTTTAATATGAATTAGACCTTATAATTGTGTATCGCAAATTTAACATGTAAGACTTATAATCTTTACCCTAAAGCTCTCACTGCATGACTTTTGAAGTCCTGGTCACCTGGAATTCAATCCACCGACACCTCCTTTGAACCACAATGCCCATCTGGATTAAACACTTTTTTTGTATAAAACTCTCAAAATGGAATTTAAAATCTTACTTTGAACAATGCCAGTCAATTTTGCGATCAAGAAATTGCGAGTTGCTTTTGCGTTAAATACGGTGGCATACCTGAAACGAATGATTTAACAAAATTTAGTTCAATCATTTGGTAGATGATTTAGTTTAGAAAGTAGAATTGAATTAGAATCACCTGAACCTCGCATCAAATCATATTACGACATACATGAAAACTACAAAACTTGCCTGAATATTGTCCCTGCATGACGATAAGGATACATTCAGGAGCTACACTACACTTTGTGCATCACGACATATCATTTCACACATCCATATGAATTTCGTACCTTGTGACAATAAAATTCATCGACCGGTCGAGCTAAGTACCGAATATAAACTGATTGCATCATACTTTAACTCGACGACTTAAGTAGACGGACAAATTTAAACGAATTTATGACCAACCCAAATGAAAAATTATTACGAGACCATAAAAAATACAATGGCTAAAATATATCATAGCATTTAATCCCATATCATCCCTTTCGGATAGTATAAATTGCCTGAGAGACCTCCCATTTCAGGATGAAACCACTATGCTGCAGACGTCCTAACGAATTTAACTTAAGATCAACTCTTTACACGGGAATAACACATTAACTTCCAAATATATTCATACTGAAATCGAATTTTCAAAATAATTTTAGCGAATATTGAGCAACAAATGTATTTGTACAGGTCCAAGCAAAAGGATTCAATTGGATTTTTCAAGCCGAAGATAGGCATATGTATTCCGGATTCGTGCGATGGGGATGATATCACGTCATTGGTATCAAATATAACCGGGAATAGTTCGATTATTCAAATATTCGATGGAGATTGTACAACGTCTGATTCTATTCCATTATCATTGACGGACTGGTTTGCCATGTAAGCTTATATTTTTATTGGTATTTTTGAAATATTTTTTAAAAATTACAAATGTAAATCAAGAGGGCTAAAGTTGAATTTGCCAAAAGGAATATTATCAATTTGAGTCAAATCAATTTTTTACTGTTAATGGCTCTTATTGCTTGATATTGCCATATATTATATATTACGAGGGTTATCTATAAAATAAGGTTACAAGGGCTGCGAGACCAATATATTTTTTTGTTTGTTTCGGAGTTGATACAACTGGCGTATGGACATTTTGTTTGGCCACAGTAAATTCTTCCAATGGGGAGATCGTCGGCAAATAAGACGTGGGTGTGTCACTACATCCCAGAATCTAAAAAAAAAAAAATCAAAAAAGAACTGGAGATAAAGTTAGTGTATAAAGTATATATAAAGTACAGAATAAATAAAAAGTCCATAACATTGGTATTAAAAAAAGGTGTGCCAATTACAGAAATATCTCAATTTCGACGGCGATTAAGTTAAAAATAGTTTAACCTTTTGCACTCGAGAGGTGACTCTCACTCACCATATGATTTGTTGCCGCAACATCCATCTACCACTCGGTTGGATAAATGTTACGATACAAATATCGACGAAATGTACATATTTTTAGCCGTTTGTTTGCTAATGTCGAAGAAATTCGAGAAATCGCCAAAAATAATTTTGGTCCACTGATATTTTATTCCATTCGTCTATTTATTATAAAACGAAGACACGTAATAGGTTTCAAATACTTATGAAAAAGGGTCTCGAATGCAAAGGGTTAATATATTATTAATATTTCCTGAGAATTTCAATTAAAAATAAGCATTTTTCGATCCTACATAAATGTTGTAACCTTACTTTCTGGATGAACCTCGTATATTCGTGTATTTATACCTGGTAGATAAAGAACAGTTTTAATCGAATCAATCAGGACTTCAAACCGTCATTTAATTCGTTTCGGATTTCATTCCGGTTCAATTTAAAAAAAAACGGTTTTGTTCTCACAAAAATAACGAATTTTCCAATTTACGGTTCATTTCTGGTTCGAAGCCCTGATATTGTCACCAATTTCAAGCAATCATTCGGCTCGTAAGACAATGTATATATGCTAACATTCAATTTTTATATCGACAGGTTATATTTTATCATATTTGGCATACTTATACTAATCAGTACGACGTACGATATTTGCAGTTCATCCAGTAAAGGTGATTTTTGATATTATCATGCCCATCAACTAATTAAAATTTTGCCGCCACATGATCGGTTTTCGAAATTATTTCACATTTTGCAAGATCATCTGACTGAAAAGCGCGTAAGATGATGAAGAAATATTTGATGTTTGCAGAAGGAGCGTCATAGTTATTTTAGAAACATTAGTCACATCCAATGCCAAAGTCGCATTTATAATTTGTTTGGTTGCTTGCAGTTTCTTATCGCCGTTGTTTGCCCACATTTACAGAGGTATATAAATTAAATTTATCTTTGTGTAAATTACCAAATGATTTCAGTTCGATGTCAACACCATAGTTTATGTACGGCGTTTTCAATTAAAACTAATACGGAGCGTTTTTTCAAATTGAGCACAAGTTCAGATTCATTGAAATGCCTGCATGGAATTAGAGCCATATCGATGCTTTGGATTATACTTTGTCATCGATATGCAACATTTGTGATATTTCCAGTGAGAAATGTATCTGCAATCATGGAGGTACTGACAAATCATTACTTTTTTGTGTAGATGTTATTGTGAACACCTTAACGATACAATATAGAAAACTCATAATTTTTTTCTATTTGGGCAAGAATTCGATCATTAAAATATTTTTTTTTAAAAATAATGAGATATTTAAATAGTTCTTTAACGCATTCGCGGACACGTCTGCAATTGCAGACGGATATGATAAGTGTTTATTGCGCCGGATATGTCTGCGAATATAGGCGTGCGTTTGCTGACCAAATCCCAAGCCTAGTTATTTAACGTCTTCAAATTCAAATTTTCAAATTCTAATCAAAGTATAAAAATATAATATTTCATCTATTAGACATGGCAATGTTTAATAGATAACCTTTTGAGGAGTGAGCAAATTTAAAACCGATTAAAACGTTGATGCCATAATCGCTTTGCAACGATTACTTTCTGTCAGCTCCTATCAGTGTAAGACAATATTCAATTCGAGGCAATCAATTGTAAATAAACACTGTTGATAGTATACAAGACCACTTCCTTTCTCTCAGACTTCAGACTTCAGACGAGGAATAATAATAGTGTATTTATTGATGGTTTAACACAATTTCTATGTTCATGAATTTCGTCGCTGATCCGCGTTCACGAATGCGTTAATAAACAATGTTTTGGGGACGCTGGCCGACTTCTCGGGCCTCCTGTCAATGCCTTCGCCGTTGCGACAGTCCTCGACCGTCACCTTATTCGGCCGCGGCGATCGCACCCAGGAGTCACTTGACGTACCAAAGCACTCCATTATTCTCAATCAAACGATTCCAATGCCAATAAATGGCGCAGTTCTCCAAAGCTACGACGCCTTGAATAAATAATACTTAAATACCGACGAATCCTTCGTATAATATTATAATTATTAATTAGTATTATAAATTTATTCCACTTAATGTAAAATATTTAAAAAAATATATTTTTCCAGTGGTTTGAATCATATGTGAGTATGCTGATACTTGGAGGAACGGTATCTGTGGACACGTTTTTCTTTTTGAGCGGATTCCTTGTGTCTTATATTTTCTTTAAGCAAATGGAAAATGGTATGTTTAATAAATGCATTGACTGTCTAATCATTCAATCTTTGATAAAAATATTTGTTTCAAGGAACAAGATTCAATCTGGGCTTTTTCTATTTCCATCGTATTCTTCGACTGACTCCTGCACTATTGACTGTCGTTATTATTCATACGAATGTTTACGAACACTTGGGCAGTGGTCCAATATGGAATTCCTATTTGAGTTTAATAACGGGTGTATGTCAAAAAAATTGGTGGTCAACCCTCTTGTACGTGCAGAATTATGTTCATCCCAATCATATGGTAAGCGCATTTAATGTTGCCCAATATCAATGATCTATTTGAAGTAATGTGTTCAATAGTCTGATCATTTGATGCGGCCACGATAGTGTTAATATTGTTGTTTTTATCGGATTTAGTGTATTGGACAAACATGGTATTTAGCTGCTGACATGCAGCTTTATATATTTTCGCCCATCCTGCTGTATCCTTTGATGAAGAATAAAAAAATTGGATTATTTAATTTAGCATTTTGGTTGATATTATCTTTTGCCATACTAGTAGCTCTTGCCATTGTGAACAAATGGGATGGATTATTTGGACGGTACGTTTGGCTTTCATATTCATCGATTACATATACCAACCATATTAAAAGATCTGTGACAATTTAACAGAGTCATTGAAGATTGGATGAAGGACTACTATTATGCGACTCATACAAGAGCAATGCCCTGGATGATTGGAATTACTTTTGGATACAAAATGCATCAATATTCAGATGAAAAAGTCAAAATGAATAAGGTATTCATATGTCGGTCGTATTTTGGGCGATATGCTAAACCCAATCGAAACATCCCGAAAATCGACCGGGAAAAGCTAATATAGAAACCATTAAAATTCATTTCAGTTCATCGTTTTGATGCTATGGATGATGAGTTTCATAGCGATGGGCTCAATAGTATTCGGCCCTAAAAATATTTTGCAGTTCAATCATACATTTAACTATTTGGAGGACAGTACTTTTATAGTGTTTTCGAGAATTTGCTGGGCCCTCGCCATAGCATGGATCGTCTATGCTTGCATTCACGACTATGGAGGTATGTTCAACTTATCGCTCATTTTTGTTTGAGCCTTCATCTCAAAATGAAATATTTTTAGGTCCAATAAATTGGTTTCTGAGTTTGGGCGTTTGGGAGATTATAGGACGCCTCTCCTATTCAATGTATCTGGTACATATGACGACTCAATATTGGTTTTCTGCGTCGATGAGAACTGTGCCCTTTTTCAAAACGCAATTTACGGTATTTATTTTTTGGACTTTATCTGCCATAATTATATTCGATATGCAAATACAAATGATGTTCGATTTTTTTCAGCTTTATACGTTTTTTGGAGACGTATTTTTTACCACATTCATAGCATATTGTCTCACCATGGCTTTTGAATCGCCCTTCAGCGCTTTAGAAAAAATATATTTCAAAAAAAGCTAATTTTTTTAATAAAATATCATCTCAAATATTTTTTCTAATGCTCTCCGAAAAAAATGCAACAAAATACGTACTATTTATATTTATTTTTTATATAAATAAATTTATATATAAGCAATTTCCTGTATTTTTTTTAAATAATAAAAATGCCACGAATAGCAAAATCGCAATTAGGATGCTTTAAGCTCAATGGAACTATGTACTACCTATACAATACACCGTTCTTCAGCACTAATTGGGATGTTGTTTAGTGAGGATTTTAATGACTCCTTGTGAATTTTTCGTTCAGGGATTTTAATTCATGATAAAATACACGAGAGATTTATTTTTAGATGTAAATTGAGACTGTTTTGCAAGGGCCTCAAGTAGTTTTTTAATCATTTATTTTTAATATAACAAAATATTATTTTGACAATTCATCTCTTGTACAACATTTTGTATAACATTTTTCAAGACCTGCAAATATTACATAAATATCGTCATAAAGTCAAAAATCGTATTTGTCGGACCCATAAGTAATCAATTATTTCGAATTAAAACTAAAAACAATTGTTACGATTATATTTTAATTATTCAATAAATTATATAATTTCCATTATTATTTACAACTCTTTGCCATCTTTCAGGCAAAGTTTCAATCTCTTTTTTATAAAAAGAGGCTGAATTTGACGAAAAATAGTTATTTAGGTGAATTTCAACTCCGGTTACATTTAGAAACTTAAAGTGTATTTATTATCCCACCACAATCCCACCATATGCTCAAAAGGACCTTTTTTATAGTCAAATAAGGTTTACAAGTAAGTTGGTACAGCCAGTTGATTAATTGAAAGCCACTGCTTAGTTCTTTTAACATTGTCGTATAATATCCATTTTCCATCAAAAGTTATAATCCAGTATAGAAATTGCTCGTTAAGATTTCTAGTTGAAAGCGATGTGCAGCAACTTTGTCGTTGTTCCCTGTTTGTGTCGGACAATTAGTGAGGAATCCAAACGCCCTCTCTGTAATCCCGATCATGTGCAAATGTCTTTGCATTGTTGTCCAAGTAGCCCCAAGTCTTGATGTTATTTCTGTTATATTTAATTTTGGATCTGAATCCACTAGTGATTTCAGCAACTCGATATCGAATTCAGTAGGTTTCCCACTTCGGTGATCATCAACTAGGCTAAAATTGCCACTTGAGAATCTTCGAAACCATCGTTGACACTTGTTGACTTTAAGAATTTTGCCATAAACACCACAAAATTTCTTAGATGTCTATGTTGCGTTACAACTCATTTTAAAATGGAAGAGCATAAGATGACGAATATATTTTTCTGACGGCTGTGTGTCAGACATGGTGTAGATAACGAGTTTACTTTTATCTGTTAGTGAATAAATGAGGTTTAGAGTCTACTCAATAAGATACAAACAAATGCACAACCTCTCTAGTCGATAACTGTTATGTAACGACACACTCTCAAAATAATTGATTACTTATGGGTCTCCCTAATATATATTTCGACTCAAAACCAAGAGAAATTAAACGTGCGAAAACCTGTGGAAAATAGTAAGTAGTAATGAAGGAAATTATGTTTCGTAAATAAGAATGAAAATAAAATTTAAAAATCGTCTTTTCGATATACCCAATATTTGTTGGCAACATTTATAGCAATTTTTGAAGCTTGTATATAAAATTCTTATAACTATGTTGTAACTGCTTATAATAAATACTATATGTACTTAAATTTGCAATTCTTTGAAAGTTGCAGTACTTCAATCAAGCTCCCGAGCTACAACTTTAGCTATGTCTATCAAAACCCTAGCCACCTTGTATCGAAAGTAGATGGGGTTTATTTAATAATAATTAACATAAACTACTTGTAGATAAAAACGCAGCTTTGTAGATTTTATATTATTGCTGGTATGTGCAATTATTAAAGTTGCGAAAACTGTTGCGAAAAAAAATAATGTAAGTTCTGCCTAACATTAAAATACACAAATGCAAAATCAAGGAGCCTTGCGGACTGGTCGTGTTAATTTTTGACATGCAAACTTCATTTGCCAGCATGTATTAATTTCGCGCTACATTCACATCATCTGGAACCCTTTGTCTCGTGATCGTTGCCGTATCACAAATGGTGAATAAATTTGAGTATTAAAAGCTCATAATGTTTTAATTATATCCTTCTCTATTCTCGTTGTTGTCAAATGAGCGGCAGAAGGTAAAGAATCGCCCCCTCTACGGAGGTAAAATACGGATTTCAGTCGCATATGCTGCGAATCCGTCTCGAGACTGCGGAGTCCCATCGCTATTGAGGGTTAGATGCTCCCGTTCTTCTTGTCGAGGTCGTTAAGACTGAGATAATTGGTACACGAGCGACTAACTCACCGACCCGGGCTAACCCATAACTCGAGACACCCCTGGGCTGCCTGAGGTAACCACGACGAAGGTTGCTTTATTTTGATTGATTTATAACTTTATTACTTTTTTTGGGAAAATACATCTGTGAAAAGGTCTTAACATCCATCCATATAGCAAATGTTCTATATATAGCAAATATAGAATGTGTTAATGAAGTAAGCGTTATTTATCTCCTGCTTCTACGAACCGAATTATGATATATTTTTCTTAGCATTATGCTCCTTTTTCTCTAATTTGTGTAGTTCTTAAATAGTCAACTCTTCCCTTTGTTGCTTTATTTACACATCCAAATTCATGGACGTACCCAAAGACATAATATCGGTCGATTTGTAAAAAAACGTTAAAGATAGTTGATTTTTATTCATAATTATTAATAATTCAATTGAAATAAAATGTTTAGCACTGATATTTAATGCATGTCTCAAAGTATTGATTTTTAATGAATGCCTCCATACAATATTGTCACATGAATCATGATGTAGTTGGTACTTATCAATTTGTATAGATTGTGTTTTAGTTTTTTTTATATCAATATTAGTTATTATTTTGGAACAATAAACACAACTCGTATTACAAAATCTCATACAATATTCACTTGATAAACATTCAATATTTAAATAACGCGCAGCGATCGTTTATATAGGTCATCCAAATGTGATGCCTAGATGGTTTTTTTTTTTGTTGTGGCCATAAAAGTCTCCAAATAGGTATTGTTCAGCATTCACAGCAACAGCATTTCCAGCACCAACTACGAAGAAATGTGTGTCCAATCATTTCATTGGACCAAAATGCTCACCAAACATTAACTTTTTATTGGATGTAGACATCTTTCATGAATTACACGAGGAGTTTCTTCATCCCGGATACGAAAAATTTGCTTTTTGACGAATCCATCCATTGTGAAATGGGCTTCATCGCTAAACAAAATTTTGCTTGAATACAATGGAGCTCTCGTTCGTTGTTCAATAATAATGTAAACGCGTTATTGCAATATATACATGTTCATTGTTCAAATTGTTTACCTTATACCAAAACAAAATGGTTTGTGTTATTTGAACATTGCATAATTCTGACATATTGGTGTCACATTTGAATAACCCTATACTTTTAACCTATTAACTTTCTTTGATCTTTGGAAAAACTTTAAGAAGATGCTTAAGTTTTGTATCAAGTAATACGAAATGACAATTTGATAAAATATTTCACATCTTTATATGAGAATAAGAACAGACAGACAGACATACAATCAATTTTAATAATACCAACCAAAATATATTTATTTTATTTTGCGTATCATTAATCAATTAAATAGACATTCAACATGTGATGTCTGATACCCTTTTTGGCGATAATTTCATAAACTTTGATTGGGAAATGAAAAAAATTGAACCAGATGCTTTTAATTACCGCTAATTGTGTCTCTTGATCGTGAAGATTTATTTCGTGCTTGAGAAATAGGCTCGTTATGGAAGTCTCGCAGTTGGGACAGTCTCTCGTTTTTATTACAGACTATTCCGATGAAATTGTTTTCGCGTCAAAGCACAGTGTAAGGAATGAACTGCTCTTAAGAACCACCAGCCGATATAAAACAAATATTTTTATAAAAAAATATTATGTATTAAATCATAAAATTGTGATTTTAGACATGAGAAAGCTATGCGCAAGATGCGTACAACGCGTTTTCTCACAATGGAATAAAAACAGCGTCGTGTTGATGTTTCAATCAAATGTTTGGCGATGTTTCACAGTAATAAAACCGATATTTTTTGTTGATTCATAATAATATACCTAAGACAAACAAATATTACAAACAGACAGACAGACTAACTGGATTGGAGAATCTTTGTTACGACCCTGTTTTCAGCTTTGCTGTGTGGTCTGTTCCGGGTTACTCCAAACTAGCCACACAGAGAATGTTGTCCACTGATCTTTTAGCCCCCACGAGAAACGCTAACCGCAGAGCATCCAGGCGCCCACCCCTTTTGCTCCGTGTCCTCCAGAGAAGGTACCTCGACCTAAGGTATAGATGTTTTAAAAATTACTATAATAAAAAAATTCTAGACGCTACGTTGCTTTCGTGATCGTACAGATCATAGAAAATGCTGCAAAAAGCCCTAAAAGAGGACGGAGTGGCCACAAGGTTTGTATGTCCAATCGGTCCGCTTTTCGGACCACTGATATGACAAATGAGCACCTCGCGATCGGATGCAGGGGCTTCTCTTTCCCCATGGTACTCATATCGGTTCGGTCGTTTGAACAGCCTAATACCATTCTCCCCTGTATGCCTAGGCCGTTGAGGATAGTGGTGAAGCCTTTTACACAGTCTCCACCAACTAGTGTAATCGGCTGCGCCACACACCCTTTTATAGGTACGTCGCATAGGGTAACCTGCGTACCCAACTGCGCCCTCCTCCCTCCTGGGGTTTTATGGGTGAGCATCGTGGAGTCTAACACCCACCCGGAGACAAATAAATAGTCAAAACAATGGACTAAATGGGGAGAATCCAGTCCCATCTCTCGACAAGGTTTCAATTTCTTGGGATACACGTAGAATAATTTTCATTGATTATCTTCAAAAAGATATCAAAATCGAATTTATTACAACGTTTGAGTAATAAAATCAAGAAAAACGGCCACATGTGGCTAGAAATAAGTGTTGTTTCATTATCGCTTTGGCCATAATCAATGATTTAAAGTTCAAATTTTTCCTCATACACCCTTTTTGCCAGATTTAACCCAGATTTAATCTCAGATTATTTTTATTTTTCCAAACTATATAAATGGCTCGTGACAGTTCTCACTATAAACAGGGCATCGAAGCGACTTAGCATCGCTAGGAAAAGTTTATCGAACTGAAGGGAGATTATTTTGGGAAATAAATATATTTGTTTCAAATTGTTTATGTTTTCATGGTCAGATAGGGTGCTTTTTGGACTACCCTACTCTTTCCTCCGTTGCAGGTCACAGCATAGCGTCTCTATGATCGCACATCAATTTTGTAACTATAATTAATTGAGTCGAATTACTGTCATTATCGAATACATTTAGGTCGATTTATATGAATCATTGCGATAAATTTATAACAACTACCCAATCCGATAAAGCTTCAGTCCAAATCTGACCGCTGTTTGGATCAGTACAAACACCATGGATTTGCGTTCGATTAAAAACCTCTTCAGACTGATTATATTCAGTCTGTGCATTCTGAAGTTGAACTGTAACCACATTGACGAAGATGTTTACTCGATTAGCGAGTATTTGATAAAGTACAAAGAAGATTTTTTCACTATTTGCGAGACCGAGATTTGCGAAAAGAACAATTGTACTTTTTGCGAGTCTCAATGTTTTGAAGATATCATGTTCTGGATGCAATCCTTCCCGAAAGAAATGTGGGCCGTAAGTTGTAAGTATTTATCTCAACTTAAAGACATTGAGTAATATTTGACTTTTCTTCTTTTTCTTTCATTGAAAATCGCATATTAGCGTTTTGGTGGCAATTGTGATAATCCATTAACGCTTAAAATATGACCTTATAGAAATTACAACAATAAAATCTATTGAATATGTAAATTTTGATTATATGCATTATATTATCTGCTATTGATGGGGCCAATGAAATTAAATGTTACTAATTGCAACAATATAACCACTCTGCGTTTGAATCTGATAGTTAAAATATTGCTGCATTTTTTTAAATTTCGTCTTCATCTATAGATATAGAATTATGACCTGAGTAAATCTTCGCGTTATAATATTCACTCGCTGCTTCAAATGATTGATATACTTCCATTTCTATACCTCTGGGTTTTTTAATTATACCTTCTTTAATTAGTTTGTAAATGATATAAATTTATTGTTTTGGAGTTCAGCTGAAATTTATTATTCTATATGTGAAACTTTTACAAAGTTTTTTGCACAAAGTTTCATGGAAAAAAATTACGAAAAAAACAATAAGCTATATCACGCTTTTATCTATTTTATTCTGACATACTTGTAAGTTCAGTGAACCAAAATGAGATTGAATGATATAACAATATTTGGTGCAATACTATTATTACGATTGCTTATCTGATTGCACATCGACCTCTGAACAAAGCAATGACAAATATATCTGCATTGATTTAAGCGCATTTCAATCAAATAAGATAATCGATTGTTTGTAGGTAGACTGATTTGGTGCATACAACATGGAATTTTACCTTCTTAAAGATGATCAATGTGCATCAAAATTTTAATGATCTTTTCATTTCCAGTGCTCGATTCGTGCGGAAAATTTCCATCAGGGATCCTATCCGGGAACAGACATAATTTTGGGGAGTATGACCAATGCATAAATACTCATCATTCATATATACCGGATAATAAAACAGAGGAGAGAACAATTTTTGGAAAATATTGCCTAACCAATACATCCTTTGTAATAAATAGTACCGATTCCCAAGTTGAAAACATCCAAAAAAATTTATTGAAACGTGTCGGGTATGAATTTGCAGATATTTTAAAATGCAAAAGTAAACATTATTTAATTCACATGCATCTATTATAGAGTCACTATGCCGATTGGGACCTCTGTCCTCGAAATAGGCGTTTGTCTGCCGAATACTTGCGACGCAGAAGTACTCAATAATATGTTTCAGATAATATCAAACTTCACAGTGGATATAAAAGTTTACAACGATAAATGTAGCACGTTTGAAACAAAACCATGGAAAGCCACTGAATGGGTTGGCGTGTAAGTTATTTGCTTAAATTTGCAAAATATTAAATAATGCCAAAACTTAAGCCATTGATATACTTTTTCAGAGCGTTCTTCGTTACATTTGGGCTGTTACTATGTTTAAGTACACTTTACGACGTGTTTAATAAAAGCGGTAAATTTTGCCAAGTAAACTATGTCAGCTTCATTAACGACGTTACTAAAATTAATCATCTTGATATATTCAGAAATTGGCTGTCGTGATTTATTGGTATGCTTCTCTCTATGGACCAATACAAAACGGATACTCAAACTTGATACTAGGAATTCAGATTCTATAAAGTGTCTTAATGGCATTCGATCACTGTCAATATTATGGATTATATTTGCACATCGCTATTTGGTCGCCTTTGTGTTCCCAGTGAGAAATAGAATCGACGTTTTGGGGGTAAGAATCGTTCAAGTGAATTTATTTATATAAAAAAAATGTTTTTATAGTGTTTATTTTTTAATTTCAGTTCAGTAAAACATACTTAAGCACAATAATCATCAGTGCACCAATTGCAGTTGATACGTTTTTATTCATGAGCGGATTACTTGTATGTTATATCTTCTTCAAACATAGGGAAAATGGTTAGTAATACTTATGGATTTATAATATCAAAATTTAAATTACTTCCCAAGAGAACTTACTACAAGAGAGCCGCCATTAATCCCGCTATCAGACCACGTGACTTGCGAAATCCAATCGAATATTTCGATTTTATCATGATAATGTAACTATGAATATTAATGTGCAGAAAAATAATATTCGATATTAAAAGTTTTGATATTTACTACAATCTAAAAATATAAATTTGTTAAATGTACCATAATTAATCCAATAATTTTAGACACTGTTGCTTGAGTTTGAGTCAAGTCTAATAAATCGCAATAGCTCCCGCATATAATTCATTAACCCCAATGAATAAATACTGATACATTTTTTTAAAATTGTTATAGGAACTCCATTAAACTTTTTAAGCTTCTATTTTCATCGCTGCTTAAGAATAATGCCTCCTTTGATAGCGGTCATCGTAGTTCAGGCTTGTCTCTATGAGCATACAGGAAGAGGACCTGTTTGGCAACCTTTGACCAGTACACTTGTGCAGGGTTGCCAAAATCATTGGTGGGCTACTCTGCTGTTTATCCAAAACTATATACATCAGAAAGAAATGGTTAGAATCTGTTCTGATGACTGAATAGTATTGCATTTGTACTGTATCCTCAAACAATATCATCTCTAATTTTCAGTGCATAGGTCATGCTTGGTATTTATCAGTTGATATGCAACTATATGTCCTGTCGCCGGTGCTTTTATATCCCCTGTATAAATACAGGAGAGTTGGCCTTATCAATTATGTGTTTTGGTGCTTGACGGCATTCATTGCGCTTGCTGCAATTGTATACTCAAACAAATGGCCTGCTACTACTTTTTTCACAGCTAAGTAGGTTTTTCAAGCTAAGTATTTATAAATTCGGTTGTAGTAAATTAAGTACGCACTTAGGCTACAACGGTGTACTTTGATAAACGGATATATTTAACATATATATACGGTGGTCTAACTATTTCATTACATTCTTTAATTTTTTAAAATAATATTCAGGGCGTAAAATTCTAGCCCTGTGTGAGTGACTCACACAGGGCTAGAATTTTAATTTAAAAAATAAAACACTGTATTATTCAATAATTTTTATTTTTAACCACTTGGTTGCCGCATGTTTTCAATGCAAAAAAATAATTTTAGATCCGATGAATATTTGCTGGGATATTACTATCCAACTCATACGCGAGCTATGCCCTGGCTTATTGGAATCGGATTTGGATTTTTCCTTCATCGTACCAAAGGAAAAGAAATTAACATGAAGAAGGTGATAATTCGTATTGATTTTTATTCGAAAATCATGTAAATGAGACGTAAAAAATTCTGATGATGATGAAATCGATTTCAGATTGCCATTGCCGTTTCTTGGATCGTAAGCTTATTAATATTGATGGCCGTAGTCCTCGGTATGAAAGACATGCAACAGTTAACACATGTCGTTAACCACGCCCAAGACAGTACATATAACGTTTTCGCAAGAAGTGCTTGGGCTTTAGCTATAGCTTGGATCGTATTTGCCTGTGTTCATGGCTTTGGAGGTAGAATTTTTATTTTCGCTTTTTCAGTACACAAACGGAGCTAAATTATTCCCAAATCTATTTCAGGTCCGGTAAATTGGTTCCTCAGCTTAGGCATCTGGGAAATCATTGGACGCCTTTCGTATTCTTTGTATTTGGTACATTTAATAGTTCAATTTTGGTTCACATCAAATATAAATGAGGTGCCCCATTATAGCACTACGTCCCTTGTAAGCATTGTGATCAATTTTTGCATTAAATATTCGATGTTCGCATTTTTACATTCAATTTCATCTTTGCAGATTTACGCATTTTTCGGTGATTTTGGATACACACTGATATTAGCTTATTTCCTTAATATGACCTTTGAATCTCCTATACCTGTTGTGGAAAAGTACATGAACACTTTTTACAGGTGAGTATGATAAAATATAAAATGAAATTGTATAATCAAATGGTTTATCTAATAATCCATCTAAAGATATAAAATTTCAGGATGCCCTGTAGCAGTTGCAAAACGCAACCGACGCGATAATCAAAGGGCGGAGTCGGCAAACACGAATACCAAAAACGATTAAAATGAGTAACATAACTTTTTAAAAATGATTCGAGAGCCAATTAACTTTATTTTTATTTTTAACGATTTACTTGCATGAATAATTACACTATAATTATTTATGTAAGTGAAGAAGATTTACTGAATGAAACGAATTTACATCATTTTTAAATTAAGCTAAGATGAACAATGTTTGGATAGTTAATTTATGTAACTTGAAGTTTTTGAATTAAAACTCGTATAGGCGCCGTAGGTCAAATTGGCTTTAACATCACAAAAAGTGAAACTCCGACCAGCAGTCAGTCAAAGAAAGAAGAATTGTGTGTAGCTCGCCTATTTTATTATATATTATACAAACATAACTTAAACTTAAATCTAACAATTTTCTTTAAAAATCCAAAATTAAGTATTAAGAAGTTTCACTTCTACCGCGCTAGAGTCTCACGCATTTTATTAATTTCAGGCACGATATTTCCAAATTATCATTTATTATATGGCTTCTCAAAATTATTTTTAAATGGTCTATGTTTAAAAATAATTGTTCACAATATTGTTAATTTTTCAAAAATAAAGAGCCACCGGTGGCTCGCGTTGATTCACTGATTTAGCTTCGATGATCATCGATTTGCCGACTCCTGTTCTAAGGGAACATAAGGATTAATTATTGAAAATAGCTCCACTAATTCAAATTTCAAGATACAATGAACTCCAACATTTCAACAAAGAATTTCATTATTTTAATAATTATTTTTATATTTTTATAATAATTTTAAAAATACCAATTAATCAATATAATTACAATATTGTATCATTTTGTGACACAAATATGAATATAATTGAAAATAAATTTGAAGAAGAACACAGCTTGTTTTTATTACCATCAAACAATATAATGACTGATCAAATATTAGGCGTATCGGAAAGTCTTTGCCGATTGTTAAATATTTTTTTAATACTATTTTTTTTATTTATAAAATCTTATAAAACATAATATTTTTCATTAATATTTACTAATTTACACATGTTTTCTAGTTTTTCAATTCCTCTTTCGAAAAAAAAATTCTTGTTTCGAGTCGAAATATGTATAAATATGATTTTCGACTTTAGTTGCATTTCGAAAACATTTATCGTCGAAATCAAGCCTGTTTATATGAAGATGATAGAATCACTAAATTGTTCCTGATTAATTCTTGACGTTTGACTTCGTTTAGATTCGCCTTATTCGATTCATTTTTCCAATACGTTTTAAATGCTCTTATTCAATGGACCACTGTGATTGCGTTTGAATGAGATTCACGTATTAGCAATAAAATGATGCAAACAATTGGCTTTTGATTAAAAATCAAATTTCTGTATGAAGAAATAAATTGTAATAAAGTCGACGGATCTGCGCTACGTTGGTGTCAGAAGTGGGCTCAAAAATCTAACTTTTAGTAACTTTTGACATTTCATCCGTACAATGTTGTATAGACTTATTTCTGAGAGAATTTTTTATAACAGTTTTAATTACTTATTGTATTGCTGGTAATGTTAAATTGAAGAAAAATAAGAATTTATTATAAAAAAATACGTGATGTTGCTGGACGAATGGATGGGAATAGACGGGCGACGAATGGAAAAACTCTCTTCGCTAGATAACTATTTATTCCACGCGAGAAAGAGAGATCTGGCTGCAGGAGGAACGACCTCCCGCAGCCAAGGCTAACCGATGACTTCCCCGACTCCCGCTTTCTGCGCGTCACAAGAAGAGATCGGTCGGTAAGCAGGTGCAATGTCTCCATTGGGCCACAAGAGATGGCGCTGTTAAAATAACACATTGCACTTGAAAAGAGATGTAAGATGTCGCTGTTAACAGTGCTACAACGTGGGGATGGTAATCGCCCACGCTATCATATCAACAATTTTGGAAACAAAAAAACATCAAATATCTAATAGGTAAAATTAATTTAAATAGTTATTCAATAATACGATAAAGTGGTACGATCCAAAATACATCTTGTCGCAACAATTATAAGATTTATACTGTTAGCTCCTCTTTATAAAAAATCCTTTGTGTTACGTAGATAGAGGAAATGAAAAAGGAAATTTTAAGTAATTAATCTGTATTACCTGTATTTTTTTTATAACCGAAAATATCCTCTATTTTCCCAATAAAACAATCGTTTTGATTTCTGCAGGTTTTTTATTTTTTTTAAAGATAAGATGATAGAAAAATTAACAAATGTCGTCTTCTGCCAACAAAGTTTAGTAAAATTACATAGAATCCCTAAATGAGCAGCTTATATTGCTCCCTATAACAATAAAACTGAGCTTGATAGCGTCTTTCTAATTACACATCAATTTTATAACTATAATTAATTGAAACGAATCACTGTCATTATCGAATACATTTAGGTCGATTTATATGAATCACTGCGATAAATTTATAGTTACTACCCAATCCGATAAAGCTTCAGTCCAAATCTGACCGTTGTTTGGATTAGTACAAACACCATGTATTTGCGTCCGATTAAAAACCTCTTTAGACTGATTATATTCACTCTGTGTTTTCTAAAGTTGAAGTGTAACCACATTGATGAAGATGTTTACTCGATTAGCGAGTATTTGATGAAATACAAAGAAGAATTTTTCACTATTTGCGAGAGTGAAATTTGCGAAAACATCGATTGTACTTTTTGTGAGTCTCAATGTTTTGAAGACATCAAGTTTTGGATGCAATCCTTCGCGAAAGAAATATGGGCCATAAGATGTAAGTGTTTATCTCAACTTAGAGCTACACAAAGGACAAAGAATAAAATTTGACTTTCATTGACAACCGCATTTTAGCGTTTTGATGCAAAATTTGATGCCAATTGTGATAATCCATTAACGCTTGAAATATGACTTTATACAAATTACAACACAAAAAACCTGATGAATAAGTAAAATTTAATAATATGCATTCATTCATCTGATATTAATGGGTAAACCAAATTGAATGCTAATATCAATACTGCAACAATATAACTTTAATCATATTTTAAAACTGAATTGATTGTTTGATACAATCACTCTTCGTTTAGTTTATGATATAAAAATATTGATACATTTTCTTTAACATTTCTTCAGGTTTTATGAAAAAAAATACGAAAATATAATACGCTATATCACGCTTTTATCTTTTTTATCCTGACATACTTGTAAATTCACTGAACTTAAATGAGATTGATGATATAACAACATTTGGTGCAATACTATTATTACGATTGCTTATCTGTTTGCACATCGACCTTTGAACAGAGCATTGACAGATATATCTGCATTGATTTAACTCTTTGTGGCCCAGGATTTTTAGGAAAAAAAAGTACCCAGTTGCAGAGAAATTATTATAATTTTTTTTTTATTATATAAAACGGTCCTTGGACCGGTCTTGTGGAACGTCCTGCTCGATGACATCTTCGGGCTGATCCTCCCAGCGGGATGTGAGTTGTTTGCGTATGCTGACGACTTCACACTACTGGTCGAGGCCGGCTCGAGATTGAACATCGAGACAAAAGCAAACTGCGCCCTTGAGATGATAAGCGACTGAAGTCGCATAAACCAATTAATGTTCTCGGCCTCCAAGTCGCAAGGACTCATGCTCGGGGGTCGGCTCAAGCGATCCCCTCGGCCTCGGATGGGCAGTGACGTGGTCAAGGTCATCAGAGGCCGCCCCCTGTTTACCGCGTACAAGGGTATCTTTCTTAGTATTTCAGCATACGCGGCGGGAACATGGGCGCACAGGGTCGGCATCCAGTTGATGTAACGGATTTTGCTACAAGGCCAGAGGTCGGCTTTGATACTTCTATCAATGGCGTATGCCGTCTTGCTCCTGGATCTGGAGATCCAATGTCGAGCGGTGATGTTCTTTGCCGAAAACAGTACGAACCCGGAAATCGGCGGCAGGAGCATCCCGATCGACGCAGGCTCCTCTGACGCGCTCGGCAATCTTCGTCGACGCACGAAAGAGGCTTCGTTAGTTAGCTGGCAGGAGAAATGGTCCTAGTCTACTTTCGGCCGCCACCTCTCAAAGTTCTTCCCCTTGGTTAGGAACCACCTGCGTTGGCGCTGAGTCGTTCCAGATTTCTGGACGTCCCAGTTCCTCACAGGGCACGAGCACTTTAGGGCTTCGCTTTGTAGATTCAAGCTCTACCCGGTTTCGGAGTTTCCATGTGGCGATCTGGACATGGATGCAGACCACGTTCTGTGGACATGGCATGCGATCGCGAGGCACTCTTTCGCAGTGTCAGTGGCCCAAAAGTCGGGCCGGTTGAGCACACAACCTGGTGGCCACTCCCTCCTCTTTCAGGGCTTTTAGAACTTTTTGCAGCATATTTGGGCAAAAATGCGTTCCTGGGGGCTACTATAATCATATCGATCATGGTAGCACCCCCAGCGGCTAGTTCAATTAGTAGGTGGCTTGCGCCAATGGGGTCGCAAACGAGGCTTTTTTTTTCCTGTGGGCGAGGAATCTTCCAAAGACACCCAGTTAATGTTGCCATTACCTGGGTAGTGTGGGATTTACGACCGATAAGTTCCATAAGGGAACATTGCTGACCGCGCCTACCCACTAAACCCCTCTCGTGGTGTCCTGCTGCCACCCAGCTACTGATTAAGTATTGCTCAAGAGTGGCAGCACTGTCCCTTTCTGTGATCCTCCTTTATCTTCTTCTTCAACAATGTATCCCTCTCGGACTTCTTTTTATTTGGTCAGGCCGTGATTATTGCAATTGCAGTTATTTCCGTCTGCCTATTTCTTCTTCTTATACGCTCAGCGTCTTCTTTTTGCTGCATAACGCACTTTGTGTATCTGCTCCAAGCATTCCATGCCCTCTCATCCTTGATCATTGTGGGAATCATATTATCCGACGAAAGATGGTCGCAGTCGAACCCTAATTCATTATGAAGGTTGTCCCTTTCATTATGCCATGCCGGGCAGACGAATATCGTATGCTTGGCTTCATCATTATTGTCCTCGCAGTGATGGCACTCCGGGCCTGCTTCCTTTCTTATTCTCTTCAGGTAGCTCCCGAAGCATCCGTGCCCGGTAAGGACCTGAGTTAGGTGGTAATTAAATTGGCCATGTTTTCTGGTAGTCCACATTTCCAATCCTGGTATAAGTTCGTGTGTCCATCGTCCCTTTAATGAACTGTCCCATCGAGACTGCCACGTCGCCATAGTGATTTCTTTGGCCGCTTTTTCCGTTTTACCTTCTCTTAAAGTCTTTCTCTCTAAGGCAAGCAGATCGATTGGCGTTATGGCAGTTAGTACCAGCACTGCGTCTTCTGATACTGTGCGGTATGCAGCAGCCACCCTGATTGCGCTTTTTCTTTGTATGCGCGCCATACTGAGCCTGGCCTTTTCAATTCGTAGTGTCTCGGCCCATATCGGTGCTCCATACAATAACAATGAGTGTATTACTTCGTTGTACAACTTCCTTCGCTTTGTTTTGGGGCCTCCAATGTTAGGCATCAATTTAGCTAGGGCTTCTGCGATGTTTGCCGCCTTCGCTGCCGCCTTCTCTGTATGGGTTATAAAGCGGAGTTTATCATCAATCTCTACCCCCAAGTATCTGATCGATCTTGAAAATCTTATTTCACATCCTTCGAATGTCAAGAGTGGGGGCTTCTGTTTCTTGCTTCTAGAAAAGAAGAGAGCTTTCGTCTTCTGGGCCGCAAGTTCTGGCCCAGCTCCTTTAAGCAATTATTTTGTCTCTTCCAGTGTGTCGTCACAGATGGCGCGTAATTCCTCCGTAGTTTTGGCAGTTACCAAGATAGCCACGTCATCAGCAAAGGTGACCATTTTCGCACCCTTCATTAGAGGTATCTTCAGAAGTCCGTTATACATCACGTTCCACAGAACAGATCCTAGTACAGACCCCTGTGGCACGCCCGCCATCACTATTCGTTCACTTCTTCTCCCAGCAGCGTTGGTGTACACAAGTACTCTCTCATAGAGATAGTTTTCCACCATTCTGACCAAATATGGTGGGGTCTCCAGGTTGTATAGGGTCCTCGCAGACAGTTTTAATTTCTGGCTTTGCATCCTGGGTGCACTTATGTTGAGCGGGCTGGCATGGTTCCGAATAGCGGGACCAATAAGCAGCTCGGGTAAGAGGTGGGTCACTATAGATATAAATTGGCAACACATATCGTAAGGAGTTGGATTTTGGAGATCGGTAATATGTTGAGTTGGACCAGAATGTGAAAAAAATGCTCCTTCCGAAATTAGAGCTCCGTTCCTTCCCGTTGCATTATTCTGCTGGATACTTCTTCAACCAGTGCAATTTCTATGACCGGTGCAATTTCTTTTAGTTGTACCTCACCATCTTCACTAGAGGTAGATATTATACGTAATCGTTTTAGTTTATGATGGATGAGAGCTTCCTCATCATCAGATTCTGAATCTGAAATTGAGTTGTGATCAGAGGGTATATCTTCATATATATATTCTACATCTTCCTCTATTTGGTTTTCCATTTTATTCCGTATTGAAATCCGTTTTTTGAAGTAAACTGATATAAAGGAGACTTACTTTTACGATGTATAATGCAGAATGAGAACAACAATGTGACAAACTGCAAGCTCTGCATGTGCTGTTAATTTTTTTAGGTGGTTTGAAAAATGACTCGCCATGCATTCTAGGTACTAAAAAAAGTGGGACACATTTCATACCATTGTGTCTCAAAAAATTAAGCGATTTCAATCAAATAACATAATCGATTTTTTCTAGGTAGACTTATTTGGTGCATACAATACAAAATTTGACATTTTTAAAGATGATTAATGTGCATAAAATTTTTAATGATTTTCAGTGCTCGATTCTTGTGGAAAATTTCCATCGGGGATCCTGTCTGGAAATAGGCACAGTTTTGGGGAATATGACCAATGTATAAATACTCATCATTCATTTGTACCGGATAATGAAACAGAGGAGAGAATAATTTTTGGGAAATATTGCCTAACCGATTCTTCCTTAGTAATAAATAGTAATGATTCGCAAGTTGAAAACATCCAAAAAAATTTATTGAAACCTGTTGGGTAAGAATTTATCTATATTTTAAAATGTAAAACTAAATATTATTTAATTCACATGTATCTTTTATAGAGTCACTTTGCCGATTGCGACCCCCGTCCTCGGAATAGGCGTTTGTCTGCTAAATACTTGCGGGGAAGAAGTACTCAATAATATGTTTCAAACAATGTCAAACTTCACAGTGGATATAAAAGTTTACAAAGACAAATGTAGCACGTTTGAATCAAAAGAATGGACAGCCACTGAATGGGTTGGCGTGTAAGTTAATTGTTTGAATTTCCAAAACACACTCAAACCTCTTTTTGTGCAACTTATCGAGATATTTTGAATAAAATAGGAAATAAAACTTCCAACCCAACCTAACTTAACCAAACCGAAATTTAGGAAAAAAAATATAATTTGGGACTTGTAAATCATATTGCATCTGTTATCCCTGAATATACGACCACGCCCTTTATTCTACAATAGTTTAGAATATTTTTAAAAATTGATTTCGTTTTTAGCTATTTTAGTGACGCGGAAACTTGGCCGTTCCTACCATAATTAAATCTTTTAACGCGTTTTTATCGAAACTGCTTTTTTCAACACGGTTGACATCATATCTCAACTTTTAATTAATTAATTTGCTTCAAACTGGGTACGAATCTTTTCTATATAACTCTCTATTATTCCTACCAGGTTTATGCCAAAATTTATTTTTTAACTATTTAAAATTTATATATATTTTCAGAGCGTTCTTCGCTACATTTGGCGTGATACTATGTTTGAGTACACTTTACGACGTGTTTAATAAAAGCGGTAAATTTTGCCATAAAAAACTATGTCAGCTTCATTGATGATATAACTAAAATTAATCATTATGATCTATTCAGAAGCTGGCTATCGTGATTTATTGGTGTGCTTCTCTCTGTTGACTAATACAAAACGGCTATTCAAAATTGATACTAGGAACTCGGGATCTATAAAGTGTCTTCATGGCATTCGATCAATATCGATATTATGGATCATATTTGCACATCGCTATTTGGTTGCCTTTGCGTTTCCAGTGAGAAATGGAATCGATATTTTGGAGGTAAGAATGATTCTAGTGAATTGATTCGTATAAAAAAATGTTTTTATAGTATTTTTTTTTTAAATTTCAGTTCAGTAAAACGTACTTAAGCACATTAATCATCAGTGCACCAATTGCAGTTGATACGTTTTTATTCCTGAGCGGATTCCTTGTATGCTATATCTTTTTCAAACACAGGGAAAATAGTATGTAATGCCTATGGTTTTATGATATTAAAATATTAATTTCTTCGCAATAGAACTTACTAGTAACTATTAAGTACTAGTGACTATTAAGTACACGTGACTCGCGAAACCCAATCGAATATTTTGATTTTATCATGAAAATGTAACTATTGTATGTATAGTTTCAATATTTACTGAAAACTGATGTTGTTGCCGACATTTATAGCAATTTTTGAGACCTGTTAATAAATATTACATAAATATCTTATACCTGCAAGACTGAAACTATGTCGTAGATGCTTGTAATAAATATTACGTATACTTAATATTGCAATACTTTGAAAGTCGTAATAATTCAATCAAGTTCCCGCGCTACATTTTTAGCCAGGTCTATCGAAGTCTTAGTTACCTTGTATCAAAATTTGACGATGCGTATTTAACAATAATTAACGTAAACTACTTATATATTTAATTAAGATTAAAAAAATAATAAAATAAAATACTGATATATTTTTTAAATTGTTTTAGAAACTCCCTTCAACGCTATGTCCTTCTATCTTCATCGCTGTTTAAGAATAATGCCTCCTTTGATAGCCGTCATCGTAGCTCAGGCTTGTTTCTATGAGCATACAGGAAGAGGTCCTGTTTGGCAACCTTTGACCAATATACTTGTGCAAAATTGTCAAAAACATTGGTGGGCTACTCTGGTGTTTATCCAAAATTATATACATCAAACAGAAATGGTTAGAATCGATACTGTTGACTGAAAAGTATTGCATTTGTGCTGTATCCTCAAACAATATCTTCTCTAATTTTTAGTGCATAGGTCATGCTTGGTATTTATCAGTTGATATGCAACTATATGTCCTGTCGCCGGTGCTTTTATATCCCCTGTATAAATACAGGAGAGTTGGCCTTATTAATTATGTGTTTTGGTGCTTGACGGCATTCATTGCACTTGCTACAATTGTATACTCAAACGCATGGCCTGCTACTACTTTATTCACAGATAAGTGAGTTTATCATGTTAAGTATTTATAAGTTATGTTGTAGTAAGTTAACTAAGTATTTTGATAAACGAAAAAATCTACCGTATAAGAAAAATCCACGTAAAAAATACGTATTTTGATGAATACAAAAAAATAGTTCTAGTACCGAAGAATATTTGCTGGGATATTATTATCCAACTCATACGCGAGCTATGCCCTGGCTTATTGGAATCGGATTTGGGTTTTTCCTTTACCGTTCCAAAGGAAAAGAAATTCACATGAAAAAGGTCATAATTCGTATTGATTTTTATTCGAACATTATTTAAATGAGATGAGAGAGATGAGATATCTGATGATGATGAAATTGATTTCAGTTTACCATTGCCATTTCTTGGATCGTTAGCTTATTAATATTGATAGCCATGGTCCTTGGTATGAAAGACATGCAACAGTTAACACATGTCGTTAACCACGCCCAAGACAGTACATATAACGTTTTCGGAAGAAGTGCTTGGGTTTTAGCTATAGCTTGGATCGTATTTGCCTGTGTTCATGGCTTTGGAGGTAAAATTTTTATTTTCGCTTTTTCAGTACACAAATGGAGCTAAAATTATTTCCAAATCTATTTCAGGTCCGGTAAATTGGTTCCTCAGCTTAAGTATCTGGGAAATCATTGGACGCCTTTCGTATTCTTTGTATTTGGTACATTTAATAGTTCAATTTTGGTTCACATCAAAAATGAAGGAGGTGCCCCATTTTAGTAATACATTCCTTGTAAGCAGCATAATCAATTTTTGCATTAATTATTCAATGTTAACATTATTACATTCAATTTCATCTTTGCAGATTTACGCATTTTTCGGTGATTTTGGATGCACACTGATAGTAGCGTATTTCCTTAATATGACCTTTGAATCTCCTATACCTGTTGTGGAAAAGTACATGAACACTTTTTACAGGTGAGAATGATACAATATAAAATAAAATTATATATTCATATGATTAATCTTACAATCCATTTACAAAAATAAAATTTCAGGATGTCCTGTAGCAGTTGCAAAACGGAACCAACGCGGTAATCTAAGGGCGGATTCGGCAAGCTCGAGTACCAAAAACGATTAAAATGAGTAACATAACTTTTTAAAAATGATTTGAGAGCCAATTAACTTTTTTTATTTTTAACGATTTACTTGCATGAATTAATTGCACTATAATTATTTATGTAAGTGAAGAAGATTTACTAAATAAAACGAATTTACATCATTTTTAAATTAAGCTAAGATGAACAATGTTTGGATAGTTTATTCATGTAACTTGAAGTTTTTGAAGTGAAACTTGTATAGGTGCTGTAGGTCAAATTGGCTTTAACGTCACGAAAAGTGAAACTCCGACCAGCAGTTAGTCAAAGAAAGAAGAATAGTGTGTAGCTCGCCTGTTTTATTATATATTATACAAACATAACTTAAACTTTAATCTAACAATTTTCTTTAAAAAATCTAAAATTAAGTATTAAGAAGTTTCACTTCTACCGCGCTAGAGTCTCACGCATTTTATAAATTTCTGGCACGATATTTCCAAATTCTCATTCATTATAAGGCTTCTCAAAATTATTTTTAAATGGTCATGTTTAAAAATA
This sequence comes from Stenopsyche tienmushanensis, assembly GCA_008973525.1. Classification (NCBI taxonomy): domain Eukaryota; kingdom Metazoa; phylum Arthropoda; class Insecta; order Trichoptera; family Stenopsychidae; genus Stenopsyche; species Stenopsyche tienmushanensis. Next base: position 672,709 of record WACJ01000092.1, on the reverse strand, counting down.
ATAGATCACAATATTGCTAATTTTTCAAAAATTAAAAGCCACAGGTGGCTCGCGTTGATTCACCGATTTATCTTCGATTATCATCGATTTGCCGACTCCTATTCTAAGGGAACATAAGGATTAATTATTGAAAATAGCTCCACTAATTCAAATTTCAAGATACAACACAGCCTATTTTCATTATCATCAAACAATATAATGACTGATCATATATTAGATTAATTGAAAAGTCTTTGCCGATAGTTTAAAAATGAAATTATTTTTATTTATAAAATCTCACAACAAACAATTATCTTCATTATTACTTACTATTTCCCACAAGTTTTCGAGTTTTTCAATTCCTCTTTCGAAAAGTTCTTCTTGTTTTGAGTCGATATATATATAAATATGATTTTCGACTTCAGTTGCATTTCGAGAGCGTTTATCGTCGAAACAAAGCTATAATACACATCATATACACATCTGCAGTTATTGTTTCGCCAGGTTTCATAAATTCATAATGAATAATTTCTTGAATATCCCACCAAAAGCATAAAAGAATCTTGCAGGTCGTCAATCCAGGCTTCGGAGTTGGAAATGCTTTTGGTCTCAGTAAAATCCATTGACGCTTGCGAATTATGTTGTCATAAACAAACCATTTTTCATCCCCTGTCACAATTCGGTACAAAAAGGGATGAACTTTTTGTCTTCACAATAAAACTTTACACATGTTTCGTCGCTCTCCTTTGATATCGTTGAATAGTTCGTGCGGTATCCAAACCCTTATTCGATCCGATTTTCCAATACGTTTTAAATGTTTTAAAGTTATGGACCACTATGAATGCATTCTCTGCTATAATTCTTCATTACTTAATCGAGTATCTGTTTCCAGTATAGCTCTTAACGCAATCACAACTAGGGAATCCAATCCCGAGCCAAAATTTCGATCCCGGGATTTCATTAGACAATCCCGGGACCAGTCCCGGGATCCCGGGATTGGGATTTTCAATATTTTAAGAAATTACCTTGATGAATTTGATCAAAAATTACTAATAAGTCCATTTGTTTAATATAAAAAATCACTTGAAGGCCAAAGAATTTTATTTATTTAAGAAAATATAAAAATACAATTCAAAAATAGATAAATAAAACACTAAAAAATTCAAATATTATTATGAAAATATGCCCAAAGTAACATTAACATTAAACATTAGTGTTTCGTCATTTAGTCTGGATCTGATTTTGGAAGTCAGACAGCTTGCTGCTGAAAATGGACGCTCAGCTTCCACACTCGTTGGAGGTATGGTCATCAGATATTTAAATGCTAGTTCAAGTTGATGATCGCGTGAGCCCTCATTTTCGTATAACACCATCAATGTGACTGATAAAATTCCGTTCTGCTGAGACAAAAACTAAAACTCGCAAAATTCCCGATTTCCCGACAAATTATTTATTTCCGTCGCTGCAGATGAATACTTATATACTATAATACTTTGATGTGATTTGTAATTATATTACGGAGGAACACAAAAATTCTGAACCCCGTATCTATTATATTTCATATCGATATTCCTATTATTCGTCGAGGTGTAGTAAATACATCACCGGTAGGGAAATGTTACTATATCAATTTGAAAAACATACATGTACGCTATGTATGTATACATAGATTAGACAGTCACTGCTCCTATGCGTTGCCTAAGTTCGCCAATTAGTAATTACGCCACTGTTTCCAAGCGTCCAGATTTCGTCGGGAATGTCTCGATTTAGTAGCCTTCGTCGTGTTGGTGAGGTGTATGATTTCTGTTAGATAAAAATTTCAATCCCGGGATTTTCGGGATTACGTTTTCTAATCCCGGGATTCTTAAGTACCTAAAACTGTCCGGGATCCCGGGATTGGATTCCCTAATCACAACCTTACCACAAAAAGGTTGGGATATCCTACAATAAAGCTATAATTTATTTTTGTCAAGACCACAGCAACACACAGAAACACAGCATTGAATGCTTTAATCGTATCCAGAGTCAAGAAAACAAAGTTTCCTGTTTACACTATGGTTTTCGGGCTATGGTTATCACCAACTTTGACGGGTGAGCACATTATGTCCACAGACATAATTTAAAAAAGTCTGCAAGTAAACCAAACTTCTGGTGGTTGTCGTCACTCCCTGAATTTAAAAAGATGTTGCAGGATGATTATGCGTATTTCAACAAAATTCTTCGCCATTTGATTGCAATCTACTTGACTATTGTATGTGATGTTGTTGAAAAGAAAGTAAATAACACTACCTGGGACACTAACAGGATCACACACTACGAGAATCACTTGTAAAGGATACTCCAATTATAATATTTCAAGATTAATCTCCAGAGTTTATAGAAATCACTTCCTAGATCGTTTAAATAAGACAACTGTTCCAATGCTCGTCAGTTATAATAATGCAAGATAAATAAGCTATTGGTTGCAACTCATCAATCAAATGTAAATTTAAATGCAATGAATTAATCCAGGGGCTTCCAATATTTTTCCTCCATCAAACCCTTTTAAAATAATTATTTTCGAGAGACGACCTCATTTTTTATGATAGTTTTTATATTAGATATAATAATAGATAACCATAATCGCAAATCACAGCGTTTAGTAGCATTTAATAATTTTCTAGTACTACCTAAATAAAAAAATTACGTAAACTATTTTGTTCATTTTGTTGAAAAATGTGGGTTCATTTGACGTATTTTTTAGAAATACATATATTTGCAATTTTTAAATTTGGCAAAATCACTTTTTTGATGTGTCGCTTCCAAATGGACTTACAATCAAAGATGGAATATCTAAACATTCCAAATCTTTATAACGCGCATTGATAACTTCTTTTAATTGTTTTAAGTAATCAATGAAGATTTGATTTTAATCAACTTTAATCTTATCTTTTTCAATAATACAAAGCTGCATCTAATCTTCGAAGTATAGAAAATCATTGCGACTTTTTTGGACTGAACTCCAAATATTAATAAAACTGGTTGCGTTTGAATGAGATTTGTGTTATTTCAATAAAACGATGCAAACAATAATTGCTTTCGGCTAAAAATCAAATTTCTGTATGAAGAAGTAAATTATTATAAAGTTGACTGATCTACGATACAATGGTGTCAGAAGTGACAAAGTCAAAAATCTTACTACTCTACTATTTTGTAATACTAATTAAGGTTTTTTTAATATCTTCTAGCATTTCATTTGTACAACGTTGTATGAAATTATTGCTGTGTATGGAATTAAAATATTTTTCAGAAGAACATTTTCAAACTGATTTTCTCTTTCCATAAAAATTTAATGCCATTATTTTATTTTATTTTTAAAAAACACTTTAATCTCAAAATATCATTATCAAAATATTTCGCTTATTTTGATGATTGATAATATCAACACAATGCAAAATATACATAAACTAATCCTTAATATCCAATCGCACAATCTTTAAAAATTTGCTTGAGATATGAGTCATGGACTTTGATATTCACGATCAAATGAGGTGTAATCTTTATGTATTGCGTGTTTACTACAATAATCTTAAACATATTACAATAAAATCAGCATTCTTTAACTCTAAGATAACTGATTTATTGAGAAATTCATCGATCATTTGATTAGGGATTTTTTTAATAAGAGAAAAATACACTATACAAATACGATAGAATTGGAATCGTATAAATGTGACAATAACAATTTTCTCTCAGAAATATTGACTCGTCTGTAATAATTTGGAGAACAAGATATTCAATCATTTCAAAGTATCAAAGACGTTTTTTAACATAAACGACACGTCATCCTCAATGACACGATCCAGATATTTAAATAATCAGCTTCATAAAATATCAGCATTAAAAAAAAACACATAATATTCCTTTATGACACACAAAAGATGGATTATGAGCAAGAAAAGGAATGTAAGCAATGAAATCTTTGCGATATTTATTTTCTGCTGTCAATAGAAAGATACTCCAGCTGCGAGACTTTCCGATGACGATTCGCTTCTTTCTTTCGGATAATCGCCATTCATCTTGCGATCATCGCACCTGAAAAATCTGCACGCCAATTTTGATTATTTCGTTACCAAGATCTAATAGATTCAATAAATTTAAATAGTTTAAATACGATAAAGTCGTACGAAAATAATAAGATTTATACTGTCAGTTCCTCTTTAAAATAAATCCTTTGTGTTATTTAGACAGAGAAGATAAAAGAACAAGTTTTAAGTAATTAATCTGTGCTATCTGTAAAATATTTTTTCTCGAACGATCGAGATTTTTCTTAATCTTAGTTACGTAGGTAATATTGGATTTCAAATTAAAGATTATTTTTGACTGATATTTACGCTGATAACGTTTTTACCTTAAGATTGCAATATTGTTGTACTTACATTTTTACTTATAATTTTATCTAACAATGCCAAAAGCTATTTAATGTTTGGAACTAATTGATTCTTGGCGTATTCCCGAGAAAAAAATATTATGATACATCAACAAACATTTCTAAATACGTATTAATAATCCATCTTAATCTTAAGACAATAAGTATTGTTTTAGCTTTAATCCTTATGATTACTATTGAAATAATTTTTGGTAAAGGATTTCTTATAGTTTATCAATTTATTAATATCACTTTACTTAGCTTTGATTTACACTGTTTCGATATGCAATAGGCAATTAATTTGACTGTATAGTATGTTCCAAATGCTAATAGTTGTTAAGTTTCAATATCACATTAAAAATTATAAGCAACAATACTAAAAAATAAGAATTCAACGCTATTAATTTCCGAAAAATATACTTGTTCTAAGAATTCTATACTATTCATTTCCGAGAAAACCAGGGAAATATTCTAATTCTAAAAATTCCTTCCAAATTACTAATTCCTAAACGGCTTTTCCTCTCTTCTTCTAAACGGCTTATTTCCGAGAATTTTACTAATTCCTAGAAATCCAAACAGCTCATTTCCGAGAAAATCAGCGTTTGATTATATGGACGCGGATTGGCTCAATCCGCGAACACGAACCCAACAGGAGGTTCGAAATATCGGATACAGGTAAAAATTAGCTCCAATTTTGCCTTGTTAAAAAACATTCGAATATTCGAATGCTTTACCAATTTCATCGTCGAATATTTGGGACTCCTAATAACAATAAAGTTAGTACGAATCATAAATTATATTTCAATCTATTGTATCATTTCGAGATCAATCCGGCCCATCCGAGTGATAAGAGACTCACCTAATTGCAAGCCAAAAGCGAGGAAACTCTGGCTCACTGATCTGAACCTACATTCTTAGATTGAGTCAAAAATACCTCTTACCTTCAGTCCTATTCCTATTCTCAATCATGCATCTCGGTACTCAATCTGTGGATTTCGCTCCATACTTTAGCCATATGAGGAATGGGGAAGACCATTCTGACACCCAGGAGCAAGAGTGGCTACTGAGCAGAATATGTTTTAAGCAATCCACAAAGTGGCTATCGTGTCAAAACGACATACAGTGTTCATTCAAAAATAATGATTCAAAGTAATTTTCTTCAAGCGCAATGATACAGGGTTAGATTGAGGGAAGTACCAGCTTTAAAACGCATCCTTTAAAAGCCATCTCCGGGCTATCTAAGAGTCAGGATTTGCATTTCCGTGAACTTGGAAATGAGGCTTGGACACCCCAGAGAAACGCGCCAAAACAAGCACCCGGGATAGCTGAGCTCAACGTTGACAACATGGTCCACAGCATTATGGCAAGCAAGAAGAACTGGAACCTTTGGCGCGATTACATTGAAGAAATCCTGAGTGCCAAAGAGGGCAGTTAGAGAGAGAGGCGCAGAGAGACTCTCCAACACTAGAATAGGGCTAAATACTTAAGGCCAGACTACCTGTCCTCCTAAAACAATGTGGAGAATAATACCAGGGTAGCAGAGAGGAACAAGGGAGGGGTAAGTCAATAAGAATCTGACACTACCCTGGGATCAAACCCAGGGTGTCTCATGCAAAATTCCCCTCCCACAAAAAGAAAAGCTCTACACTAAATCTAATCAACTTTTTTTCCATGGAAAATCATTAAGATCAAGTGGTTTTCCTAATTCCTCATGCAATTTAGGACAACCTTTACGACTTCAACAATATGCTCAGAATTAATTGCTTATTTAATTTTAATATCTTAGCATGTGCAATTTAAAATATGCAGATATTTGTCCATAAGAGATTATATGACTTCCAAATTTGCTGGGGCGCTACTTGCTATGCACCCTCATTTCGCCACCCTCTTTAATTGCGGAAACGAAATTTTCTGCAGCTAATATAGCTTAATTTAAATAATATATATTTATTCAATGTTCTATTTTTGTTCTCTTTTGAAGCGAAGAGTTCGTGCAATTTTATACCGGCTTTTTCATTCTTATTCTTAAGGTGACATATCCATTATTAGATGTAGACGATCGTCATTGAATAAATTTTAGGGAATGAATATTTCATGTGGTGGTTTCCTATTGCCACATGGAATTCTGTTGGAATATAATTATTTTGAATTTAAGGGATCTGTCAGTGAGTAGCGGTTTTATCAATATTTTTCGAGCTTCATTTCGATTATTGTTGCAAATCCACCGCAGTCGAAATACATCCGATCTTGCAAATTTTCTGGGTGCTTATAAACTGTTCGATTCGTTCGATATGTGATTAATAGTGTCTAAATTCGTGCATTCGGGATATTGCCTGAAGCTTATCACAGGGCGATTATTCAGTAGGGGGGGAGTCTCCTGATCAATATGCGATACATGTTATCTTATTAGTTTGCTTTTTTGTGCAATCCTATACAAAGACAGTATAAAAAATAATCAGTTTGTGCGTAGGATTCAGTTGTCGTTTCAGTTTATCTGTAGTATCCGCGAGCTATTGTAACGCTCTGATCCGCTGTTGTTTCTTTCAAAATGGCAATACCCTGGACTAAATTTTGTATCTTCGCGAGTTTATCGATCTTTTTGGTGTCTGCCGATACTGAACCCAGTTTTAATATGCACAATGTGTTTCTCAGTGATTTTCTTACAAAGCGAATAAACAATCATGCAAAATCTCAAGCAAGAACTTTCGACGATTGTATGAATGATATTTCAAAGTTACAAGCTGGAGTGACGAGTGGGGAACGTTGGGCACTTAAAAGTATGTACATCAGGAACAACAAATCAAACTTTTTAAATAGGGATATCATTCTAACCGAAAATATCCTCTATTTTCCCAATAAAACAATAGTTTTGATTCATGCAGATTTTTGACTTTTTTTAAGATAAGATGATAGATAAATTAACAAATGTTGTCTTCTTACATAGAATGCCTAGGGGATGTATTTGCACTAACATTATATTTATTCTATTATACAGATCTTCATCAATTCACTTCAGGCTTTAAAGTTTTTCATATAATTTGTGCTTATTTTAAGTTCTTTATAACTATTAAAATTTCTATTGGTTACAGTGTTAGACGCGCAAGGTCTCTTCCCTAATGGATTATTTTCTGGTAATAGATATGAATTGGGACATTCCAGTCAATGCTTGGGAATTGAACATGAAGTAGAAAATCAATATCCTATTTATGGAAAATATTGCGTAGTAAGCATACATTCAAATATTACCTCAGGACCGACCACAAGAAAAACCGATAGGTTAGTGAAAATCAATTTCTTGTCGATTTTAATCCAGATTGCTAAATCACAGACAATTTTACACTGAGGCAATTCACCAAATCGAGCAGGGCTAATGTAAAATTTGCCATTTTTTCATAGATCTTACCTAAAAATGCCATATGACAGATACATTACCTTTTAATAGCAAATTTATAAATATTAGAAATTGGATAAAAAAAATGTTGAGCTGATATATTTTATTGGGTAAAGGCGATTTGTTTATAATTTAGCGTGTATATAAAATATAGCGACTCACCGGTGAGTCGCTGACATTTAAAACATTAAAATTGCATTGTTAAATTTGAATACACATTATGTATGTATAATCGTCAGAGATAAGAAGGTAGATGTCAGGGATACAGATAGTGGTAATAGGATATTGATTTTAATTATTTAAAAATATTGATCTATTATTTGTATATTTATGCAATTCGTCTATATCGATATAGTCCATGTAATTTGTATAATGTTACTATTTGTGTATACAATTGAGAATATCCCATTAAAATTCATTATCCTTAACCTTTTCCTCACTGTGCTAAAATCACCCACCGATGATATGTATTTGGTACACCACTATTGCTTTTATTGACTGTAAAAAAAAATGTATTATGTTTCCAGATCTTCCGCAATAATATTCAACAGTGCCATATGTGTTCCGAGATCATGCAACGAAAGCCAATTGAATACTTTATTTGCAGAAGACCTTATAAAATTTGATGATGATAGATGTTTACCACATGCCTCTGAAAAATGGGTGGCTGGAGATTGGATTGCTCTGTAATTTATTTTGTATTCCATATATTCAATTTTAATCGTTTTTATCAGGCATAAATATGTAAACAACAACAACAACATATTTCCGATCTTAAATTTACGCGGTATATGCGATCCGCGCTAAAAAAAAATATGGGGCTCGTACAACATCGTAGAAATTATATCAAGATATATCACATAAATCGAGTCTGATTATCATGAGATATGTTCCAAAAATACTTTTAAATTGACTCAGATTTGAATTTATTTCTCCAACGTCATAGATAATAGCCAAATAATAAAATGTTGCAAAAAAGCGTACATTAAGGGTAGATTTTGTTTAAATGTATTTATGATATATTTATTTTTCCAGGGTCATCTTCATAGATTTTGTAGTACTCGTATTAGCCAGTACTATGGCGGATTTATTATCTCGTCGGTATTTAAAAGGTATATCCGTATTTATATCAACGTATAGGATCGGTTATCATTTTTGATAATAGCTACAAACAAAATAACAGTTTTAACATTAAAACAATATATCAAAAGCGTATAATGAAATTCCGATCGTAGCAATCATTCAATTGGTGACTGATCTGAGCTACGATAGCATAACTAGCTTATTCGATTACAAACGTATTGATTAGTCATCAAATAATCCCTTGTATTAAGCCGAGTTCTTAAAAATAAATGATATTATTACAATGGAATTTGCAAACTTATTTCATTAATCTTCAATCTATATTGTGATCTATAAAGCTAAATAAATCATCAATTTTGTATCAATTTTTTTAAATTTCAGATCGTCTACCATGGCATAGTGTTTTAATATCATTTTCCATCTATACAAACACAGCAAATATGATGAGATCAAACAACAATGAGGGATATTCCCTCAAATGCATAAATGGAATAAGGGTACTATCAATGCTTTGGGTTATATTGGGAAATCAATACGCGGCCTATCGAGTTTTTCCCATGTTGAATCAATCGGATATAACAGCAGTAGGATTTAAAAAAATGTAATATTAACATTAATTTCTTTTATAATTAACTGATTAATCGATCATTGATAAATTTCAGTGGATACAATCCGCTGGAGGAGTGATCGTATTGGGTAGTACGCTGGCAACTGATACATTCTTCGTACTGAGTGGTATGCTTCTGGCTTATATATTCTTCAGAAAAATGGAAAAATGTAAGCTTCCAAATCATATAATGAATTTAAGATCGGTTCATAATTTCACATATTAATATTTGGATTTAAAAATATTTTCAGCCGATAATTTCAACATATTGCAATTCTATCTCCATCGCTTTTTGAGATTGACTCCTGTCCTCGGGGCTATGATATTTTTCAAAGCAACCCTCTATAGACATTTGGCAACTGGGCCAATGTGGAATGAGCTTAATAAACCAAGTATTGAAAATTGTCAATCTTATTGGTGGACATCACTGCTCTTTGTGCAGAATTATGTCAATCCTTTGAACCTGGTAATTGTTTTATATCATTAAACTAATTTTTTAGCATAAAAGTTCGACCGAAAATATGATTTTAATCAGCCAAACGAAATGCAATCATATAGAAAACGAACAGGCTTACATTTTAATTCACATAGATAAAATCTTTCACGTAAAGCCCATTCATTAACGATTAATAACGATAATACCTAAACTGATAGCGATGATCTTATTTGATGAATTCCACTGTGTAATATACTAGATATTACCAAAAATATAGGGAATTAGGCTAGGGAATTAGACCCCAAAAAAATCATTGAAATCTTTTGCGTGAGTGTGTGATTTTCGTCGGAGTATTCACAATCACACAAATAAATCTCTTGTGCCCATATATTTTTGCCACATTTATTTTTTATTTTTTCTGACAGATAGAAATGTCAACTGCGAGACTTTAATGACGAACCATTGAAAAAAATACGTATTTTCAGCCACTGCTTTTATTTGACTTTATACTCCCACACCCAAATCGGCAATCTTAATTATTTTACAAAAATCATTGACGATTGAATATTTTTATTTCAAACGTATCCGTTATTATTATAATGATTTTTTTTATTTTTAAAATTTGGATGGATTCTATGAAATTGCTTACGATCGTCCTACATGAGCAAATTTTAAGGGGGAAGGGTTTATTGCATCCCAAATTCTGACCTGATCAAGTCATCGGTTTTTTACGGTCACTCATTGTACCAATTGTGATTGAAACTGTCGTCTAATTGAGTAAGGTGACTGTTTTCTTAATCAATTTGAAGTAAACCTATCTGATTAGTTATTTGGAAGTGTATGCCATCAATACATAAAGTCCATTGCAAATATATATACACTTAAACCTTTTTTTGTGCGGTAGATGCGTTCCGCGGAAAATCGCACAAAAAAGCTATGAATTACATAGAAAAAGTGAAGATGCGTTCTATGGAATTTAAGCGCTGCATAACTTTGAAACAGCTATATAAAATATATCCAAAATCGCACAAAAAAAGTTAATAAAAAAAAACAGGAAAACAATAAGGCAATTAAAAAATAGCTTTTTTAGTAATATTTAAAGGACGTCGGCATCTCAAATGCCAGACATCCACTAGGGAAATACTAATTATTTTAATTAAAAACTATCATCGCTGTATGATAATTTTCGTTGCGATTTTCGAAATGACTCAAAATCACCGAGTGTTAATGTCATCATTGTTCTGTGTAGATTTTCTCTTTTCAATAAAATAATTCATAATTAGCTAATATGTCTCGTATTCTTTATGAAATTAAAAAAAATGCTTTCAAAAAACCGCATAACTTCGAAATCGCACAAAAAAAATTGCACAAAAAGGGGTTTGAGTATACTATTAGGTCGGTTTTTATGCAGATCTTTTTGGGGTATTTTGAAATTATGGAGTTTTCAAAAATAATGGAACCCATCTCTAATTTTTTTTATGGAGGACTAAGTTTTTTTTATGCGAATGCGCATTATTTTTTTTTTAAATTAACACTAGTACAAGTTACAACCATTAACATGTAAAAATGTATAGGGCGATGTATATAATATTACAACCTGGGATAATCAACTATAAGAACAATCAAGAAAAATGAAGTCGCGTTCAGAAAATCTGTCATCAATGATACAAAACTAAGCTCAAAATTTACATCGTATTCAAGGTATCCTTTATTGGAAAAAACAGGAAAAGCGCTTGTAATTTGAATTGAAAATTTAGCTCAAAAACGATTTCCCATATGTGGATATTTAATTAAGAAAAAATCTTTTCTGTTTCATGAACTCATAAAGCAGCAAACATAATTCAAATTCCAACACGAGCTTAACCTTTCTGTGCTAAAAAAATATTCGAGCGCTACTATGATATGTATTTGGTACACCATATGAAATTCGTTGTAGTAAATACATCATGGCGAAGTGTATTTGTGTATTTATTTAAATGAATGGGCATTTTTAACAAAAAACTTTCACTGGTAATTAGGTTTTTGCCTAAAATGACATCATAAATAAAACGCTTATACTAACAAGATTTTCTGTAATCTTTGTTTGGAATCGTCTGCGTAATTGTATGGAAAGTGGTTAAGTTTTATGAGCAGATAAAGGAAATTGGCCATCCCAGAAGAATTTACCTATTCTTTTATTCTACAGAATTCTACCAGCATTCTAATCTCTACGGGGCATTTCAGACGAGTTTTGATACAATACATGATCCAATCGTCTCTAATCAAATCACATTGTCTTTCAGTGTCTGTCTCAATCCTGGTATTTGAGTGTCGATATGCAGCTCTTTATTGTGTCGCCATTGCTTCTATATACTTTGCTGAGGAAGAGGACAATTGGATTGGCGAATCTGGCATTTTGGACGATAATATCATTTATAACATGCACGATAATCGTATATATTAACGATTGGCCTGCAGCACCTATTCCATTAACGTAAGAAGAATGCAGTCAATTTAAATATATATAATACTGTCTTGATTTAATATTTGATGCATATCAATTATAGATCTGATCAAACTACGATTGACAGCTATTTGATTGGTTATTACTATGCAACTCATATGAGAGCAACACCTTGGCTTTTAGGATTTGCTGGTGGATATATTTTATATCAGACATCAAAGACCGACAATGATTATAACAAAGTAATTAAGATAAGATAATAATATAATGGAAAGCATCATAACAATTTCACATTTATTATAATGATTGCATATTTTTAGTGGTTGGTTACTGCACTTTGGGTATTGAGTTTAGGAATAATGGCAGCTGTAATATTTGGCGTCATTCCTCTGCAAGATATTAAGCACGTTGTCAACAAAGGCGAAGATGGAACTTACAATGCTTTTGCCAGATTAGGATGGGCCGTGTCTGTTATATGGATGATCATTGCTTGTGTTCATGGATACGGAGGTGAACACTTATCAAATCGCTTAAAAATACGCCAATAAAATAAAAAGCAAGAACTAATAAATAAGCATACATAATATAAATTATATTTCAGGTTGTATAAATTGGTTTTTAAGTTTCAAAATTTGGGAAGTCTTGGCTAAGCTTTCATATTGTGCTTACATTCTCAATCAATCCATAATCTATTTAACACTGATGTCGAGCAAATCCGTCTTGGTTTTTGAAGATTTATCAGTGGTAAGTCGAAACAAATGGACATAAATTCAAAATATAAGCAAAAATTTAAATTCGAATTAATTTTCAGTGGAATAGTTTCCTTGGAAATATTTTGTTAATATTCGGCGTAGCATACATTTGGTCGATGACATTCGAAGCACCATTCGTTGCGCTCGAGAAGGCTTTAAAGGGTATTTTTTTAAAATATAATCTAAACCCCTTTTTATCAATGTAATACAGTTTTATGTATAAATCTGTTCTTGTTTTATAGAAAAAAAAGAAAAACCGGAACCAGAAAAAAAGAAATCACCCCTGTCGTACAAAGAGTCGAGAGCGTAATGTTAATAAATTCTATCTCATAATTTATTTCTTAGTTTTGTGTCTGTGCGTATTGATTATTTATTTATTTTTAATAATAAAACATTTTATAAAACCGTTTTTCTTTTTTGAACGTAATATAGGCAATATCTGTATAACAGAGTATTCCTACAACTCAAATATGAGACATCCTGAAAGTAAGTGTACTAAATTTTTATATTTTTTTTTAGAAAATTATATTTGAAAAAAAGTACAGAAGCATAAACGTTTTTATGCCCTCCTCGTAGAACTCTCCAGCCAGCTCCTACCACCGCTTCAGAACCTTTTTCTGCACTTGTTCGTCGGTTGAAAATTTTATTCCACCCATTTGTTCTTTTAGAGAGAGGAAAAGATGATCATCTGAAGGCACCAAGTCAGGGGAGTACAGGGAGTTGGTGTACAAAACATCTCAACCTAATAAATAATGATGCCATATTTTTTTGCCCGAACTTGTGATTTTGATTTTTTTGGCAGCTGGAGAATTGGTGTGACACCACTGTGATGACTGTTTTTTTGATTTAGACGTATAATGAGCCACCCACTTTTTATCTCCAGTCACAATAAAGCTCAGAAAATCCTCATCTTCCAATTCAAGTCGTGCAAGAAATTCGCGGGAAACTATTGACCCGCTCGCACTTGGTGAAATTTCTTACCGATATCCTTCACACAACTGAACACTGCAACATGAATTTACGTACTACTATGTTCTTGCTGTGTTTGCTTTATCAGAAGATTCCCTTCTGCCATTCAATATGGCCAACTCTTAAAAAATAAAAAAACCACAGGCCGTTATTGTCACAGTACACTTACTTTCGGGATATTCCTTGTGCATTTTTCTGCAAAAATTACACTTTTGCATTATTACGGTTTTGCACTTTTGAAAGTCAATCTAGTTTGATCAACAGAAATCCGTATCAAATGGCATTTTTAAGAATTTTCAATATACACGAACTCCTACAATATTGCAAATATTAGATATTGCAGATTATATATTATGACCAATAAATCACTCATAAATGGTCCAGTCTGATTTGAGAATCTGCCTTTTTTAGAATCAAGACGAATCGAAACTATTTTAAATTCATTTGATATGGTGCAAAACAGGAAAGTCCCAATCTCCAGTGAAACGTCACTATGTCTTTAGAAGCAGGTTTTTGGGATGCACGAATTCCCACATCGGCTCACCCAGACGACGCCCACAAGCCCGAAACATTCATTTCGCACAATCGAATGTGGTAATTCGATCATTATGAAATCCTATTCACTAAACATTGTTGATATTTATAAATATCCTGAACTGAAAAGTATTTAAAACTCTAAACTCTTTTATGTATCTACGTTTGATCAATACTTGTCTAAACTATAATCTTTTGTTATATATGTTAAAATTTTGTTATATCTATGTTGAAGCTTTATGTCTAATTCTCTTGTATTTTTTTTTTGTTTTTGTCTCGATCAACCTGCTTTTAAACCAAATCCAAATAACCTCCTTGATATTACAATGGATACTTCAACTCTGAAGGCTTTCAATAGCTCAATTATTTTGCTCTTACATCCACGTACGACTAGGTAAACCGTATATAATTGCCATAGTTATGCCGATATTTTAGCTTTAAAATTCATATTGTAAAAATATAAACATTTTATTAATCTATGTATGCATATTTACTAAATTTGGTGATCAACGTGCCTACAGAATTATATCCTAATCTCGCTGAAGATTATCATTTAAATTATCTACAGTTGAAATTTTGTCTTCAAAATATTTTAAATTAATGGAGTTAATTTTCAATTTCCCTCCTTGATCTCTAATATAAGTGAATTGGTTAAATTTCCTTGGTTGTGTGTACGTCCCCAGGCAAAGAATTTAGTGGTGTCCGGTCTGAGGACCGTGTGAGCTACCGAATTAGATATGTCTCCAGGCAAAAAATCCACTGGTGTCAGATCTGGAGACCCTGCAAGCACATTTTATGAGACTTTGGAAGCTCAGAAGTAATTTTGTTTAAGCTGATGGCATAAAATGAGGATTTATTTAGATCAAAAATACATTGCAAAATACTAACACAGCTATTTCGTGTTATTATGACTATACAGGGTCGTAACTAGGGCGTGGCAAAGCAGGCGCCCGCCACGGGTGCAATTGGGTTTGGGGCGCAAAACGCAGGATAGCGACCCGATTGAGAGAGTTGGACGTGATTTTTATTTTACTTGACGATTCTACTCTAAATGCATTAACGCTTTAATTGACATAGCAGTCGCAAAGAGTCATTTTCGGTATCTTGCATGGAGTTTCCCTGCGTCTTCGCTTGCAGATAATACATGCTTATTGCGCCAAATAAGTCTGCATGTCACCTTCGCAGCATTTCAAATTGAATTCTCTGAACAGGATTCTCTGGCACAATAAAAACAAGTTGAAAACAAGTACATACATACTTCTCATTCCAATGGGACTCATGACTCTGAAATTAATTAATTAATAAGATAATTAATAAAAAATTAATAAGAGTAATTACTCTGAAAATTTGCGTCCATAAGAAACTAGCTTCGGTTATCGCTCCGGGACTAGGTCTGAATATCGCTCCGGCACTAGCTCTGAATATCGCTCCGGCACTAGCTCTGAATATCGCTCCGGCACTAGCTCCGAATATCGCTCCGGGACTAGCTCTGAATATCGCTCCGGGACTAGCTCTGAATATCGCTCCGGGACTAGCTCCAAATATCGCTCCGGAACTAGCTCTGAATATCGCTCCGGGACTAGCTCTGAATATCGCTCCTGGACTAGGTCTGAATATCGCTCCGGGACTAGCTCCAAATATCGCTCCGGGACTAGCTCCAAATATCGCTCCGGGACTAGGTCTGAATATCCCTCCGGGACTAGCTCTGAATATCGCTCCGGCACTAGCTCTGAATATCGCTCCGGGACTAGTTCTGAATATCGCTCCGAGAGTAACTCCGGATAGGCTTAAGTTATAATGTTTTATTATAAATAAATTTCTTTTTTGGGGTAAAATTTGTCGAGAATATTTTTTTATTTTCTCCTGCATATATTAAAAATAAAATAAATCGTTTTCAGATTAATAGAAAAAATGGAAGGGGGAGGGCGCAATTTAGATTCTTGCCACGGGCGCATCATGCCCTAGTTACGGCCCTGTGACTATAGACTAAAAAGTTATGATGATTTAAAAGTGAAACTTTGGGTATTTTTTTTTCAAAATTTTGATAGAACATATGGCATTGGTTCCCAAATTAAGGGTCACGAGTTCCAAGGGGGTTGCGATGGGTTTTCTATGGAGTCTCCAACTTATACAGTCAACTAAAATAAATATTCACCAAAATGCAATTTTTATTTTAATAAGAAAATAATACTTGATAGAACAGGACGTTTTCAGCAAGAGTTCACAGCATCAGTACAAGCATCATATGAGGTCGCATTGGAAATTGCTAAACAAATAAAACCTAGACATTAAGGAGTAGATTTTGAATGAAATCAAGGTTTCACAATTTCAAGTTGATGAATCAACAGGCGTAAACTCGTGTGCTCAGTTATTGTCTTCGTGAAATATATTCATTCAAATGATATTAAAAAAAGAGTTCCTATTTTTTAGTGAACTTAAAACTACTTTAAAAAATGAAGATATTATAGGGAAGATAAATACCATTTTTGAGACTGGTGGATATAAGTAGAAAAAACGTATGTGGGGTTTGTACGGATGATGCACCATCTAAGGTTGGGTCAAAATCAGACTTTCAAAAAAAAGTAAAAGAAGTAGCTCCCCAAGCAAACTGCATGGTTCACCGTTATGCCCTTTTCAATAAGACTCTTCTAACTCCTCTGCAAAAGATACTTCATTCGTTGATAAAAATCGTAAATTACATCAAATCTGGAGCTCCTAATACCCGTCTGTTTAAGAAGCTGTGCAAAGACATGGATTCTGATCACGATGTTATTATTTTCTACACTGCAGTACGCTGCTTGTCGAAAGGAAGTGATATGAATCGTGTCTGAATTGAAGGATTAAATCGAGTCGTTCTTGGAATTCCAAGAGAAACATGACATTTTGGTACACTTTATCGATAAATCTTGGCTGAAATGAGAAGCATATCTAGCAGATATATTAGAACAGCAAAATAGGCTTAGCCTGGAGTTTCAGGGAAAGTAAACGAATATTATCGCATGTCACGATAATCTCAGGGCATTTTTATCTTCGCTGCAAAATTGGTGAAGAAAAATAAATCTTGGGAACATTTCAATGTTTAAGAAAGTCTACAGTGTGTTAGATGAATCTGAATGCGAAATGTATTAAAATTTTAAGGAGGAGATTTCTGTGCATCTCGAATCCCTTTAACATGAACTTCAGCGTTACTTCCCTGAGCTGATAGAAAAATACACTATTTTGAAACGAAATCCACTTTTTGATACCCTTGAATTATCCATCAATCCCGATTAATTACAAGATGACTTCTTGGATTTACCGAATGATTCCTCAGCACGTAACATATTTAATAAAAAAAATGCTCACATAATTCTGGTGTGGTATGTATCATTCATACCCAAATGTGACGATGCTTGCCTTTTGAGTTTTAGTTTAGTTGAGAATGACACGAGGCTAGCGTTGACAAAATCTCACCCGGAAATTTTGACTGTTCTTTTCCTGCTCGTTTGAGCAAGTGTTACATCCAAACCTTATTAATCTAATACACACTTGACTTCTTCAGGCCAGTTAAGATCCCAACTAATTGATAAAATTGGGTCAATTTTGACGCCCACTGTACATATCCATGATCTGACATGTATGGCGAGAGCCTATGATTGAGACTATGACACACCAAATCGCCCTAATAAATAGATCTATACAAAAATAACGATTAAGCCATGTGCTTAGATTTTTTTCAGCCGATTAGTAGATTGTGATTAACAAACATATCAATAACAATTATCAACTTTCTGATTGTATTTAAATTAATATATCTACCTAAATGCCTCGACATCTTGTCGCTAATTTGTAAACAAGTGCAATTGTTGCTATTTTGTAAACAATTGCAATTGTTGCTAATTTTTAAACAAGTGCAACACACACAATTATGTTCAATGTCTATTCAAACATGTCATCATTGATGAACAAATAAGTCTTTTGTCAAAGCAGATATTGTCCACTTTTTATCTGCAATGTCCATCTTATCACTAAAATAATGCGAAGATCTTTTGTGTTTTCTTTGTTTTCAAACTGTATATATATGTTAATCCCTAAGTTAATCATAAGTACTCTTAAACAGTAATTCAAAAAGCAACAACCTAGACGAGCACTTAGACTTTGGGTCGCTCTTCCGCCCATCGACGCCTCGTATAACTTTGTAAACTGAATCTTGAATAAAGTTGTGAAGTTCTGAAACGAATATAATTTTCAAATACCAACGCTTACAACAGTGAGTTTGATTAGATTTTACAGTTGAAAAAACCCACGTATCAAAATCGCGATAATCCGCGCAAATTGGATTTAGAGATATCACGGATGAGATTTTGAAGTCAACAAGATTCAATCAAGATAACGTCCAACTATGAACGATTTTTAATTAGTTGTGGCATTAAACCGTTTGTGCTCGTCTAGTTAACGTCGTTAATAAATTCGTTATATATGGTCCATAAACATTGATTACAAAATGGAATTGTTTAAAGTAGTAGTTGCATGTTTAGTGCTGGTGATTGAACTTTCATCGACCACCGAAGCACAAAATGCTTCTTTGACATATGAGAAGTTGGCTGGCGTCATCACACTGAAAGAATTGGCTGGTCATGACCAAAGAAATATAAATCCTCGATGTGAAGAAGATTTACATTTGTGGCTTCAAGAATTTGGAAAGAAGGCTTGGGCTTGGGAAAGTATGCTATTTAATTTCATGTAAATATAAGTTTGATTATATTGCGTTTTACAGATTTTTTTATATATAAAATGCATTCCATATTGAGACATATTTTATTGTACTCGTTAATTAATTGGCAATCTATAAATTATGTTTAGAGAGGTTTAAACTCAACTCAATGTCAGAAAATATCAAATTCATTTGAGGGTTGCTGATGCAGAACAGACACAGTTATACAATATATTTTAAACGTGTGATCGATTTCATATTTATAGTGTTGGACGCTTCTGGAAAATTTCCACCTGGAATATCAGGAGGAAATCTGCACAGTTTAGGCCAATTTGATCAATGTTTAGCCGTTGACTCCAGTGAAGAATCGGACCATGAAATTAAAGGGAAATACTGTATAGTAAAAATTCCCATAGGTCTATTGAGTCAAGAATCCTTCATAGACTATAGCCGTCTCCGTGCATTGCAAATGGCATCATACAATGAACCAAATTCAAGGTAATTCTGAACATGTATTATTCAATAGCTGTTGAAGACTTTTAGCATACTAAATCGCATTTATCTGCATGTGTAATTGAATATTTTGAACCGAATGGGCCTGATTAATCTGGCTCTGTCTATAAAAAATGCGAGTAATTCGTCATTTAAGTTCAATATCATCATTACTTTAAAAATCAGATTTATCATTAAGATCCATCAATCATCTAAAATTAAAAAATAAGAGATAACATGGTGGATAAAGTAAACTCAGTAAGCATGCACTATTAAATCAAAGATGATAAGGATTAAGGTTTTGAATTATATAATCAAAACTAATATATTTGCACGAATTTTTGTCAAAAAAAAAAATGATCGAGAAATATTCGTCATTCTCAAAATACGTGAATATTCTTGGGTCCCTCTAATAAAGATATATGTACATATATTATAAATTGTAAATCAGAAAGAAATGGTGCTTTATTTTCTATTATCTATTCCAAACTATTGGATTAAGATAATTATAAAGGTTACTGGGGTACTTTTTTATAAACACTTTCTGCTCAAAATTATTGATGGATTTGTCTTCAATTAAGCACGGTGCTTTATTTGTTGATAATACTCAAGAGATAATATGGCTAAAATAAATAGCTGACTTTTGAGATACTAAAACCATGCCTTATGTACATGCATATCATAATTGTAACATCTATAGTAGTGAATAAAAGTGTAATATTCAAGTGATTTTTGTATAATTATATTTTAAAAAAAACGCACTAATTTCAGAGTGGCCAGTTATGATGCTTTTGGGAGATTCATATACAACTATGGCTTATGTATACCGGCTTCTTGTCGAGGAATCGACATACAAGAACTGCTTAACGGTATTCTGATGAGTTTCGGAATCACTGGGGGTAATGATAGACCAGCTGTGACAATTCCAGAAAACCAATGCAATATTGCTGATCAACCTGAATGGTCAACGGCAGACAAAGCTGCACTGTAGGTTATTGTTTAAATAAATCTTATTAACAAAGCCTGAGATTTTAATATGTTAATCACTGGATTAATGGCGACTGCATGCATCCAACTTGACGAAAAGAACCACGCATCTTTTGACCACCATTGCATCGTTTTTTGATCTGGTTCTTTTTTATTTAAAAATTCCAGCGGCACCTTCATCGGATTTGGAGTGCTTATGATATTCTGTACTTGCTATGATGTGATTATCCGCAAAATATGGAAAGGTATGTGGCATGCATGTGGTATGTATTTTTGTTCTGCATTTTTTTAATGATTTATATTTTTACATTTAGAAACCCCACGCGATAGCAATGTGTTGGTCGCATTTTCTATGTATACAAACACCAAAAAAATGCTTAAATTAAGTCCCAGAACTTCCAAGCTGAGATGCGTTCACGGTATTAGAGTGCTATCGATATTCTGGGTCATGATCGGCCATCGATTTATTGTGTCAATATTTTTCCCTGTGCTGAACGGACTGGATGTTATTGAGGTTGTTAAAATACTATATACTTGAATATGATACAAATTTAAGATGTATTTATATTATTAAAAATATTTCAGTGGAATGACTCCTTTGTGTCAATGTCAATTTATGGGGGCACCGTTGCAGTGGACTCGTTTTTGACCCTTGGCGGATTATTGGTGTCTTATGTTTTCTTCCAAAAATATGAAACAAGTATTAATAATTTATTTAATTATCATTTAACATCATTTTAAATCGAATTCTAATATAAAATTTTGATTTTTAAGGCAATACGTTTAATGTTCTTAAATTCTATTTCCACCGTATCATGAGGCTAATACCCCCATTAGCAGCAGTGGTTTTCTTTCATGCCACCCTCTACAGACACTGTGGTTCTGGACCACTTTGGGATACAATATACGATGCGCTCATTGGAAACTGTGAAGAAAATTGGTGGTTGGCTTTGCTATT
This sequence comes from Stenopsyche tienmushanensis, assembly GCA_008973525.1. Taxonomy (NCBI): domain Eukaryota; kingdom Metazoa; phylum Arthropoda; class Insecta; order Trichoptera; family Stenopsychidae; genus Stenopsyche; species Stenopsyche tienmushanensis. The sequence goes on along the minus strand of WACJ01000092.1, from coordinate 650,977 downwards.
GGTCCAAAACTATTTCAGAACTTTATCAATGGTCAGCATCATTTATATGCATTTATTTGATCTCCACAAAATTAATTATTTTCATGTCAATAAAAATATATTTCAGTGTGCAGCCCATACTTGGTACTTATGTTTGGATACCCATTTATATTTCTTTTCGCCGTTTCTCATTTATCCTTTGATAAAAAAACGAAAAATTGGCATTGCAAATATGATATTTTGGATCTTAGCAGCACAAGCCACAGTCACCACTTTAGTATATCTTAATAATTGGCCGGCAGCAACAATGCCAATTGGGTAAGTATACAAAATATATATAATATATAACGAAAACGAAACAAAGCATTGTGAATTATCACCTAATGTAATTAATATTGAATATATGATTAGCAATGCAGGAGATTACTACACAAAGTATTACTATGTGAGCCATACAAGAGCAACACCATGGTTGTTGGGATTCGCTGCTGGGTATTTGATATATGACACCACAAAAACAAATATCAAAATGAATAAAGTAAATACATTTTAAACTACGAATTAGCGCTAAAATTTCAAATTTTCTCATATTTTATTTTAAGTTTTTAGTCTTGTTTCTGTGGATTGTGAGTTTGACTACGATTGGCGCTGTTGTTTTTGGAATGAAACCACTGCAGTCAACTACACACGTAGTCAACAACCTTCAAGATGGCACTTACAATGCATTCGCTAGATCTGCATGGGCTGTGGCTCTAATCTGGGTTATATTCGCATGTGTGCATGGTTATGGAGGTGAATATACGAGAATCATCCAGAAAATAAGGTTACAAGATCTATGTAGGATCGAAAAATGCTTATATTTAATTAATGAGATCTAGACATTTCTCTAGTCGGGGCACCAGCTTTTGTATGCCGAGATCATAGATCTACATCACCAATTCTTTTTGGGATTGCCTTTTTGATTCTGGGCATTCTGGACAACCATCTCGCACATAACTTCTTATAAACAAGTTTTTCCGTCACAATATCACATAGGAGATTTTAAGAAATGTCAGGAAATTCTTCGTGAAGGTCGCCAAGCGTCACATGGTGGTCATTTCGCATTTATTCTTCAATATTTGGCACAAGTTCGTCTGAAATTAGTGATGATCTTCCAAGTCTTGCCTTATCTTGAGTATCAGTACGGCATTCAATGAACAAGCTAACCTACTTCATAACATGTTGTCGACTCATCACATCACTACCAAAAAACATCCATGAGCTTCCCATGGATATTCGCAGTAAGGTTATACTGTAATGTTAAAAAAATAGATAACCGCACGGATTTCAAAAGGACGGGAGGTGGCGGTAGCACGCGGCAACCTCTCCATCGGAAGAATTTACTATGACTAAACAAAATGGCCGACAAACACGCAGGACCAAACAAAATAACCCAGCCACAGGTGCCCTTGTAACCTTACTTTCTAGATGACCCTCGTAGCAATATATTCATAGACAATGTCGCCACGTTTGATAAGCAGCAAAATAATGAAATAATATGTTAAATTCAATATCATTACAAAGTAAATATAAACTGATTTAAATTTCAGGTCCAATTAATTGGTTCCTCAGCTGGAGAATATGGGAACTTCTAGGAAAGATATCATATTCCATGTATCTTCTGCATCAACTCATAATGTACAGTTTGACATTCTCGTCGCGGACGATAAATGATTTTTCAGGATATTATATAGTACGTTTTTCGTAATCTTTTAAATAATATCCATTGATTATTTTAAAAATACAAATCCAACTCTTTACAGACGTATATATTCTTCGGCGATGTCCTTATGACCATTCTATTTTCATACTTATGGGCTATGGCGTTCGAATCTCCATTCTTGGCATTGGAAAGGGCCATGTTCAACTCTTCTGAAAAGGGTAAATTTTTAACACTTCTTTAATATGCCATATTAAAAAGTTATTGATTGATTTGTTAATATTTTTAGCACCAACCGGGATTAAACCAACTGAAAAAAATGAAAAAGACGCTGAAATTGCGGTTACGTCAAAACACGATTAAACTATACTTAATTATAATGTAAAATAATAAACGTTTTTTATATTTATAAATATGAATGATTTTTTAAATCAATAATTAAGTTTAACGATCATTAATTGTATCTACACTTAAATTAGGAATCTGAGCATTTAAATATAATGTGTCTAATTTTGAATTGCGTTTATCTTTCATTATTGAGAACATTTTTTTAAAAAAGTAACTACTTTCATAATAAAGTGATATGATGACTGATTACTGACCTCTTAACTGGTCTTATAAGCTTTGGTCATAAATTCTGTGTTTGACTCTAATGACACATTTCACGTATTGTTCTACGATTTTTTGATAAGAAATCTTACCTAGTAAAATATTTCACTCCAAAAGAATGCTGAAATATTTGATAAAAAAACAAGATATACACTTTATTTTTGTATGCCAGTATGCCGCGGCGTGGAAAACTTTGAATACCTGATTTCCCGTTTAATATTCAATCACAGATACTCTTAATTTAGTATAGCATAAATTCAAATTCGACTAATGCTTGATAGTTGACTCTGTGATCTGAATCAGGTTGATGAATTAAGGACATATATTATTTGACAAAGATTCCGATCAAATCCCCGACCTACACAGCATAAACACTAGTCATCAAATTCCACGTTGGAGCTAATAATCGACTCTCAAATCCAGATAATTAAATGATAAGTGGAGATTAAAACCTGTTTCCAATATCAAGATTGAAATTAATCAACCATAATCACAAGACGTTGAAAAATGCAGAGCTAATTAAAAGAGAAGATGATTTAGTAATACCCTTATCACAGATTAAATAATAACTTAGTTAGATGATGTGATTATAAAATTACGTTAAATTAACACATCTTATGTAATATCTGATAAGAAAATACCTTTCTTATTTGTTACAAGAGGTGTCTTATGTGTTGAAAGAGAGTTGCAGCAGAGTTCTAGTTGGTGTTATATCGAAGTTTACACAACTGTGTGAGCAATTGGCAAATGACAAATCTGAAAAAATCACGTTTGAACATTCTATGATTCACCATTTATCTGCAGTAATAGACTCACTGAAGTAATATTTCCCGGACACGGATAATCGTTAGTTCAATCCTTGGATATTAGGAGCATTTTCTACTGATGAAGATTTTTTTAAAAACGAAGATGTGTCAGCCAAAATAGAATTTCCCTGACTACTCGAGAGCGCTTTCATAGAAGTGGCGTGGTTCCCAATTGTCACCCCAGCACATAAATACATGTAACAATATAGATTATTTTTAGTAACATACAATGAAATATAGCAAAAACTCATTGATAGTCCTAAAAGAGAACGGTAAAAGGCAAATTTTCCAATACATGTATTTATGTGACATTGTGATAACAGCTCTAATCTCATTAATTTGGCGATGAGATTTGAAGCGGCGTTGGAAAAGGTTATCTTTTCATGTTCTGAAAATGGTACAAATAATATGTATCATAGCTAAAATAAATCAGCAAATTGATGATTAACAAATTCATATACTTAATACCAGCTGAGCCTATCGTTATCGAACAAAGACCCTAAGACTGCAAAATAATCCATACAGGATGCGTTCAAAAAGTAATGCGTCCAATGTTTTCCAGACGCGACGATGCACCGTAAGACAATCTAATCTATTGGTTTAGGTTAAGAAGACTGTTAGCTTTAAAACGCACCCTTTGAAAAATACCTCCGATTTATCAGAGAGTCGGGGCGTGCGTTCCTGTGAAGCAATGTAACAGGGTCCAATGGAACATTCTTTATATACCACTGGGATGGCAGCATTTAACCAACGCATCATCCCAGTGTTAACCCACGAAGACGTGGAATCTAATATCAGGCATTTTACACAGAATAAAGTTTTCCCAGCGTGCCATAGAGAGATCTATGCTCGAAGTGTCTTTATAATATAGAATCAGAAACGAGGATATCCGAAGAAGAACTCGAGTAGTAGACGCTACTGAAAGAATTGACACACTTAAGTGGCAATGGGGGAGACAAATGTGTCGAAGAAACGACGGTCGATGGGGAAGAAAAGTGTTGGAGTGGAGACCCCTGTAAGACTGATGACATCAAAAGAATAGCAGGATGAAGCTGGATGCGGAAAGCGGAGGATCGAGAGGGATGAAGACCCATGCGTTCAACGGTGGACGAACACAGACTGATGATGATTATGAATCTTTCCTCAGCGGTCAGACTGCATGACGATTTGAAGATTCCGCCACGACCAGGCGCACAGCTCATCAGATACCCATTGAAACCATCCTAATGTATTCAACCATCGACATCTTATTTTGCACTCTATGTAAGAGTCTATTGTGACAATAAAATCAAAAGTTTATCGTGGCTTTAAAAAAAACATAATTTATCGGTTTTAAATCCTACATCTTAAAATAGACATCAAGGACCTCCAATTTACTACAAGTCGCAGTACAATACACTTAAAAAACTAAGAACACTTGCCTGAGTATCGACGCTGCATGACGTTCAGGATAGATCCTGGAGTACGGGACGCATTCTGGAACAACACTGCACTTTATTTATTAAGATATATCCCTCTGACGATTAAGCCAAACCGTATAACCTAAGAACCGAACACGCACTGATTGTCGCCTAGCTTAATTCGACGGCTCAACTGAGCGTACGAATATAAATGTATTAATACTAAATGTAAATTATTATGAAAAACTATTGAAATAATGCATGAGATTCTCTCTGAGATGAGCTCTTTTGATATATTCCCAAAAATATTTTTATCAAATTTGAAATTCATTAAAAAATAATATATTTATGCAACGAAAAGGATGGTGATTTTTTTTGAAAAATAATATTATTGGGAATATATCGCAGCAGCTTATTTAATCCCATGATTTTTAAAAAATAGTTTTTCTTATAAATATTAATAATTTGTCATAAATGCGTTTCAATTTGTCCGTCCAGTTTAGGCGTCGAGTTTATGCTATGCAACAATATTCGGTGCAGAGCTATATTTTATTTTCACAGGTTAGGATGTGCATGTGCGTATGTTAAGTGATATTTTTTAATACACAGAGTGTTGTGCCGTTCCGGAATGTGATCCGTGTTCCAGACTGTATCCTGATCGTCATGCAGCTAAAATATTGATGCAAGTAGTCATAGTTTTTAAGTATATTGTAATGCGATTATTAGGCTTATTATCGAAATGTTTAATGTTGAACAATTGCATTGAGATTTCAAGAACACAGATCGGAAATAATACTCATAGTGGATTGGAAAATCAAGATGTCTATTTTAAGATGTAGGATTTAGGTCCGATTTTTGTATCATTTTTTTAAAGTCACGACTAACATTCAAATGTATATGTAAAATACGATATTCGGAAGTGATTCATTTAGCATTTCATAGCTAAAAGCTTCATTAAGCATCAATTTTTCCTTAGATTAAAGAAAATACATCATATATCATTTTAAAAATATATCATCAGCTAAATAATTGGACTAAAATGTGTCAAATATTTAATTTCAGGTATGAAATCGTGTTTAATATAAAAGCAATCCGCAATTGTTTGATTACGAAATCAACCAGCCTTGATCAATCAATAGTCTTAAGTTTAGATGGACGTTGTGAAAAATTGTACAGTGTGGTTCAAAAAAACTGCTGGTGAGCCAAATTCCAAAGGTGTCCAGGACTTCAAAACTCATGCAGTAAGAGCTCTCAGGTAAGGATAATAAGATTTACAAGATAAATTTGAGCTATCATTTAATTTTTCATCTAAAATATACACACAAAATATTTGGTCTAATGGATGTTTAAATTCTTTGTTTTAGGTAAGTCTTTCGAATAGCGCAATATCAATCCGAAATACCGAAATTTTCAAATATACTCATACTTTGAGTTAAATACATAATGCGTTAAAATACATAAAACCGAAACATTAATATTCTTCAGAATATTGTCGATTATTTTTTCTGATTTTACTGGATACATTTTCTTTTGTATGAGACGTATGATGTCTAGTAATATCGTCACTACTTCTTTCGATTGTACGCCCTGTGTCATTAATATTTTGGTCTGATTCACGATTTCGTTTGGTAATAAATTTATCCATTGTAACGTCATTTCAAAGACGATTGTTTCTCCACAGCATGTTTATTTACTCCACTTTGAACAGACTGCGGCTGCGAGGCGTAGAATACCCAAAGTCTACGTTAAACGGTTAACATACGCGCAATTGATTTGGCTAATTCAAAATTACATTAACTCTTTCGTTGACTTTCATAATTTCGCCAACGACTTTTTCGGTTTTCACTGTTTTGCAGAATTTTTCGTTTTTACCATTTTTTTTCGCGGTGCACTTGTAATAAGCTCGCGGTGCACCAGTGCACCGCGGTGCACCGGTTGAGAAACACTGGCTTACAAGGACAAATCAGCCATTTCAAATCAAAATTGAAACATTTCAAATTTAGGAAACGTGGATATAACTTTTTGAATTCCTTTAATATTTGTGTGGCAACCCTAGTGAAAATCATGTGTCGTTTTTTCATGCAATTATATCCTGATTGATTGATTGATGGAGAAGACCTTCCAGAGATTTATATTATATATAGCCCATTTAATACTACTGTTTAAGAATTGCTCGAATCTTAATCATATAAACCATCATCGAAAATGTATTTAAATAAGCCAAAATATTATGAAGTTATAGACTGAAATACAAAATAAAAATATTTGTGTTATGGCCCAATTTTAATGAAAAATATTTTTTCACTTCTTAACATATTTGAATAAATGGTTAATTCGATAGTGGTGTTCATTGTCACCATTTGATGATGCTTATTCCTGTTATAATATATGAACGGAAGCGATAACAATCTGTCGTTATTTTATAGCGGTATTTATTTACAAATATCATTGTTAATCAATCAAATTCATTTATAACTTTTAAATCAATTTCATTTATAGTTTTCGAATCAATTTCAAATAAATGTAATAAAAGCTACGATAACCAAATGGCATTAGACCACATTTTCAAATCATAAATATATTTCATACATTTAAGATCAAATTTTAGGCTGTTTTCGGTAGCCAACTGCCTCTGTCAGGCTCAATTCTCATCCCAGCCGGAATACCGCAAGGAAGTATATTGGGACCTTATCTTTTTAATATTTTTCTACATGATATTCCCGTACCTTCCGGCTCCGGTCTCACTCTATATGCAGACGATACTGCCTATTTTGTCAGTTCTCGCAGTAACAGACACATTAAAAATAATCTACAACTAACACTAAAAACTGCCCTAAGATTCTTTAATAAATGGCAACTAAAGATCAACGGTAATAAAACCGAAACTATCATGTTTTCTGTAAAAAGAAACCGACCTCCACCCTTTACAATTTATGTGGGCCCCTCCAGAGCTACTTCCTCGAGCACACTCAAATACCTCGGAGTGATTAAAACTAAAATGGAGAGATCACCTGTCCGCGGCCAAGATAAGAGGAATGGGGGCACTAGGTGCTCTCAACACAATACAGTGGTGCCTCACACAACGAACTTAATTCGTTCCAGGAGCAAGTTCGTAATGCGAAAAGTTCGTTATGTGAAATGCGCAAGAGCACGCTTTTTGGCCGATGGTTTCATGAAAAACCTGTCCAAAGTCGTTCGTCGCGACTTCGGTGTGTGAAGCGAAGTTCGTTGTATGAATCATGAAATGAACGAATTGGAAGTTCGCTGTGTGCAGCGTTCGCTGTGCGAGGCGTTCGTTATGCGAGGCACCACTGTATTTCGTCGTAAGAGTGCACTGTCTTACACCAATAAACTCTTGCTTTATAAAAGCCTCATTCGACCAATGTTGGCTTACGACGCACCAGTATGGAGCAATGTGGCGAAGACCAATCTTGCACAGCACCAATTAGCAGAGCCGTAACTAGGGCATGATGCGCCCGTGGCAAGAATCTAAATTGCACCCCCCCCCCCTTCCATTTTTTTCTATTAATCTGAAAACGATTTATTTTATTTTTAATATATGCAGGAGAAAATAAAAAAATATTCTCGACAAATTTTACCCCAAAAAAGAAATTTATTTATAATAAAACCTTATAACTTAAGCCTATCCGGAGTTACTCTCGGAGCGATATTCAGAGCTAGTCCCGGAGCGATATTTGGACCTAGTCCCGGAGCGATATTCAGATCTATTCCCGGAGCGATATTCAGAGCTAGTCCCGGAGCGATATTCAGATATAGTCCCGGAGCGATATTCAGAGCTAGTCCCGGAGCGATATTCAGAGCTAGTCCCGGAGCGATATTCAGAGCTAGTCCCGGAGCGATATTCAGACCTAGTCCCGGAGCGATATTCAGATCTATTCCCGGAGCGATATTCAGAGCTAGTCCCGGAGCGATATTCGGAGCTAGTCCCGGAGCGATATTCAGACCTAGTCCCGGAGCGATATTCAGACCTAGTCCCGGAGCGATATTCGGAGCTAGTCCCGGAGCGATATTCGGAGCTAGTTCCGGAGCGATATTCGGAGCTAGTCCCGGAGCGATATTCGGAGCTAGTCCTGGAACGATATTTGGACCTAGTCCCGGAGCGATATTCGGAGCTAGTCCCGGAGCGATATTCGGAGCTAGTCCCGGAGCTATATTCAGAGCTAGTGCCGGAGCGATATTCAGATCTATTCCCGGAGCGATATTCAGAGCTAGTCCCGGAGCGATATTCAGACCTAGTCCCGTAGCGATAACCGAAGCTAGTTTCTTATGGACGAAAATTTTCAGAGTAATTACTCTTATTAATTATTTTATTATTATCTTATTAATTAATTAATTTCAGAGTCATGAGTCCCATTGGAATGAGAAGTATGTATGTACTTGTTTTCAACTTGTTTTTATTGTGCCAGAGAATCCTGTTCAGAGAATTCAATTTGAAATGCTGCGAAGGTGACATGCAGACTTATTTGGCGCAATAAGCATGTATTATCTGCAAGCGAAGACGCAGGGGAACTCCATGCAAGATACCGAAAATGACTCTTTGCGACTGCTATGTCAATTAAAGCGTTAATGCATTTAGAGTAGAATGGTCAAGTAAAATAAAAATCACGTGCAACTCTCTCAATCGGGTCGCTATCCTGCGTTTTGCGCCCCAAACCCAGTTGCGCCCGTGGCGGGCGCCTGCTTTGCCACGCCCTAGTTACGACCCTGCCAATTAGTCCAAAACAAGGCCCTTAAAATCGCCTACAATACTCTTCCACTCACCAATCTTAAAAGACTTCACAAAAACATCAAGCTTCTTCATATTGCCGACGTATGCTATAACATAACAACAAAAATACTCAAACCTCCCAAACCATCCAAATCCACTAATTGCAAATCTCGGTAACTATACAAAAGGAAGTATGTACTCATAAAATGCCCAAACACTTACTACTTGATATACACTAGCGAAAATGCTGGTCGACTCTACCTCGGAAACTTAGGCTGTTTTATTAAAATTGTTCGAGGATATTCTGTGTAAAATTTTGTACATACAAATATGTAACGTGAAAAAATAGCGTGCTTATTTTTGGGAGGAGTCCTTCATAATATATTATGTACTGCACTAAATACTGCAATAAATCAATTAAGATTTAAAATAATAATAAGCTCATCGGACGAATGGCGACACTCGGATAGTCCGATCAATCAGTGGGGGGGAGTCATGAGGTCAAATGAGATTCGTTTGAATATATAGCATCATCAAAGGGGCGGAGTAATCATGCCCTTTCTTCGGTATTAATTATTATTATTCGTCGCTTCTTAATAGGCTTTTTAAAAACGCCTCCACACAAATATGGTTGGTTGATCGGAGCGCGCCTGATACAATGTTGCATTACCAGGGCTTATGCAATATTGGCGGTGTAAATTTAACCCTTTCCTCTCGAATTTTTTGTTGATAGGAATAGCTCGTAATTAATTTCGCACGTTTTTCAGTTTTCATACTCGAAATTTAAAATTAAAATAAATCAGTTTTTAGTTCGATAGAAAATTTACACAACGGCACGCAAAACACTTATTTAGCATTTTATAAATAATACAGTCGTAAATAAATTTAATTTTGCGTTTTTTATAAGTTTTAATCTTAGTATATGAATTTAATCATTTTACACAACACATCATTTTAAAATTCTATAAATTACAGATAATGTTTTTGAAGTTGTATTTATTGGAATATGATTATCGTTATCATAATTGTATTTGGATGTCAACTGCATTAAAATCATATATTAATAATAATGACTGTATGTATGTGTTGTATACGCTCCTATACCGTTTATCCGATTGCAATGAAGCTTTAGGGAGTTATTGTGTACACGTACGTAAAAAATATATAATTATTACAAGCATTGTTTATGTATGGAGTTGGTTTTGCGAGACGTTTAGCGAATGCACCATGTTGGCGCGTATTGGTCTGGTGAAATGAAGCATTGGCCACGGGCTCGGGCAAATGATAGACGCGCATGCAATACAGTGGTTGAGCTCCACTTACAAGAGAGAGGGGGACAGTCGGTCTTCGAGGCGCATGCTTTTGGATCAGCATTTTGCCTTGAATTTGAAAGCCTCTGCCCCATGATCGTTGTCGTATTATGGAACATGGTAAATAAATTGCACTATTATAAGATCACAATGATGTATTTTTTCCCCTCTCTTTTAAACATCCTCTTTTTTGACGTTTGTATGATCAACGATCGTAGATGAAGAACTGCGCCTCCTTTTCAGAAACGAGGAGATCCGTCGTATACTGAGAGTGTGCATCGAGAGCGGAGCCCTATGGTACTGTGCGGGCGAATACTACTGTCCTTTTCTTTGTCAAAGTCCCGTAGGACTGCGATGGGGGGTGGATGGGTGCGTGTAGCGATGAGACCGAGATGGCTGAGGGTTTCAACGCTTCATAAACATTTCACGATGATAGTTGATATGGGTAATGGCAGATATAAAATTCAATACGCCCCGGTAAATTTACAAGCGATACACTCTTTTTGGTTAATTTTTAATCTTGCCATTTATTTCAGATTTTTTAATGAAAAATTCCATAATGAAGTTATACAGTGCGACTCAATAGCGAAGAATAAATCAGCCTAAATATCACGATAATACTTTATAAACCGGATGGAAGCGGACGGACGTAAGTTTGAACTACATTAATTATCCTTGAATAATTAATACTTCGAGGAAGGTTCTTTCGCAAAATTTAATGTAATACAGAATAATGGCGCCCGTGCAAAATTTATGCCATGTTTAGCTAATCATTTAATTTATAGTACAGATTTGTTTTGTTCTCAATCGTATAAAGTGTTAATTGTGCGTCATAAAACATATATTCGAATGAATACCGAAGCGACAGCGAATCATCCATCAATCGATACAATAAATGCATCAAGATACCTTGTGGTCGAAACTATATGATGAGTTTATCAAAAAATCGTAATCCATTTATTGTGACATCAAAAATTCAAATGATAACATCGCTCTTGATAGGCAAAATCGTCCATTTGTATATAAGGCCATCCGTGTGAGTGGACATGAAATCGGCTTAAATATGTATCCATATAAATTAGTTATAAGTATTTTGCTTGTGCTGAATTTTATGAAATGTGAATCGCTCAATATTACAACTGCTTATGGATTGAGTGGTACAGGATTGCTACAAGAATTGGCCGTTTTTGTAGAAAATAATGGTGGACCAAAGAGCGCAGAACAATGCATTCGTGATGTCTTACATTGGAAGAGGAGCTTCTTTGCTTTTGATCGGTGGGCAGTTGAAAGTATGTATCGGATGCTGTTCAATAATTTCCGAAAACAAATTTCCTGATAATTTTGTATTTGCAGTGTTCGATGCCGGAGGAAAGTTTCCTTCGGGTGTATTATCAGGCAATTTAAACAGCCTGGGTCAATTCGATCAATGTTTGAGAGTCAAATATGACGACTCCAATAGGAATTTGAAAGGTAAATACTGTCTAGCCAAATTACCTCTAACTTCGAATTTCATATCTAAAGGCTTCAATTATTCAATAAATCGTGTTTTGAATGAGCCGCAAATCAATCAAAGGTATGTTGTTGCCATATCCCGAAACAATTTTTAGTCGAATTATATATCTATTTATCTATTATAGAGTAATCAACGTTGATGCATTTGGAAATATTTTTTTTAACTGGGCTATTTGCATCCCAAATTCTTGCAAAACGTCTGAAATTAGAAACTTGATCGATGAATACAGTAAAAGCATTGGCGTCAATATTGATTCAACATTTGTGACTGTTCCAGAAAACATGTGTAGTACTGATGATAAAATAGAATGGACAACAATAGACTGGATTGCTCTGTAAGTCAACATTTTTAATTTCATTTTTTTTTTAAGAATGCAGCTTTATTTATGCCATTTTTCAAATATTGTATTCATTGTACTAATAATATTTTTGCAAAATTCTAAATGTGCTTGTTAAATATTCTAATCATTAGTATACACGCTAAGGAAAACTAGTTTTTTTGCCAGACAAGGTTTTAAGACTGTGATGTGATGTGCGGTCCCTTGACCATGGAACCTTGAATTGCTATATTAATGATGACAAAAAGTGCTTATGAAACTCACTTTACGGACAAAAGTTATATAAAAATCCCACAAATCAGCACATACACAACAGAGCATCCAGATGCGACAGCTCACGGCGGAGCTGCAGTTTATACTAATAATGTCTATTAAACATCACGAAGCCCCAAAATTTACAGAAGAACACCTCCAGGCCAACTAACATCGTTGTAGAAGACTGAAGAGGACCGATCACTATCTCAGCCGTGTATTGTTCACCTAGACACTGTATTAAAAAAGAGAACTTTCAACGATTTTATGCGCCATTCCTTGCGCCATTTTTATATGTTGTTAAGATAATATTGGAGCAGTTGAGACGTTATTGCGGAGTCGTTGTGCAAGGTGTCGTGGTGTCTGCTGTCAGATGTCTGTCGCCAGACTTTATATCATGGAGTATGGTGGTTTCATCTTCGTATTTGACGTAGGATGTTATGTTGATCAGATATGATTTGAGTATAAAGAAATAATTGGTGGGCAGTTATTTTCCAATTTTATATAGCAAGCCTGGATGCCACACTTAGTCAAAAGCCTGAGTTACGTCCAGGAATGCTGCCGAGTAATATTTTCCGTCTTCTAAGTCCTTGTGTATTCTATTAATGATCCTGGGTATTTGTTCCACAGTCACACGATGCTGACGAAATCCAAATTGGTGATTGGGTATTAGATTGTTTTTCTCAATTATTGGCTTAAGTCTCTTCAGTAGAAGTTTTTCAAAAAGTTTTAAAATTATTGGGAGTAAGCTGATGGGTCTTTATGATTTGACTTCATGTATATTCTTGCCAGACTTGGGGATTTGAATAATCTTAGCCCCTTTTCATTGCGGGGGGAAAATAGCCCACTTTTAGGACCACATTGAATGTTTGTACCAAGAACTTAAATCCTTTAGTAGGGAGTTTCTTTACCATTCTTCCAGTAATGAGATCGTAGCCTGACGATTTTATTATGTCGACGTTTACTATGACTGATTTGACTTCTCACCTTGTGATATTTTTAATGCAAATGGTTGATTTTTTTGTATTTGGTGACCGGTGAATCTCATCTTCGCTTTCTGAAATATATATGTTTTTGTGTGGAGTCAATACTTCTGTCAAGTAACTAGCAAATATTTCCGCTTTTTCTTTGCTATTTCTAGCCCATTCTCTGTTTTTCATTTTGATATGCGGTGATGTTACTAAGGTTTGTTTCGGGTATTCTGTGGCTTCAGTGGCGGATAGCCCGTTGAGGTAGTCACTGATTGCTTCATTTTTGCTTTTGGTGATGGCATTTTTAAGGTTTTTTAAGGACCTCGAAATTTGCCAAAGATTTCTTATTTTGCGTTTTTCTGTTTGATTGAGGTGCATAACAGTTATTATTTTATTTTTTATTTGCGTTCATTCCGGAGTTGAATTCCTTGCGGCTTTCCGCAAAGTAGAGTTGAAAAGTTCAACCGCGTCAGTGAGGTTCTTTTTCATTTTGAGGGATATGTTTGTCGTCAAATGGTTGTCAATTAGTTCGCGAAGGACGTTCTAGTTTGTGCGGTTATTGTTAAAGTTAAGGGCTTTAGTATTTTCCTTACATGACTACTCATCGTGACTATGACGGAAGAATAATCGGAGGACAGATCGAGACTGGATTCTGTCTTGAAGTAGACTGCTGATATCTTTTTATTACACAAAAATCAATGGTGTCTGGGGTTTTTTTCTGTCAGTTAGCCAGTACGTGGGTTGATTTGACGATACAGTAATGAGATACAAAGCAGTGATTGCCTTGTATAACTCTCATCCTTTAGTACAACACAATGCTGATAACCATATCAGTCTCGAGTTCCATTGTGTATATTTGGCATTATAATCACCACCAGCGATGAATTTATTTCCAAGGGTCTATGCATGTCTCTTTCACTAATAGACGAGAAACATGTCCAGTAACATGAATTAATGAACATTAGGTCCTCATTAATGAATAGGGACCTACACGAGTCAGCAACGCCATAAGAAGAACCGAATGTCCCTCAACGGATAGATTGTTCAAAAAATATTCACACTACAATATCACTTAGAATAATTAGGAGTAAAATCAGCAATGTCACCAAGACACAAATTTGAAACAGCTAGTGCATCATATTCATGTCATCACATGATCTAAAAATGACTGCCAAATATGAAAATGGATAACGCCAAATGGAACTAAAGATATGCAATCATATAAACAAAAGCTGTAAAATTTATCCACAACAAAAAACTCAGGAAGTGGCCTAGGATCAAAACCCGATGAAGCAAATTTCTTAGAAATGCCATCTGAGATGATCTAAAATTCAGATGAAAATTATGAAGTTGTTGAGTATTTTATCCTCAAAGGTACAGATAGAATTCGCTGAAGAATTTTAAGTTTTTAAATGAAGAGATTTCCACAGAAAAAAATAATAAATTTAATAGAGGACTTCACAAGTGACAAGCCTTTGTTCCAATCTTTTGTACTAGTTTTATATTTCATAAAATGCGAATTCGCATAACGTGGCATTTTTAAGAAGCCTAACGACCATATTTTATGGGGACAATCCGTATATTATAACTTTATGATTTTATATTCCGTTTAGAATATATAAACAGAGTTGAAATTTATTTTTCAGTGCCTTTTTTATTACCTTCGTGTCGGTGATTTTGCTAAGTACGCTGTATGATTTATGCGCTCACTACGTACGAGGAGGTAAATCTATTGGGCTGGTGCGAAAGTAATTGCCGTTTTCTGACAAAAGGCTTTTAATATTTTATACGAAGCAGTTCTTATTCAGTTTATTACATAATTTCTATTTTCCAAATGTTGATTCATTACTTATCCCACGTCTTTTTAAACGTTTTGGCTTTAAGTTTCAACGGCAAGAACTTTCGCATCAATCCAATATAACATGTATTTTCGGATGGATTTAAAATATATTACGGGTATCGAAAAGTATTCGCGTTTTTAGTAAACAAAGCTTAAATTTACAATAAAATATATACAACATTATAAAGTATAATTTTATTTCAATTTTCAATACATCTTCCCGTCGCTTTGGCATCCCATATTTGATCCCTTTTTGTAAAGCAAAAATCTATTTTAAATGCATTTTCACTTCAGCTGCATTTTTGAATAATTTTTATCTCATTTTTACACTCGATTAATTTTTACTGCCATCAATTTGCCGTGAATGTGAAAGATTACTGATTTTAGTGCATCGATATTAAAATTCAAAAATCCTCCCGTTTTCGTTTCATCCCTTAGGTGTCTATTACCTGATTTAAATTTATGGAACCAATATTGACATCTGCGGATTGTTACCACTTCACAATAAAGATCAAATAATTATATGGTCTCAAATACGCGAATATTTTTCGTTACCCCTAATATATACGTATAATGTATAAATCAATCAATACTATTTTTTCAGTATATCCATCGTATCATAAGTTCCTTGCTTCATTTTCTATTTACACAAACACTGCAAGATTATTGACTATCAACACAAGTTCATCGAGTTTGAGAAGCCTACATGGCATCAGAGTGATGTCGATGTTCTGGGTAATTCTAGGCCATCGATATACGATTTCTTTGACTTTTCCAACAACAAACATACTTGACATCCTCGAGGTAATGATTTTCAATTAATGATTTGATAAACTTGCTATTAAAAATATTTATATCGCCTTAAATTGCAGTGGAATGAGACATATGGAAGTACGATCATTATAACGGGGAATCTAGCCGTGGATTCATTTTTTGTATTGAGTGGCTTCCTGATATCATACGTATTCTTCAAACATTACGACAAAAGTAACTCATTCATTATTCAATATTTTATCAATTTTATTATGCAATTTTTTTTAAATACATGTTTTTGCTTACCAGTTAAATCCTTCAATTTGATATTGTTCTATCTTCATCGTTTTTTGAGACTGACACCACCATTGGTCGCCATAGTCATCATTCAAACCACCCTATATAAATACATGGGCTGTGGACCATTATGGGATTTAACATACGAAAATTTAGTAAAACCTTGCGAAAAAAATTGGTGGATGGCCTTATTATATCTGCAAAATTATTTAAGCGATTCAGGATTTGTAAGTAAATCTTTTATATAATAAATTCATCCGATGCATATTCTATAAGCAATTTATCATATTTACAGTGCGTCCCTCAAACATGGTATATTTGCGTTGATTCTCAACTCTACGTCCTTTCTCCGATCCTTATTTATCCCTTAATAAAATGTAAGAAATTCGGAATTGCAAATTTGATTTTTTGGATATTAGCAGCGCAGATCACTGTTACGACTATAGTTTATTTAAACGATTGGTCTGCAATAATGACACCTTTAGCGTAAGTCGCTCAAAATATTCATAAATCAATATTTTTAAAATCCCCTAATGACGAAACAAATTTGTAGGTTGAATAATCTGGAATACGTGCGAAAATATTACTACGCAAGTCATATGCGAGCCACTCCTTGGGTATTGGGATTTGCTGCAGGATATGCCATTTATAATACCACAAAAAAAGAAATAAATTTGAATAAGGTTGTTGGCATATTAATTCAATGTCAAGTATATTCCATGAATTTATAATAATTGCACTGTTGTAAAATTTAAGCTTTTAATCCTGTTTTTATGGATGTTGAGCTTGGCAGTGATGGCTGCTGTCATTTTTGGATCAAAATCATTGCACTCGGCAGATCACGTCGTAAATAAACTGGAAGATGGCACGTATAATGCACTCGCAAGAACTGGATGGGCTTTCGCATTGATTTGGATCATGTTTGCTTGTGTGCATGGATATGGAGGTATTTATAATGAAGGCTTAAGGTTTATATAAACCTTCGCTATGATATATTTACTACAACTCGACTAACATAATATAATAGATACGGGGTTCAGAATTTCATATGGGGTACCAAATGCATATCATGGTAGCACGTGGGTATTTTTAGCACGATAAGGGAAAGTTTAACCCTTTCAAATCGGAGAACATACACGCTACATCACAGCGTGTAACAAGCTCGATAATGAATCAAGCTCAATAAATGAACCTTAACACTGTTGATAGTATACAATATTCATTAATTTCTTCGGAATATTCCTTAATGTTTAACTTGAGTGGTATCTGTTTTCTGCTGTTCAAAAATGTTAGTCTATTAATGTATTGCAAAAATAAAAAGCCAGGGTTACCATGCAACCTGCCAGTTTATTTTTGAAGGAGTAAATTTTGTAAAGGAGTGATGATACTCGGCTATTGACGCCATTCCAGAATAGTCAAAGAGGAATAACAAAATTAGTCAACGATAAGAATGATGCGAGTATCTTAATTATCAAAACAAA
Source organism: Stenopsyche tienmushanensis (assembly GCA_008973525.1). Classification (NCBI taxonomy): domain Eukaryota; kingdom Metazoa; phylum Arthropoda; class Insecta; order Trichoptera; family Stenopsychidae; genus Stenopsyche; species Stenopsyche tienmushanensis. The sequence continues at coordinate 633,001 of WACJ01000092.1, read as the reverse complement.
CGCCTGCTCTCAAGACAACATGAACGATGCATGAGTATATGATGAGACGTTAGACACCCATCTTTGTTTCATGATTTCTGGTCCGATAGGGTTAAACTTAAAATTTATAAGGAAAGAACGTCATCAAAATTGTAATTCCAAATGGAAGTTGGTCGGAAAGAAAAAGAAAATGGTGTGAAGTGTGTCCGTGTCCGTTGCGCACACCTTAAAGACGCTACGCGCATGCGTCGCGCCACCTCCACTGTGTATAAGTCTATTAGTAGCATAAATCTATCACTATACTAGTGGCGCGCCCATTTTAATATATATTATACAACACACAGTCAAATCTTTAAGCTAAAAATTTCCATTTAAAATCAACTTTTCTACCGCACAACAATTTCAGACATTCAGATTCAGTTTTCCTGTTTATTTTATTCACCTAGGCGACAAAGTTGCTCCTGAACTGTGGATCATATAGTTAGCTTTTCCTCGATTGTTTGAAAAGAATTTGATCAATCTGATGACTTCAGCACATCAAAATCCAATTTATTAAACATTTCACCTAGGATCGTGATATGATCTAATCGAATAAAAATAGGATATAATAGACAAATATTTTTCCTTTTCTAAAAGTAAAAAAAAATATGTGTCTCCTGAACCGTATCTCGATACAAATTAACTGTATAAGTCTCAAAATTTGTATTAGTATCTGATCCCATTTACAGACTTACTTGCATTTCAGGACCAATTGATTGGTTCCTCAGTTGGAGAATTTGGGAAATCCTTGGACGACTTTCATACGCCATGTATCTCACACACGTTTCTCTTCAATTTTTGATAACATTTTCATCAAAGACGTTATTTGAATTTTGGCACTATTTAATAGTAAGTATCACAAAACATTTTTTTTCTTCATACAATGCAAATATTGATTGTGTTTTTTATTATTTTTGGCTCGACAGTTTTATATGTTCCTTGGCGATCTTATTATAACTATATTGGTTTCATATATATGGGTAATTGCATTCGAATCTCCGTTCATGGCATTGGAAAAAGCAATATTCTATAAAGGTGAATATATTTTGAAATATTGTCAAAGATGAATATGAATGATATTAATATTTATCATCCCTCTTTTTTTTAATCAGATGAACCAAAAGCAATTGAATCTAAAGATGAACCTCAAATCAAACCATCTAAAGAGGAACCTCAACCTGAACCTGAACCTAAAGATGACACTCAAATTGAAACTAAAGATGAAGCTCAAATTGAAGCACAAGTCGAACCTCAAATTGAACCTCAAATTGAACCTCAAGACGAACCTCAAATTGAATCCAATTTAAATCCAATCAATAATTCAGATAAAATATATGAAATTAGCGAAAGATTATAAATTGCACAAATGTATATCTCAATTACATTAATAAAGTATGAAATCTGTTTTTTTTTTCATAATATAACAGTTATCATAGTCCTAAATATATTTTCAATTGCTTCCTTCGATAATCTTTAATACAGGATGCGGCAGGGAAACTTCCTTAATTGAAACGCGCACCCTGAAGCTATAATTATTTCACAATACAATAGCAATCAAATTTTGTACACATATCATAGCAACTATCGCAACCGTATATACTACACAATATTATTGTTTTTTTTTTTTAATACACATTGCTTAGTATTTTTATCTGGCTATTATTATGAGATATATTTTGATGCATAATAAAGATTGCTGGGTACTTCAAATTTAAATCGATTGAAGTGACTTATTGATTGGCCATATGTATACTATCAATACCAATAAGCTATGAAATAATCATAGAAGTATTTTTGAACAAATAAAGATATTTTTGAAATGATAAGATTTATATTTAAAGTATCATTTCCTATTGTTAGATCAAGTGCTCATACATAAAAAAATGTATTCTTAAAATGAATTCCTTATTATGAAATCATCATTAAAAAATGCTCAGAATTTCGCATATTTATTGTGCAAATTATCATCGTGTAATATATTATTTTATTTTAATAAATCTCTGAAAAGCTTAAAACTTATCTCATAACTTAAGGGGGTATTCCAATGTGAACGCGTAAAAAAAGGCATATTTTCGATAATTTTTTTCTCTGAAACTATTGCACATAATTAAACGAATGTTTTTTTTATCTTAAAGACATATCTTACTTACATACATATCTTACTACATACTTCGCGGACCCCCAGGGGTTCGCGAAGTCATTGCTGGGGGTCCGCGAAAATATAAAAAAATATTTACCTATACTTGAATAAGATATTTTTGTGTAATTATTTACAGAAAACATTATAAAAAGATCTATTTTGATCAATATTTGACTAAAAAAATGTTTGTTTGTTTGAAAAATTAAGTCACAAGGGTTGTAATGGGGTCCATCAAATAAAAGTTTGCTCAAGAGGGGGTCCGCGGACAACATAAGTTTAAGAAGCGTTGGTATAGACGATTAAGAAATTTTTGTGGAGCTAAACGACTTTTCATTGTTTTTCATGATATGCATTGATAATTGATGTTATCGAAAAATGAGATGATACTGTGCTAACTATTATCTACATTTTTTAAGTTCTGATATCGTGAATACATGTGATTAGCTTTAAAAAACCTTTATAAGCCCAATGCTCGAAATCATTATCCAAATTTCATTCGCACGTCAGTGCGCTTACATTCTTTATTACAATGTATTCATCCAAATTTTTGGTTATCCTTGTATGTTTGCTAAATTCTATGACAATTGACTCGCTAAATATTACAACAGCTTATGAATTGAGTGGTACTGGATTGATACGGAAATTGGCTGACTTTATAGAAGATAACGGCGAGTTCAATCCCGCTAGGCAGTGCATCCGTGATATTCTATTTTGGAAAAGGAACTTTTTTACATTTCAACCATGGGCACTTTCAAGTATAAATCTGATTCAATTCAATACATTTAATAATAGAAATATCTTAAATTTCATGCTTTTTACAGTGTTCGACGCCGGGGGGAAATTTCCGTCTGGTCTTCTATCCGGCAATATTAACAGCCTAGGTCAATTTGATCAATGTTTGAGAGTTAAATATGATGATGATCCCAATAGATATTTTGAAGGCAAATACTGTTTAGCCAAATTGCCTTTAAGTCGAGCTTTCAGGCCTGATCCTGAGCCTGAAAGCTTCAATCGTCAAATGAATTATAATTTTGATGGGCAAGGAGACATGAGGTATTCAAATTTTGTGGTTTAATTAACACTTTTTTATCCTAATGATATATCTTATTTATTTAAAATTGCAGAGTGGCAAGTTTTGATGGGTATGGAAGACGCGTTTTGAATTGGGCTATTTGCTTACCTAGCACATGTGAGACGAGTGAAATTAGAGCTTTGATCAATGCATTTTGGGCAGCTATTAATGTCGATTTGGAATTTCCGATCATAACAATTCCTGAAGAATCTTGCACTACGAATGAGAAGCTTGAGTGGACAGCAGGGGATTGGGTATGTCTGTAAGTATCTCAAACATGTATCACTACTTATGCTATAATCTGATCCCAAACTACTCAAAATTTCGTTTCTAATCAATTGTTTTGCCCAAATTAAATGAAATCTTAGACTTTAAAAGCCAAATAAAATGATCAATTCTTCTTGTTGACAATATTTTTTTTTTTTTTTTTTTTTTTTTTTTTTTTTTTTTTTTTTTTTTTTTTTTTTTTTTTTTTTTTTTTTGAACAATCTATCCTTTGGGGGACATTCAGTTCTTATTATGACGTTTCTGTCTCGTGTAGGTCCCCATTCGTTAATGAGGACCTAATGTTCATTCATTTGAATCTTTTGTCCAGGTCATGAACCAAATATCTTTTCAGCCTGCGCGTTCCGGAGTTTTGGCTAATCAGCTCTTCAACAAGGCGGTTGGGGTGTGTGTTTAACCTTCTTTTGTACTTCTGGCTATGGCTTTCGATCTCCTGCCTCACTGTTGGTATGCTCAATATGCTGTGTATTGTTTCGTTTGTAACGTACCATGGAATGTTGCCTATGGTACGTAGCACTTTAGATTGAAAGCGTTGGAGAATTTCTATATTGGAGTTCGATGCGGTTCCCCAGAGCTGTATCCCATATGTCCAGATTGGTTTTAGTATACTTTTGTATATTAGTGTTTTATTTATTAGGGACAGTTCCGATTTTCGGCCCATTAGCCAATACAGCATTCTCATTTTGATTTCCAGTTGCTTTTTCTTCTTTTTTATGTGCGTCTTCCATGTTAGACGTCTGTCTAGGTGCATACCGAGATATTTAACTGCATCTGCCTGTGGCAGTGCGCAATCATTCAGTGAGACAGGTGGACACGTTTCTCGTCTATTAGTGAAAGTGACATGCGTAGATTTACTTTCATTGGCCTTTATACGCCATTTCTTGAGCCATTTCTGTATATTGTTGAGGTCATGTTGGAGCAGTTGAGACGCTATTGCCGGGTCGTTGTGCGAGGTTAGAAGAGCTGTGTCGTCCGCGAAGGTGGCCGTTGTCGTGGTGTCCGTTGTCGGAATGTCGGCTGTGTATATAAGATATAAAACTGGGCCAAGTACGCTGCCTTGTGGGACGCCGGATTAACAATATGAACGTTGACAATATGAACAAAATTATATTTAGTAATCGTTATCTAAAACTAGTATGCTACTATCGACTGTTTGACAGCTGTAGCAATAGCACAAATATCCACGATAATAAAACATTATTCATACAGTAGATTTACGAAGAGTGTGATAAAATCATCTGCATTTTAGACTGATAAGATATATACAAAGCAAGGATCTACAAAGCTATTTTTTTTCAGTCAGTGTTTATACGATGTAAATCCGGAAAATTACTTTAAAAATTTAAGTTTAAAGTAATTTTAATTTTAAAATTACTTTAAGAATAATTGCACACACACAAAGTTGCTATTTAATCTACATGCAGTTTTCGTTAATTATTGTTAAATAAACATCGTCTAATTTCGATACAAGGTGGCTAAGGTTTCGATATGCGTGGCTAAAGTTGTAGCGCGGGAACTTGGTATTGCAACTTTCAAAGCATCGCAATATTGGGTACATATCATATGTATTATAAGCAGTCATAACATATATCATGTCTTGTAGATTTGTTGTCATAAATAACCCATTTTTCATCCAAAACCCCACTTCACCGTATCTGAATACAGCTGAGCTTAAACAGACGTCTATGAAAATCGGCAAAGACTTATTGATACTCCTAATAAATAAGATAGATTGCGAAGTATAGAAATAACATGCCATTAACAGCAATATTTTCCGTCCTTCTGGGTATACGCTAGTTTGAAATGCGGACGCACAAAAAAGACAGGGTCGACCGATAGTCTTGGCCGTGGAATGATCTGTACTTCCCGCCAGCAATACCTATTGTCAAAATTAGCTTTGTAGAAATAATGTCGCTGCATCCATCACCATTATGATTTGATCTCATGAAAACTTTCTAAATTATACCAATATTGTTTTTTAAGCGCATTCTTCATTGCTTTTGCTTTGACGATGTTACTCAGCACGTCTTATGATCTCTACATTAACTTCATTAAAAAAGGTATTTGTTTATATGCTCACTATATTTTTTTATTGAAATGCGTTGATTATTATATTATGCGAATTAATCGTTTTTAGATCGTCCACGTCATCACAATGTTTTTGCATCATTTTCTCTATACACAAATACGGCAAGATTGATAACTGTCAGTGACAGCTCATCCAGTTTGGGATGCTTACATGGCATAAGGGTTTTGTCAATGTTTTGGGTAATAATAGGCCATCGATATGGAACAATTGCAGGATTTCCATTAATGAATACATTTGATATAATCAGGGTATTATTTTAGTATACTTAAACTCATATTGTCATCCAAGTACTGTTTAATGCATCTTTATTATTTTTTAGTGGAATGAGACATTTGCAAGCATGATGATTATTGCAGGACTATTTGCTGTTGATACGTTTTTGGTATTAAGTGGTTTTCTTCTTTCATATGTATTCTTCAAAAAACATAAAAATAGTTAGTGTTCTATCCATAAACATCATTTTAATGAGCATTTACTGGTTTTTAAATATATTAAAGGATTTTTTTTTAAATCTTAGGAAAATCATTCAATTTGATTTTATTCTATTTTCATCGATTTTTAAGACTGACGCCACCCTTAGTGGCCTTAATATTTTTTTCTTCAACTCTATTCAAACATATCGGATCTGGACCACTATGGATACATGCATATAAAAACGTTGTAAATACCTGCGAACAAGTATGGTGGTTGGCCATATTATATCTACAAAATTATGTTAGCAAATCGGGAATTGTAAGTAAATTTCCATTCCATAAAACTACCCTTTGTCGATTATTAATTCATTTTTTTCTATTTACAGTGCATCAATCATACGTGGTACATTAGCATTGATGCACAATTGTATGTCCTTTCGCCGATTCTCATTTATCCTTTATTGAGAAACAGAAAAATCGGCATTGCGAATATGATTGCTTGGATACTCATCGCACAAATCGCGGTTACGACAATCGTATATGTTAATGATTGGTCCGCATCGTTAATGTTGGTTGATCATTATAATTATTTTTTATACCCAAGCATTCCATTTTGAATCAAACATACATGATATTTTTCAGATGGAATGGCGGTGATTATTTCAGCAAATTTTATCAAGCAACTCATGCAAGAGCTGTTCCTTGGCTATTGGGATTCGCTGCTGGATTTTTCGTACAGAATATGAAGCAAAAAGAAATCAATATGAACAAGGTTTCAATATAAATTTCGACATTAGACCGAATGTTCAATTAAAACACTGATTTATTATTTGTATTGACACACAGATTTTGGTCGGATTATTATGGATATCAAGCTTAGCCATAATGGCATCAACCATTTTTGGATTGAAGCCATTGCATTCCATATATCATGAAGTAAATAAGCTCGAAGATGGCACATACAATGCATTTGCAAAAACTGCATGGTCTATCGCGCTGATTTGGGTTATATTTGCATGTGTACATGGCTATGGAGGTATTTAATAAAGCAAAAATATTATAATATATTTTATCAATACAAAAACAAAACCAACATCGTACAAATTTCAGGACCAATCAACTGGTTTCTTAGTTGGAAATGCTGGGAAATCCTCGGACGGATCTCGTATTCCATGTATTTAACACACGTTTTCATACAAGATTGGTTCACATTCTCGTCAAGAGTTGTCATTGAATTCTCACATTTTTCAATAGTAAATATTTGATTGATTTAATTGATCTCTTTAAAGAAAAAAACCAATTTTGATTCATGATTTTTACAGTTTTATACGTTCTTCGGAGACCTTGTCATCACAATTTTGATTTCTTATTTATGGGTGATGGCTTTCGAATCGCCATTTATGGTATTAGAAAAGGCTGTCTTTAGTAAAAGTAAGTAGATCTGTTTAATAACAGTGTATTTTTAATACTCATATTAATAAAATATTTTTTTTTGAAGAAGAAGAAGAAGCCGTTCCCTCAAAACCTGCACCAAACAAAATCGAACCAAGCAACGAGCAAAGTACCAATTTAGAAGAAATTATCGATAAAAAATCATAATTAATTAATATTAATGCAAATGTACCTGAATAAATTATTTTTATTGAATAATGATCGAATCAAATTCTCCTTATTTTCCCATCCTTGGTCGAAAATATAAATTTAATGTAGCCCAAATCTTGATCTTAGAAGGCACCTATTATTTATGCCCACTTGCTGTTTCAGATTATTAGATTTCCTTTTCAAACATATTCAGATCTTATATTTGTTGAAAAAAAAGTATTTTTTAATGTAAAAAGTAGGATTAAATGAACATTTATTAAAAAAAAAGAATGGAGTGGTCACAAAGTCTGTGTCCAACCGGTCCACTTTTCGGACTGCTGACATGACGAATATGCACCTCGCGATCGGATGCTATATCTGAACATGTCCGCAGAACGATTACGAACTCCCATTACAAAACGAAGTTTTTTTTTCACCAATTTCTTCACCAAAATCATAGAAGACATTTTTAAAAATATTTTTTTTTGACATTATGAAGTAAGATGACCTCTTAACTTTCTTATATATTCACAGTGAACGGTGATTGGATAGTTAGACTTTATAAGAGTGTATTAAATTGATAGAAGGACTTATTAAGCCATCACTCAATAAATTGACCATTCTGATTATATCACGTGCGTTTGATTTGTTAAGAGATTTCAGGATTAAGATAATGATATTGTATTTTATCAAATGACTAATCATCTAAGAATCAATACCATATTCGATTAAGATCCAAAAAATATTATCGACATTTGTGAAATAAATACAAATGATAGGCTTTAAAGATCTTTATAAGGCATGTGCGTGTTGTACAAAGCCATTGTCCAATATCCATCTGCGCGTTAGTGCGCTTATATTCTTTAACCATGTATTCATTCAAGTTTTCTATAATCCTTGTATGCTTGTTTAATTTTGTAACAATCGAGTCGTTGAATAGCACAACCGCCTTTGAATTAAGTGAAAATGGATTGCTACGCGAATTGGCAGACTTCATAGAAGATAACAGCGAATTCAACACCGCTAGACAGTGCATTCGTGATGTTATATTTTGGAAGAAAAGCTTTCTTTCATTCGAGCCATGGGCACTTTCAAGTATAAATCTGTTTCAATTCTATACATTTAATGTTTAAGCCATCATAAAATTCATAACTGATCACAGTGTTCGACGCTGGAGGAAAGCTCCCGTCCGGCCTTCTATCCGGCAATATCAACAGCCTCGGTCAATTTGATCAGTGTTTGAGGATCAAATACGAAGACACTGATCGATATTTCGAAGGCAAATACTGCCTGGTCAAATTGCCTCTATCAAGCGCCTTCATAAATGATAGCTTTGATACGCTGAATCTAAATTTTATAGAGCCGCATCAGAGGTATTTTGAATGAGGATATTCTGCACTCGACGCTTGAAAATCAGCATTAATACAGAATTTAAATTGCAGAATGGCAAATAATGACAGATACTTTAGGAATGTGATTAATTGGGCAGCTTGCATTCCAAGTACTTGCAACACGTCTGAAATACGAGCCATCATCGACAGATTTTGGGCATTCATTGGCGTCGATTTGGATGTTGCGCTCGTAACAATACCTGAAAATATGTGCACCACCAACGAAAAACCAACATGGATCACTATAGACTGGATAGCTCTGTAAGATAATCTACAAATAATATGATAATGCATACATCGTCATCCAAATTTTGATCATCTTTGATCGGTTATGTTTAAATAGGGCATTCTTCGTTTCTTTCGCGGTGACGATTTTGCTCAGCACTTGCTATGATTTATACGTTCACTTCATACTAAAAGGTATGTCCGTCGCATATTCTTCTAGTGGTTAATCATTGTTTTTGATGCAATTTTGATTTTTGCAGATCAAACACGTCATCACAATGTATTTGCATCTTTTTCTCTATACACAAACACTGCTCGATTGTTGACCATCAATAAAAGTTCATCGAGTTTGAGATGCTTGCATGGTATAAGGGTGATGTCGATGTTCTGGGTTATTTTAGGCCATCGGTATGGTACAACAACAAATTTTCCATTGCAAAATGGAGTGGATATAATAAGGGTATTTTGACACAAATAAATTGAAAAATGGTTTCAAAGAAACGTAGTATTTTAAAAATATGATTGAATTTTAGTGGAGTGAAACTTTTGCTTGCATGATGGTTTTAACAGGAAATCTTGCTGTGGATACATTTTTTACGTTGAGTGGCTTTCTTCTATCATATGTCTTCTTCAAACAACATGCGAATAGTATGTGCTTGTTATACATACAATTTTTGCATATAAAATATTTTTATTTATTTGCCGTCCATTTTACAGAGAAATCATTCAATCTTGTGCTATTCTATTTTCATCGATTTTTAAGACTGACGCCAGCATTAGTTGCTATAGTTATCTTAGAAGGTACCCTATTCCAATACCTTGGAACTGGACCATTATGGGAACTAACACAACGCACTATAGTTAAACCATGTGTAGATAATTGGTGGAGGACCCTATTATATCTACAAAATTATTTTACGAAAAATACTTCAGTAAGTTTACATCAAATTCATTCCTTGATGTTGATTATCATTGATTTATATCTCGTCTATATTTTTTAGTGTGTCAGTCAATCTTGGTACCTTGCTGTGGATATGCATCTATACGTCTTATCGCCGATTCTGATCTATCCCTTATTGAAAAATAAAAAAATTGGAATTGCCAATATGATTTTTTGGACCCTCGCATCACAGATCACAGTTATAGCAATCGTCTATTCTAATAATTGGGCTGGAACACCCATCTCTTTTATGTAAATTATATTCAATTATTCCCAATTCGCAACCATTTCATCATCAATGCAATTCAATGAAGCGTTAATTATTTTAGCTGGAATCAATCGGGATACTATGAAAAGTATTACTATGTAACTCACACTCGAGCTGTTCCATGGTTCTTAGGATTCGTTGTTGGATATGCTGTTAATAATACAGCAAAAAAAGAAATAAAAATGAATATGGTAAATATAAAAATATTTATGAAGCTTACAATTTTACAGAATCCATTAAAAACGTTTAAATATATAGATTTTAGTCGCATTTTTATGGATTTCAAGCTTGGCCATAATGGCTGCAGTAATATTCGGTGTAAAACCAATGCAATCCATTTATCATGAAGTCACCAATCTTCAAGATGGGACGTATAATGCTTTTGCAAGAACTGCATGGGCGCTTTCATTGCTTTGGATTATATTCGCATGTGTTCACGGATACGGAGGTATTCATCAAAATTTTGCTTATGTTAATCAATCGATTCGATTAAAAACAATGCATATTTCAGGACCGATAAATTGGTTCTTAAGCTGGAGTGCTTGGGAAATCCTTGGACGACTTTCTTATTCCATGTATCTGACACACGTCGCAATACAATACTGGATGACGTTTTCATCGAGAGTAATCCTTGAATTTTCACATTTTTCTATAGTGAGTATATTTATTTCAACATCGATACATTTTTGCAATGACGATAATTTAATATTGCATCGTTTTACATCATCAGTTTTATACGTTCTTCGGCGATCTTGTGTTGACAATATGCATTTCGTACCTGTGGGCAATGGCCTTTGAATCGCCCTTCATGGTGTTGGAGAAAGCAATATTTCATAAAAGTAAGTTGATCTTAAGCTATTTAATCAAAAAATGTAATGAAACATTGATAAATAATTCAACATCTTTCAGAAAAACCAACCATCAAAGCCCTAGATGAACCAAAATCGGAAGCAATTATTGAATCGGATTTGACTCCTATCCAAGAAGTCAATCATGAAAAACGTTTATAAATTGACAACATTTTTAAATAAATTTAATATATTTTTTCCAAAACATCATCACCCAAAAAATCACTCGAATTTTCTTATTAACACATTCCCGTCCACACGATTAGTTGCTTTTAAAAAAATAGTTTAATAATCATGTACGATCATCAAATATGCCATTTATTACCGATGTATTATTTTTACTCTTAATACAATGTACATAGATGAATAAAATAATCTCATATTTATAAACAAGTTTATGAATAAAATTTTTAACAATTAATCAATAGCTAATTTAATAACCAGTAATTGAACACATCCATTTTTATCACGATGTTATATAACATATTATCTTATATGCAATGAGTATTTAATCTAACAATATCTATTATGAAATATCTTTTAGCAGATTCAGTGAATCATTTAAGGTGACTGGTATTTTGGCGATTTGAGATTATCGCCGTTCGATAATGGATTTCTATGGGATTTGGTATTTCCGAATGAAAAACAATGATATTCAAAATTTATATAGATATTTTTTTAAATTAATAAGCTTTTTAATATTTAGTAAATATGTTTTTAAATTTTCGATAAAACTATTATTTAAAGATTTTTAAATAATGGAATGTCCAGTCGAAATTGTCGTTTATAAAATGAAAGAGTTAAATTCAAACAAAAAATGTGTTAATTAATTTAATCGATACAATGTATTCCCCTTCAATAGAAACAACCTTTTCTTGACTACATCTGGCCTCTTTGTATAACACTTAACGCTAATTTTAAACTTTCTAATTGTGAATAATAAATCTCGCTCGTTATAGTTCGTCAACATACGAGGAGTTCATGTTAGATTATCCTATTGGCAGAGCCGTAACGAGGGTGGTAAGTATCTAACTAGCGCCTTCTCCACCCCCGGAAATCTAATATTTTTTATTTAAAAAAAAATGCAATGTAGAGTCCTAAAAGTACCCAACCTAATGCATAGATGGCGGTTGTTATTTTAAAAAAAAAACTAGGCTAGAACTCTACGTAATTTAGTATTTGTTTGGCAGCCATCAATAGTAAAAATTCTCGGTGAGTTTGTAAACATAAAAAAAAGGTTATGATAAAATACTTTTATTTGAAAGGTCTCAGTCCAAATAATACCAAGCCGAGCTAAATTCTACTTTCGTGCAAAGACAAATAGCGCAGTGGTCAACCAAATGAGTAAATTTGACTGTAAATGTGCGAGATAGTAGACCTTAACTCTTTGCGGTCCTATGTCGAGTCTGGCTCGACATTTTGTTTCTATATTTTTTCCCCACTCAGATTTAAAATCATGTGATTTTATTTTGCGTATCGTGTTTGGGACAGTATTTGGAAAGGAATATTGGTTTGTATGATCCTTCATAGTGTTTCTCCTACCTGCTAGAGATACAAAGGAAAGGGGTTGTTGCCCGGATAAAATCCTAAAACACAGGCAGTGACTATTAACGCGCGCTTTCGTGAAAATCTTCGATCAAACTTTGGTAAAAAATAATTGTGTTTTATTAAATAATAACTTAAAAATTGAAGAAAAGCACAGCAATAAAACCAAGTTTTTGCATCAAATCATAACCATGGATGAAACAAAGAAGGCCCCGGGTACGCATTTATCTCCTAAAATGCCGCAAAAAACCCTAAAAGAGGATGGATTGGCCATAAGTTTTGTGTGGCCAAACAGTCCGCTTTTCAGACCGCTGACATGACGAATGATATTGTTGTCTTTATTTTATTGTGGGTTTATGCCCGTTGGGAACGGCCCTATGTTTAAGTGATAATAAAAAAAAGAGAGATTAGACAACTTATATTATAAAAACGGACAGAATCAATCAGTCTTTATTTCACAATTTGTTGCGGAGGTGATTATAAATACAAATAAATTACTTTGGTATATTTTTTAAAAAGCAGTTCTTTCTGCTAACATTATTATTAATCGCCATTGCGCAGGTCATGTGGCACGGATACCCCACACACTGAGTTCCCCGAGCCGTCTTATATTTCCAACCGAGTGGCAGCAGACGCATCGGAAGACCTCCGCTAAGCTGGGCTAGTCAAATTGAAAAATCAAATTATCTGGACCTAGGCAATTGAAGGGAGGAGGTCCAGGACAGACGAAAATGACGGCAAGCGTTATCGGTGACTGGGGCTCTCTCATAGAGTTATAAGCGCCACCATAAGTAGGAGTTGGGTGCAAAATTTCGGTTGCAACCTTCGATACTATAAGTGCAATAGAACTTAAATTAACCAGTTTACAGATTTAGCTGATTATACGTATTTTATTAAAAACATACAACAATCTCATTTAGCATCACTCACTGATCTATAATCAATATTTTAATCAGTGTGCCAGATAATATAAAGGAAAACCCAAGGAGTATTTTGGTTTATTGTTCATTTTAACATGATACTGACAACGAATGATAAGATTTTAAAGACTTCTGTAAACAATATACAGATCAGTCAATCTTCAAATATAATCAAACGAGCAACCGTCCTGTTTTTCAGATAAAACGATGCTCTCATCAAAACTAATATTCTTGCTTTGTATTCTGTTTTTTGTACCAAACGAATCGCTTAATATTACAACTATGTATGATTTATCTGAAAAGGGTTTAATAAGTGAACTGGCCACCTTTATCGAAAATAAAGATGGATTCAATACCGCCGAACAGTGTATAAGTGACATTCTATTTTGGAAAGAAAACTTTGTTTCATTCGAGCCGTGGGCTCTTTCAAGTATGTGCATGATTCAATTATGTGTTTAAAATCGATAGATTCTCTAAGATTTTCATACTTGATTATAGTGTTCGATGCTGGAGGCAAACTCCCATCTGGTCTATTAAATGGCAATTTAATCAGCCTGGGTCAATTCGAACAGTGCTTGCGAGTCAAATATGAAGATCCAGATAGATATTTAGAAGGCAAATACTGCCTGGCCAGAATACCGCTTTCTCAAGTATCCACGCTCAACGAATTCAATTTGCCATTAAAGTATATGTTTAAGCAACCATATTCCGATCAAAGGTATGTACTTTTTGTAATAACTCTGGATGTTTTTATAGCCTTCAAAACATTAATATTGCTTGTAGATCAACACAAGTCGATGCATTTAATAACATTGCTATTAATTTGGCAATTTGCGTTCCTAATTCTTGCAAGTCGTCCGAAATTCAAGATTTGATTAATCAGTTCTGGTCAAGCATTGGCATCAATTCAGATTCACCGTTCATAACTGTTCGTGAAGACACGTGCAGTACAAATGAGAAGCCTAAATGGTTACCAATAGACTGGGTAGCTCTGTATGTTCCAACAATTTATTAAAATCTGTCATGTCGGCGTGACACTTTTTTATTTGTATTTTTAAAAACGACATTGAATAACAAGAATTCAATTGGGTTTCAGAGCCTTCTTCGTAGCCTTTGCCTTGACGATTGCAATCAGCACCTCCTATGATTTGTACATTTGCTTCGTTCACAAAGGTATTTAAGCACAAGACACAATATGGAAGAAATTTATGATTTGATCTCTATGTCTATATCGAAAAATCATTTTAGATCGTCCACGTCATCATAATATTTTTGCATCATTCTCTCTATACACAAACACGGCAAGACTGATAACCGTTAGTAATAATCCATCAAGCTTGGGATGTTTGCATGGCATTAGGGTAATGTCGATGTTCTGGGTTATATTAGGTCATCGATATGGCGCTTATACAAGTTTTCCAATGATAAATAGATTGATGGCCTTACAGGTATATTTCAAACAAACCTATTTATTAATGTGTTAAAAAATAATTAAATATTAGAGGGACCGGAAAGTATTCAAAAATTTAGTAAAAAACTTTCAAATTTATTTTAAAAAAATAGTTATAAAATATAATTCTCTTCCTTATTTAACATCCCATTTTTTGTTTTGTTTGAATAGTTTTTTTTTTCTCAGACTTTGCTCCATGTATCTGAAGACATGGACGTGCATTATCGTGAAGCAATATCGTCTTCTTTCTGCTGAATAAATACGAACGTTTCTCTTCTAATTTTTAAAACTTCTAATCTTGTCCCCGTTCCTCACGAAGTACGAATAGTATCAGCGCGATCCGAAAAGCGGACCGGTTGGACACATAAACGTAGTGGCCATTCCGTCCTCTTTTAGGACTTTTAGCCTAAAAGATGACCAGAGCCTAAAAGAGGAAACACGATGGACTCATGTTCGATAGTCATGAATTGATCCAAAAACTCGACTTCATTGCTGGGAAACATGGCCAAAAACTCAATTGAAATGTCATCACGACGCTGTTTTTGTTCCATAGTGAGCAAACGCCGCACACATCTTACGCACGGCTTTCTCATATTCAATTTTTAAGTCAATATGGATTGTAGAACACTTTTTAAAATGCTTACCATGTCTGCTACCTTGCACACTTTCAGTCAACGATTATTCAATAACATTTTGTGAATTATCTTCACCATTTCTGGCGTGATCACCTCATTTGGTCAACTGCCATTAGGCATACATTAGGTCGAGTACTTCTGAGACTATCTTCAAATACTATTTTAAAATATACATTATGATAGTATTTTAAATATTGCATTTATAATAGTACTATTTAACTATTAAAAAAATGGATTTCTGTGATAGGAGGCGCAAGATAGATTACCTTGTTACGACTCTGCTTCTAACTGTCGAAAATTAACTTGAACAAGACGACATACATCAGACAGTGACTGACTGGATTCGTTATCAATCGAACCCTCCAGAGGAGGCGAGGTTTCCGCAGGAAAGACCATGTACGCCCAAAGGTGCTTTGGAGAAGGAAGGACTAAGGTTAAGCTAAATTCAAAAGATTTATTTCCGCGGGTTCACTACCCCCACGAATCCAACCTCAATTTAAAACCGCTCTCCCCTGTTTGCTTAAGCTGTTGAGGATAGTGGTGAGCATTTGACACAGTCTCCACTAACTACTGTAATCGGCTGTTCCACACACCCATTTATGGGTGCGCAACACAGGGTGACCTGCGCACCCAACTCATGTTAGCTGGGCTACTCCAGCTGCGTTTGATGAGCAAACCGACGAGACTCCGCACTCCAAATAATTACCCCAGAGGTTCAACCGTTGCCCACGAGCATAGTATTGTCCCCCCTGGGGTTTTATGGGTAATTATATTTAAAAATGAACTATTTTTTGTGCTGTCAAGAAGGCGTAACGTGTGTTTCGTCGCTTGGTCAAAGCGTGCGGTACCCATCCTACTCCATAACACCCATCCTATTCGTTTTGTCAATGAATTATAAATGCACAGAGGAGTCTCAGTTCATACATTCAGCTTCCATTACCTGATTTAAATTTCTGGAACAAATATTGGCATCTGCAACTTGTTATCAATTCAACATCTTTGGGTGTTTTGCAAATTAAAAAAACGGCATACAATGCCGGATAAAAGCTTTGTAGATTTTGGGTCTGAAAATTTAATCCTTAACAATAGAAAAATCTTTTGCATAGGTTATATATTATGTGTTCGGACACAAACTGAGCTCTAACATAAGGGTTCAACATTTTTGAATACTTTCGGGTCCCCTTAATATATTACATTTCAGTGGACCCAAACATACGCCAGTTTGATGGTTTTAACGGCAAACTTTGCTGTGGATTCATTTTTCGTCATGAGTGGCTTCCTCCTTGCATACGTATTCTTCAAGCAGTATGAAAAAAGTATGTCTTCATTCCGAGCATGCTGATTTGTTCACATTAGGCTAAATTCACCTATATATGTATTATTTTCAGAGAAATCGTTCAACGTGATAATGTTCTATTTTCATCGATTTTTAAGACTGACCCCAGCATTGGTCGCCATAGTTATCTTTCATGGTACCCTATTGAAATATATCGGCTCTGGGCCATTGTGGAATACAGTATACGTATTGCTTGTTAAGCCCTGCGAAGAAATTTGGTGGTTGACTTTACTTTACATACAAAATTATATAACCAAATCAGAACCCGAGACTGTAAGTCGCATTACGTTGTAAAATAAATATAAACATTTGAAGCGCCCTTAACATTTGTCCATGTTACAGTGTGTTGGCCAAACCTGGTATATTAGCGTGGATGTGCAACTTTATGTCCTTTCGCCGATCCTTATTTATCCCTTGATAAAAAATAGAAAAATTGGAATAATGAATATGATATTTTGGATTATAATTGCACAGATAACTGTAATATCAATTGCGTATGTAAATGATTGGTCTGGATTACCAACTACTTTAACGTAAGTCCTTTTTAAATTGCATCTCTATCAAAATTTACTGCAAATTGAAGTCCATGATTATTTTTAAGATCTAATCAGTACGATTATTTCCATCAATATTACTATGTAACTCATACGAGAGCCAATTCTTGGATATTGGGCTTTGCTGCTGGATATGTGGTTTATCAAACTGCAAAACGAGAAATCAAAATTAATAAGGTTCGCATCAAATATAATATAATATTTGAGTCAAATGCTCAATTTATTAAAATAATTTACAGTTTTTAGTCTTATTGTTATGGATTTTGAGCTTGGGCATAATGGCTTCAGTTATATTCGGTGCAAAATCAATGCAATCCTTTGATCACGTTATTAACAAACTTGAAGATGGGTCATATAGTGCTTTCGCAAGAACTGGATGGTCATTGGCGTTGATTTGGATCATATTTGCATGTGTGCATGGATATGGAGGTATAAATCCACAAAACGATTGTATAAAATTAAAAAATAAACATATATATTAAAACTATTCAATTTTAGGTCCAATTAATTGGTTTCTCAGTTGGAAATGTTGGGAAATCCTCGGGCGACTTTCATATTCAATGTACTTAATACATATTGCCACTTTATTCTGGTTTACATTTTCATCAAAAGTGGTTACTGATTTCTCGCATTTTGCTATTGTAAGAACCATATATTTTAAAATTTATCATTTAGCGTATATTTTAATAATCGATTGTTATATCAACAGTTTTATGTGTTCTTTGGCGATCTTGTGGTGACCGTTTTCTTTTCATATTGGTGGGCGATGGCTTTTGAATCGCCTTTCACTGTATTGGAAAAGGCTATCTTTCATAAGAGTATGCTCCTGTTTTAATAATCATAAAATACATATATGTGGTATGCATTTAATACAACTGCTTTATTTTTAGATGAATCATCTACGGAGTCAACCAAAGATATTTCAAAATTAGACCCAATCGTCGAACCGACCGTCATCAAAGAAACTGTCGACGATAAGATTTAATCAAATATAATAAAGCTTTTTATGTGCTATAATGCGTTTTAATCAATAAAAATAAGAACCACAAATGAAGATGATTAAAAATATTTTAAAAATTAGATCATAGAACTCTGCTTCAAATTAATATCTTGCAAACCGTTTTTAGAATAATTCCAAAATATATTAGAATAGTTCACGTCTATTTGAAATCGGACCGAAGAAGTGGTATTGCAATTTGGAAGAAGACGTTGGACGTCTAAGAAAGAAAAAAATCTTACTAAGAAAAGGATTAATCAAATAATGATTCCCGCAGGAATGACCTCTTATCTCCAGACGCTTGATATTGCAATAAACATGCCATTCAAATATTATCGAAATATCATCAAAATAATCTTAAGCATAGAACCGTGATCCTGGCAAACTGGCAACTCTTCAAATTTAACGACTTATTGAATGATTTGTATGACATGTAGCATATCGTTGGAAAGAGTCTAAACTAGAGATATTTTTAAAACTAAACTAAGTTCAAAACAGTTGTAAGTTTTTTGTTTAGAGAATTTAGAAGTTGAAATTTCTCATTCATTCGCACATTTTTTGTGACTTTGGAACATCAGAAGTAATTTTTTTTAAACCAATTATTTCGTGCTATTACGACTACTGTATTTTTTTAAATGTTGGAAAAAAAATCATGTTCATCAACCCTGACACTCAACGTACGTCCTATGTATTAAATGTTGTAAAAGCGATAAATAAAAATAATCTCAAAAAATAAAATTGTCGGTTCATCTACAAAACACCCTGTATAATTTAATTTATCGAAAATTACTTCAAATAGGGTCTTTTGAAATTTACTGAAGCATATTAAATGATAACGTTTTAACTGCCAGAATGAAATAAATGTGATAACGTTTCATTTGGTGATTTATCACATTAAAGAAATATTTAATTAGGCTTAACTTACACGATTATCAATACAAATACGATAGATTACAATCGAGATGCCTTTTTCAGCATATGATGTCGATGTTGAATAATACTGACTCATAAAAATGTTAATCTGTATAAGCATGATGATTTCGACACAATGCATCGTATTACGTTATACTGATCATGTATTACATCTCTCAGGTGAAAGATCATTTAAAGTATTTATAAATATTTTAATTTATAGGAATTGACACATAAATATGTTATAAAAAACATCAAATTTTTTTAGAAAAAAATATTTTTCATTATATTCAAATCCTAGATATCAGACACAATTTAATCCTGAATCTTATAATAAGTGTCCATAAAAATAAAAATACCAAAGAACTTATTCGATAAATTTTCTTCCATTGTTATAACTTAATAAACGTGGAAGACAATCATCAGGAAAATCCCTTATCTCCAAAAACGGTTTTTTACGATAAGAAGATTGTTATCATGGTGAATCTCAAAGTCACAATTTGATATATTGGAGAGTTGTAGGAACTGTTTGCATGAGTCGATATTTATTATTATCGCCAGATTATAATCTAGCATTATCTTTGCGAAATTTCTTTTCAATTAGTTTCAAGGTATTTAATCTTGATGCGAAAATATTTTAAACTACATATTAATATAAGTCATTCATATTAAACAATGAGTCAAATGGTCAAATCTAGCAAAATATCTTTTCGTAATCGATTGTTTTTTCCAATTATGAGACATGCTGAATTGAAACCAAATTAATCAGAGATGCGAAGCAGATAACTTGTCGTAGATATTGTTGATAAAGTTAAGATTTATCGTATAAAAGGATATACTCATATTAGTGTTATTGTATTCCACACAAAAGCAGTTCATCTCTGAAGCATAGCTTCAGTTGCATCGCTGCGCTTCGGAATGCAAAAATGAATTATTCTAAAGCATTTTTATTGAGTGTTTTCCTTGTGTTAAATTTATTTGTGCAAATCAAATGTATCAACGTGACAACAGCTTATACTAAACTGAGTGGAACTTCTTTGTTGCGTGAAGTAGCTAAGTTTGCGGACGATAATTACGATTACAACTCTGCTACCCAATGCATTCGCGATCTTATATTTTGGAGGAGGCAATTCTTCTCGTTTGAACTATGGGCAATTTCAAGTACAGTCTTATATATTTATTTGATTTAAACACACATCCGAAGATCGTATCTTTTAATTGGACCATTTTGCAGTGTTCGATTCTGGTGGAAGATTTCCGTCTGGCTTCTTGGTCGGTAATCTGCATACTCTCGGTCAATTCGATCAATGTTTGCGCGTTTACCATAATGATACCGAAAGGCCAATCAAAGGCAAATACTGCCTGGCAAAATTACCCATAACTCCAGCTCAAATAGAAGATTTATCCAATATGCGATCGAATCCCATTTTCGATCATTTGACTCCAAACAATGAAAAGTATGCTAATTTCCTATCCATAACTATATTTTGTAACATTATTATATTTGCCGTATCAATTTCAGTAATCGAGGCATCGATTCATATGGACGTATCGTAATCAATTGGGCAGTTTGCCTTCCTAATTCATGTTCAGCTAGTGAGATCCAAGACCTGGTTGGAAGATTTTTGGCACTCATCGGAATCGAAGATAGAATCCCGTGGTTGACCGTTCCAGAAGACCAATGCAGCGTTGATGAGCCTCTAGAATGGACAGGAATCAATATCGCAGGACTGTAAGACATTAACATTTAATAGAACAGGGACCATCCCTATATAACACGGTCGATGCGTTCTATAGAAGTCCGCGTACGAATACGAAACATAAAATTATACTTCATATTTAATGCCATAAAATATTCTTTCAAATGAAAGAAATAATATTTAGATATCTCAAACACAACTTGTTTTATCTATGTTTAAAATTGAGCGTTCTTATTGAAAGGCCCTGTACTTCACGGTTCATATCTTTTGATGTTTATATATGAATTATTCTGCGCAAAACTGTATATCTTTGTAGCATTGATAAGTGGCATCGAATAAAAATAGCTTAATCTTGATTGTTTGTAAATATTTTCAGGGTTTGTTTCTCAATAATAGGCGGTATTATGCTACTGAGTACATGCTATGATCTTTACGTTCATAAAATACGCAAAGGTAAAATAATCCCAATTATATACTTGTTAATTTTTATAGATTGTCCTTAAAGTATTACAATAGATATGATTTTTAGATCTTCCATCATATCACAACGTCTTAGCATCCTTTTCGCTCTACACCAATACGAAAAGGCTGACGACCATCAGTAAAAATTCATCGACGTTAAAATGCGTCCATGGTGTCAGAATGATGTCCATGTTTTGGGTTATATTGGGTCATCGATATACTACCAATGTATTATTTCCATTGTCGAACACTTTAGATGTTGTCGAGGTATTGCAAATATATTTAAATGCTGAAATTGAATACAATTGGTATATTTATAAAGATATTTTTATGATTTTAGTGGAGTCGATCGGCTCAAAGTGTGTTGGTTTTGTCCGGGACTTTAGCTGTGGATTCATTTTTGGTCCTTAGCGGTATGCTTGTGTCATATGTATTATTCAAGCAGTATGAAAAAAGTTCGTTTCAACTTCAATTTCGTTGCTAATATCATTTTTTACTATCCGCATCTATTGTCTTAATTTTTTTGTCTTGTAGAAAAGTCGTTCAATTTACCAATGTTCTACTTACATCGGTTAATAAGACTTACACCAGCATTGGCTGCCATAATATTCTTCCAAGTGTCATTGAACATATTGATCGGCTCAGGACCCATGTGGAATTCAATCCTTCCTGCAAGCATAGAAGACTGTCAAAATTATTGGTGGATGACTTTGCTTCATCTGCAAAATTATTTAACACCTGCAAATATGGTATATGCATTTATAATCAATTAATTGCAAATACAATGTTATAAAAATCAATTATTTCATACAAAAAATTTTTTACAGTGCATCGCACAAGCTTGGTATTTATGTGTGGATACGCAGTTGTATGTTCTTTCACCGATCCTTATTTATCCTCTTATGAAACATAAAAAGATTGGGATTGGAAATTTGATCTTTTGGATTGTAGCAGCCCTGACCACCGTTACAACCATAGTTTACATCAATGATTGGGCTGCAGCGCCTGCATCTTTACAGTAAATCAAATTTAATTAATATGTATTAAAAACATAGCTATGCCATATTTAAGTATGATTTATTTTAAAGGGCTGATCAAACAGAATACACTCACAAATATTATTATGCGACTCATATGAGAGCTACTCCATGGTTATTAGGATTCGCTGCTGGATATCTTCTCTGCCATACGACGAAAAGAGAAATCAAGATGAATAAGGTTCATATCATATCATTAAATTCTATCATTTATATTAAAAAAAAAGTCTTTGTAACGCGAAGCGGGGACGCTCCCCGCTCCTATATGTTCTCCAAGACGTATGTGCTCGCACGCGGGTTTGTTTTGCTTCCGGACCGCGGTGATACCAAATAAAAAAGGCTATGATTCACATATAAAAGGTGAAGATGCGTTCTATGGATTTTAATATATATAAAATATACCTAAAATCACACAAGAAATATTAATAAAAAATCAGGAAAATTAGGCAAAAAATAATATTTTCAAAAAATGGCGACTGTTTTTAAAAAAATAGCTTTGTTTTTCAGTTATAAGTTTAATTAGTTAAAGATAATTTTTTGAGATAAATCTGGTAGGAACTCCTTAAGTAATTAGAATTTTGTAAATTTTTTTAGAGAATGTATTTTAAAAAGACGAAACATTGAAAAAAATGCAAAAAAAATCGATTTTATTAAAATTCTAAAATATTCTAAAACCCACTAAAGGGTGTGGTCCTAATTCAGGAATTCTTATTATATATATTTTTTATCCAAATTCATCCAAATTTATCATCAAAAAAAGTCGCACAAAAAAGGTTTGAGTGTATTTGCTTTTATTAATGGAGAAAAAATTTACTAATATCGACCTGCGTGAAGGACGTCTTCCCGCAATTAAGACTAATCGACAGCCTATCCTCCTGCGTAGATGGAAAACGATACACGCCCAAGAATAAATAGATGTAGTTATTATCGAATAACATTATATTTTATAAAAAATGATTTTATTCAGTTTTTAGCTCTATTCATGTGGATAGCAAGCTTGGCTGTAATGGCTGCCGTCATTTTTGGAATAATGCGTCTACAATCCAGTGACCATGTCATTAGTAAGCTCGAAGATGGCACATACAATGCTTTTGCCAGACCAGCATGGGCTCTCTCATTGCTTTGGATTATATTTGCATGTGTACATGGATATGGAGGTATTAATTCATAAATCCATATAATTAAACATGCAATCGCAGTATTACAACGTCGTTTTTTTCCATTTTAGGACCAGCAAATTGGTTCCTCAGCTTCGGCATCTGGGAAATTCTGAGTCGAATTTCCTATTCAATGTATCTTTTACATATCACTTTACAATATATACTGACATTTTCATCAAGAACTGTATATAGTTTTATGCCATTTTTCAATGTACGTATGTAAAAATGCACATCTTAATCTTAATTGAGGATCTATACTAAACTATGATTTTTTTGATCCACAGATATATTTGTTTTTCGGAGATGTTTTAGTTACGATATTCTTTTCTTACTTTTGGGCAATGGCATTTGAATCACCTTTCATGGTATTGGAGAGAGCAATTTTCAACAGGGGTAAATCAATATTTTAATATCATGATATTCAATAAAATTAATCAAGTGTTGATAATAACAGTGGGTTGTATCTTGTATAAAATCCTCTCTTATTATATAGTCTTAGCTTCAGATTCAGATGTTGAATTCAGCATACTAATTTGAATGAGTTTGAGTACTAATATAATGAATATATATATAAGAAACACTCATAGATTATTTCTAAATAATTTTTAATAATTGAAATTAATTATTTTTTATCCAAATATAGACAATCCAACAGTTGAAGGTGCAATAAAGCCTAACGTTCAACCGACAGTTGAAAATGCAATCAGACCCAACGTCCAATCAACAATTGAACAATTAACAGAACCGAAAGCACAAATGATGATGTTACCTAATGCTGAAACTGAAATTCATCCAACCATCAATGATGAAAAATTAACTAAAGTCTAAAGTGCACACAAATGTGTCTCTACTTATGAATTTTCTAACATTGTTAAAATTATTCAATCGACAAATTCATCAATATAATTTTATTTGCAAGAATGCCCTTGTAGCAATGAATTAGCATTTAAAAAAAAGATCTTAGTTGTACTTATCTGTATGATCTTAGCTTAATTAATTCGATCTAAATTCTCATTCACATAAATCAAATTGAATTAATCTGAAATTGGATCCAATTCGGATAAATATATGTGTTGAGATTCGATTGGCATTTATTATTGGCTCTTTCGTTTTTATAAATATGACATTATCTCAACTATTTATTAAACTAATTTAATATGATTGGCATTATTTATTTTTTATTGTATGATTTTTTTTTCTAAAAAATTAATATTCCTTTAATAATATTCCTTTTTGTAAGCAATATGATCAGATGGTGATAAATAGACAACATAATCATTTATTTTATCAAAGGGAGACTCCAGTAGCAGAGCAATGCTGGCGGAGATTACAGATCTATCCACGGCCAAGACTGTCGGTCGACCCTATCTCTCTTGCGCGTCTGCATTTCAACTTTGCAAATGCGCAGAATGACGGAAAAAATGCTATTAATCGCCTACATTGGGTCTAAATAAATTAATAGCAAATTTATGCAGAGATAAAATCTACCCCATGCTATATAACCGTAAACTACATTTTTAAAAAAAATAAAAATTTGGAGGGTATATAGTTACGTATCACATATAGACCCTATGCCCAAAGTGTCAGGGTTGTCGAAATAGAATTTTTATCAACATTTAGAAAAAATACCCAAAATTTCATTTCAAATTTTTTTGGCGGCCCTATTCCATGGCTCGCACAATCTCCAGACTTGACACCACTGGATTTCTTTGCCTGAGGACGTGCCCTATTCCATGGTTCGCATGGTGTTCAGACCTGACACCGCTGGATTTATTTGTCTAGGGACGTAAATTAATTATTTTTAACGTGTATTATATTCTGTTTATTATGATAACATTTATTTTAAATTTGTACATTATGATGAGAACTTTTCAAAAGACATTGAAATTTGTTTTTTATCAACGCTATTTACTTACAATATTAGCAACTTTTTAACAGATCACTATATTTTAGTATGTTAATGATAAGCATACCATCAATCATACCAACAAATCAAAACCTTTCAATGGGCTTTAAATAATATCAAGAATGCCATTAAGTTACTTAATTTAGGGTCATTGTGTCAAGCAAATGTTCTATTATAAAGAAATTGTCGAAAAAAAATATTACAAAGGTTGGCTTTCTTTCTTGATAGTAATTAAAACGAAAGTAGTCAATATACAAAGGTTATTAAATTTGGAAAAGGTCAAAACTATTTAAATGTCATAATATTATAGATTGTTATAAATTCTTACAAAATATAAAATTGATTCCCAATGTCAGACGCCGGGGGGAAATTTCCACCAGGTATATTGGCCGGGAATATAAACAGCTTAGGCCAATATGACGAGTGCTCGGGGATCAATTACATAGAGCCTAATAGAAACATCAGAGGTAAATACTGTTTGGCAAAGCTACCCCTAACTAGAATTACACCAGCAATGGTTATAAACTCCCATCATCATGTCAATTTCCTTGTCGAATCGTCAAATGAACATGAGGGAAGGTTTGTAATTGCCTTATTTGCATGTAAACGTTGCGTAATAATAATTATACCACCCCCCTCAATATAGCCAAGCTTACGTCTTGATAGGGTATTAATACATTTTGAGCATTCATAACAAGGGATAAAAATATTAGTGTCAATTATTTAATTACGCAACAAGACGGGCACTTGCAGATAATCCATTTCGGGTAATTTCGTGGCATATTTTATTGCAAACTTAAAAATAAACTTATAATTACGACAAAAATTAGGTGCAAATTAGTCGCAAGTATTTAGTTTATGTGCTCTAATCTGCTCAAGGGAAGGGCTATTTTACATAGATTTTTTGGCTAAGGGAAGGTTTAATTATTAAGCATCCACTTTATTGTATTTTTTACATACAAATATTTGAACGATTTATGACGTTCTTAATCAGGCACTTGAGATACTGAAAAAATCTTCAATATCGTTTGTTTGTTCGGGCACAGTTTGTCTTGATTTATTGACTGATATCCACTCGTGTTAAATATCTTTAAGGATAATTCAGCATATTTTTCTAGAAAATTTGTAACTGAGAAAGACATATAATAGGGAGCACTGAAGAATATTTTCGGTCTTTACTGGGATCTTATCTCAGACACTCAATCAAAGATTAACGACCGGAAAGTCATGGACATATATGATACATCAATTGTTGGCTTCAAACTGTCATCCTTATTGGACCTTTTTTAGCTATTTTAGACTCAGGTCTGAATGATAGCAAACATTTAAAAGGCCTTAGCTAGACTAGATTAATGATATTGTCATGGACGTTAAAAAAGAGGCTCATAACAGGCATAAATTATTCCTTTAAAATCCCACTATAAATGTTTAAGGGTTGCAACAGCCCTTTTGTTCGTGATTTTACCATTTTTTTTGTCATCATCTGCTGATGTTGAACCGTTGGGTTATGTCGCAGTCGGTTAGTGTGTGTGAGACCCAAACACTTTATTTTTGAATCTTGCCCAAATTCTTTAGTAGTCTTTGAATATTGAACCAGGATATGCTGAAAATTTCTGATCATGTTTCGATGGTGAGCATGAGATTGTGTTCGATTGCAAACGTCAGACCTGCTTCATCCGCCTTGATGAATCGTCCACTTCAAGGTTCGTCTTCCATACTTCAATCTCCAGATTTGAATTTGTTATCATTGGCATTTCCTGACATCTAATATGTAATCATAAATCTCGCAGATATTCTTCGTGGTTTCTGTCGTTTTTTTTTTCATATGATATTGAAAAAACACAGATAGATATTGTTCCGATGGACACGTCTCTCCCATAATCGTTAGAGGGATAAAGGGGATGATTTTTTATCTCAGGCCGACAAACAAGTCGGCTTAACGTACCTTAAAATGCTGCTTAACAGACTGAAGGAGACTATTTTGAAGACGGTGCATCGAAAAATTGACATTGTTTATGGATACCCCTAATATATTCAGACACTTATGACAACTCATGTATATTTGTGCTCAGCCAAAATCAAATATTTGAATAATTTAGGCCTTGTCTGGGAAACAATTTAGAGATCCTCGAATTTTAACAAAATTGGGCATTCAGTGAAAGAGCGAAGATTGGTGACATTGAAGAGTTGCCAGGCTCCAAAATAAATATTCGCCACGCCAGTTATTTTGTCAGGTCTACGTGATACGGAAAAATCATTTTATTTTCAGGATTGAAAACTTCGATGCTTTCAGGAGACTTGCTTTCAATCTGAAGATGTGCATAACAAAATTGTACGCTAATGAAATTCAAATTCTTATAATTTTTTTATAGGAATGCTGGACATTAATTTACAACGTTTTCTTTCAAAACCCCCAAAATATCACCAGATTCTCGCGTCGTTCTCTTTGTAAACAAACACGGCAAAATCAACAGCCCTGATGTATCAGGGTTTGGGTCATAATAGGTCATCGATTTACGGCTTCTATTATCTTCTCAGTACTAAACGCATTTGATATCATCAAGATAATTGGCATCATCGATCAGTTCTATCGCGATGATTCGAACGATAAGATAGTATTAAACCGATGGACAATGGACTGAATGTTGATGTTTAAATCTTAATAGAATCACTATTATATTTATGATTGATGAACGAGTTTCTAAACGCATTAAAAACGTTAAAATCAAATCATTAGACGAAACTAAATAATGATACCTTGAAACGTGTGTGGTTAGTATTGGGCCGTTCAAATATAACGCTTGGATGTCAGCACTATATAGTGTTAACACGCAACGTTTTTTCAAATGATATAAGCCATTTTGTTTTAGTAGATGATAGTACAATTTTAACCATGAACAAGTACATATTGAAACAACACGTTTATATTATTCAAACTTATTTTGAAGTTGGTCGTACTTTGAAAAATGCTCATCGCAAAAATTTTCGATGTAAATTTTCGTCCAAATCAAACTTCAATCCAAAGTTTAGTGAAAAAATTCAAAGAAACCGGTTATGTTATTGTTAAACCAATAAATGGAATACCGAAAAAAGTCGAGTTTATGCAAAAAAAGCCACAAACGATTAATGATCTGAAGAACGACATTCAAGTTGCAATAGATCACGTAATTTCTTTACATAAACAATGCACAAAAAATCGATTTATTAGCTCCTCTTTTAGAAGGAGATGATAATTAGACAAAGACTCATTCAACACGCAGTGAAGAACGGCAAGCAGTTAAAAAAACAAACATTGTCGATAGCACACAATATTCGGTCAATTCTTTGCTTAAACAAATTAAAATCGAAATCATTATAAGTCGATATATTTGGGCTTAACGATCTATACAATCATGCGATGAATGCGAGGAAGCTCTCTGTCTCAGTCTCCCGAACTGCGCTAAGTTCTCTCTGTCTCTGTCTGTCTCCGAGCTTCAATAGTGCTCTTTCTGAATAGTGGAGGGGGTTACGGAGGGTCTCCGATAGTACTCCCGTAGGGGCTAACGTCAAGGAATTACCTTTTTTCTCAGCTTGTTACAGAGTTGAAATCACTCCATGCGATCGAAGCCCTTGCTAAAATCTTAATCTGCTTGTACAATATCAAATAACCAGCTTGATATCTATATAGATCAGCTAGTTAATTGAAATGTTCTTCCCGAAACTGAACTACGCATTGCCAGATATAAATTTGAGGGTATTTTTCATTGGTGATCAATAAAATAAATTCGCTTCGCTTAAAAAAAGAATAAAAAGTGATACTGTACCTGTGTCCGTATTCCGTTGCAATATCTTATTACCCAAGATACCAATTTCAGCTATCGTTCACGAAGAATAATCACGTCTTTAGCCATAATATTGGATTTTATTGCCGATTTAGAAAATCTAATAAAAGTTGTGATTACTGTTATTATCAGCTTTTTGACTCCCGGGAGCACCGGAATCGGATAATGTTGGCAGGGGCGTTTTGCCAGAATTTTCGTAATGACGGCTCTCAAACAAAATACTGTTTGCATAAATGAACGGATATCCATCTAATTGCTTTATAAATATTGAAAACTTCAAAATTATATCATTTCTGAAAGTGCTATATCAATTACGCAGGCTTGTATTTCCATACGATGTATGTATAGGACCACATCTTAGCATCCTTCTATTCGAAGATTGTTTTTTATTATATCTCTTCATATTTAGAACAATTTAAAATATCATGGGAGTTATGTGTAGGAATTTGTACAGATGGTACTCCTTCAATGATAGGCTCAATCAAAGGATTTGTTACCCTTGCAAAGGCATGAAACTCTAATATTATAACTACGCACTGTTTTTTGCATAGAGAATCTTTAGTTTCGAAAACCTGTGCTAGATCAAGTTGTAAATATGATGAATTTCATAAAATCAAGACAATATGTCCCTATGACAAATATTGTACAGAGTGTGGCGGGGAAACTGCCTTGTTTTGAAAATGGATAACATAGACGGTATGGCCGATGTCAGTTTGATTATTTTTTGTGTATTACAGAGAGACCAAAATCCACACCAAACAATGACTTTCTTGGGATGTATTTGATGTTGGTATATCTCATGTGGATTGGTATCATCCCAAATCCAAAAAAATGCTTGTTCATACATCCATTCATCCAAAAATGGGCCTCGCCGCTAATGATAACTTTTTAGGTGAAACGTTTTTCGAACGGAGCGTTGGTTTTAAAATTTGGAAAAAATAAGATTTTAAAGTTTATTCGGTTAATACTTGAGAATCCTAGTGCTTATGGCATCTCAAATGGCATAAGACAACAGCATATAAATATATTTTGACCGAAATTGCATCACGTGCAGTCCATTACCATACCAAGAACAAATGGCCATATATCGAGTCTCGTTCTCCAACACGTTTAGCTTCCCTGCTTTAAGCCTCGAAGACCAACCGAACCGTATATATAAGGAGAAAGCAAATTTCTGAAAATGCAACCCAAAGCCGTATTTGAGCTCGTTTATGTCTACTCAAAAATAACGCTATTTACTATTATACCCTCATGGTCGGTTAAATGCCAGAACGGCAAGAAGAAAATGTGTACGGGGCACGGAATGAGGTCGAAAATGGTGGCCATAATATGGTCTGAAATTTCAGTTATCGTTAGTAAGAACCCCCTAGTTAATTTTGATCCTAATTAAAATTGTTGAAAATGAAGTTTTAATAACGCTCAGGAACAAAGGTCATCGTAAATAGTGAGCAGTTCGAGTGCGACCCGACATTTTTGGAACGATCCAATCTTGAAAGACTTGGTCAAACAACGACCCCAAATCGTTTCCTCGATGGCTTTGCATAGCAAAATTCCCAAATTGATACTTATCTCCGGCTATTTATTAAGCTATTGCAATCATCCCACATAACGTACCCTAATGGTATCCCATCGAATGCAAAACAAACGGATGACCCATGTTCAACAACCTCTCCCGTTTAATATTTGAATTAAGCAAATTACTGTTGCAAGACCGAAAATCCCAAGCAATCATTTAATTTTCAGACAACTTAAAACCGCCACAATTTTCCGACATGAAAATTCGTCGAAACTAATTAATTGATCGATCGAATAAATACACATGCCGTTACTTTGTAATGCGAGCCATAAACGCCTAATAATTATCAATTATTGTTCAACGAGTGTATCAAATTAATTTCATAATCAACCCAACTATTGATATAATATATTCGCCGTCTAATTGAATTATTCGTTCAAATGATCTTTGCGTTAAATGTGCCATATCCAAACAATATGCGAATTTACCACATTGTTAAATCAATTAAATTCTATCATAGATGTTTTTATTGTAATTTTTTTTCGAGTCGTGTATTGTTGTATAGTTTAAGTCAATATTAACCAATTGCTTTTATTGCATCGGAAACATGCATATTTTATTCATTCGCTTCCTATATGATTGCTCGCTATAACCGTGATATCCATATAACTGCGCTGTTAAATAATTAGTTCAACATTTTATCATCAAAATCATCTTATCGATCTCTCACAGTGCCGCTCAAAACTGTTCAAATGGTTTCCGAGCATTTTTTTTCGCTTCGTTTTTTTTCGAACCACACCCATTCAAACTTTGAAATATAGTATTTCTTTTATATTTGATAATGTATAAGAATGCATTTTAAATATTATTTTGAAAATATGCCCGAAGTAACATCGAGTGTTTCGTCATTTAGTCTGGATCTGATTTTGGAAGCCAGGCAACTTGCTGCTGAAAATGCACGCTCAACCTCCACACTCGTTGGAGGTATTGTCATCAGATATTTAAATGCTAGTTCAAGTTGATGATCGCATGAGCCCCCATTTTCGTATAGCACCATCAATCTGACTGATAAAATTCTGCTGAGACACGGGCAAAAACTCGCAAAATTCCCGATTTCCCTACAAATCATTTATTTCCGTCGCTGCAGATGAATAATTATATTCTTTATTACTTTGATGTGATTTGTAATTATATTAGGGAGGAATACAAAAAATCTGAAATCCGTATCTATTATATTTCATATCGATATTCCCATTATTAGAGTCGATGTGTAGTAAATACAACACCGGTAGGGAAAAGTTTATATAACAATTTAAAAAACATTTATATACTATATATATATGTTTACATAGATTAGACAGTTACTGCCCCTAGGCATCGCCTAAGCTCGCCAATTAGTTACGTCACTGTTTCCAAGCGTCCAGATTTCGGCGAGAATTCTTGATTTAATAGCCTTAATCGTGCTGGTAAGGTGTACGATTTTTGTTAGATAAAAATTTCAATCACGATTTTTTCGAGATTCCGTTTACTAATCCCAGGATTCGTGAGCACCTAAAAGTCCGAAGACTGAGAAAACCAAGGGAGGACTTCCCGATTATTCTCCTCTAATCACTTTCTGACGGAACGGATAGTGTGCTTGGGGTCTCCATTGTATTAGAATATAATTATTTATTTGTCCAATCCATAAAATCGAGCTGTTTCTTCTGAGTAGCTTTCCAGAATGCTTTTGTAGAGCATGTTGCCTTCTATTAGAGTGCAGTAGCCAAAGTCAAGGGCCGTA